>JAUCMX010000003.1:14422379-14622379 GCA_033459395.1 Hemibagrus guttatus
CCCTAAATGTGTTGGATTGATGTGAGAAAATCTGGACAGGATCAGAGTCAACACACAGTCACCACAGTGTGTAAATCTCAAATATGGCTGGAACTAAAATGCCAGTGATAGTGATATCACACAATGACAAAAATCCAAAGGGGATGGAAAAAATTGATGTCAGTTTTGTCCAAGGGTGTCAATTTTTGTTATTTGCTGTAGCTGCTTGGATAGTATCTCACTGCTCACCCATAATTCCACATCATCCCTATAGATAGATAGATAGATAGATAGATAGATAGATAGATAGATAGATAGATAGATAGATAGATAGATAGATAGATAGATAGATAGATAGATAGATAGATAGATAGATAGATAGATAGATAGATTTTAATCTGGGGAAATGAAAAGTTCATATAATATATTGCTTTAATTAAAAGGCTACAGAAAAAAAAAAAATCTAATAGGCTACACAAAAAGAATGTGGATGTAGATGATCTTATTGGGTACTAGATGAACACAACAGCAAAGATACTCTTATTACCTAAATTTGCAAGGCGTGTTCCTTTGTGTGCTGCAGTGATTTCCCCTGTTTGTGTGTAATGGGGCTAAACTGAGTTAAATGTGGTTATTAAATGCCAGAAAGACCACTGTTTGTTACTTTGTATTTTGTTCCCATTTGCCTTTTTTTGAGTTGCAGGTGATCTGGGAATGTTGGAGTACCTGCTAATGTTCACGAAAAAAAACCCTCTTAATGGGCGTCAACATTGCCTTTAAGATATATGCCTCCTTGGGGCCCCTATAATTGGACTTACTAACCTTTACTAAATTTGTTTTGCAGCACAGATGTTTTGGTTAAACACTACTGCTGCTTCTCACCTTAGAATCAGAGAAAAAAAACATTTATTGCTATCACATAAAATTGTGAAATTGTGATTGTGATCATATTGCATACCACATGAAGGTTATATTCTGCAGGTTTGTTAATTATCCTGAAATACTTAAAGTAGAGCTTATATATATATTGAAAATGATTATTCTATCTATCTAACTATCTATCTATCTATCTATCTATCTATCTATCTATCTATCTATCTATCTATCTATATATATATATATATATATATATATATTAATGTTAGTTTTACACTCATGGTATCATTAGTCTGTGATCTAGAAAGCCAGAATATTGATGGATTTATTGACAAAAGCTTCAATGCACTTTTGCACATCACTCTGGATAAGGGCACCTGCCAAATGCTGTGAATGTAAATATATTTCAAAGGAACATATGGAAAAGGAATAGAGGAAAAACAGCTAAATATATATATATAATATATATATATATATATATATATATATATATATATATATAATATCACTTTGTTATCTGCAAGCCTGCCTGTCTTGTATATAAATAATATATGAATAAATGAAATAGGGACAATAACAGGTAAGAACCTGCATACATTTACACTGGCCTGTTGGACCACTGCTCCAGAGAGAGATGTTGAATAAACCAGGTTAAAATGCAGGTGCCATATACCGTCTGCTATTTGTTTTTTGTTCGACTAGCCTTTTTCATTTGATTTAGATTTTTAGCTCTGCAGTTGGTAGGTTTTGTTGTTTTCTTGTTCATTTATTTACTTTGGTGCCTTCAAGGATCTTTTTGCTTTATGCTTTGTTCCCCATTGTTTTCATTGTGGTTCAAGACCAAGACAAGTCCAAGACCAGGACTCATTGAGATTGGGTCAACACAGAGTCAGGGGTTGAGGCCAAGTGAAAGCCCAAATGAAAGCAAAACAGAGTGAAGATCAACACATCAAATTTCAAACTTTCACTTCAGCTAGTCAGCTTCATTTGTGTGCTAGGGCCAGTATTTACGCTGTGTTCTCTAGAAAAAGGAATTAATTCTTGGCAAACATTGCACATGCCAAAAAAAGACATGAACATTATTTTTTCACACTTGCATGAGAGAGCATATTTAGCAAGACCATTTAGTTCAAAACTGATACAAGTTCATGTACAAATACCAAAGTCAATAGAAAAGAAACATCTTAATACCAGATTTGAATCTCTATAGCCCCTCTTGGTTGGTTTTACTTAGTCCAGTGTATAGTATCTCTGAAATTTTTGCTTGTAATAGTTATTTATTAGAACAAAGACTTGTCCAGTACAGTATTTGAAACACAGATCAATCACTACTTTTGCTCTTCTGCCAATAGCAATCATCCAGAGATATAACATGCATGTAGATGGATTGGGGACTTCAAATTGTCCCTTAGTGTGAATGTGTGTTTAATTGTGTGTATCCGTGCTAACTTATGCTTTTGTGCCTGTCTGCACCTTGACTCTGACCAGGATAAAACAGCAAGTGAATGAATAAATGTTTGGACTACTGCATGTTCACCATGATACACATTAGGTGTGATTACACCTTGCATGGACCCCTGTAGGAACTACCAGACTGTGTGTATATGTCTAAAACACATTCAGTGTAAAAGCTGGGTACATTACTTTTTTTTTATTGATACTGACATTCGCAAACATAGTCAGTAAATGTGACCATCAGGTAATATGACCATCCCAATTTTCAATTTGGGCCTACAGAATTTGCTTCAGCAAGGTCTCAACGTTTTTTACATATAGTTTTTCTCAATACTTAATATATATAAAATATATAATATTTTCACTTTGTATTTGAGAAAGAGTGGGAGTGGATCTGTTTTTCTTAGGGCTGTCATTACAGCTCTCATATCATGGCAGAATTTATAACTGTGAATGCATCCCACAATGCAGCAGTGGAAAGCACTCACTGTCTCTATTTGCAACCAAAAGAACGAGCAGTAATGCAATCCTTAATGCTTTGTTTTTAGTGAATTAGTTCAAAAAGAGCTGAAATGAGCCATTGGTAATTACATATTAGATGAATGTAAGGAATAGCATTGTCAGGAGTAGTTTCTGGAAACAGTTAAAGCTAAATCTGGCCAATTAACTAACCAGACTGTAAGCATAATTTTGCAGTGCTGCTGTAGTACAACAACAGGCTTTTTTAATGATATTGACATTTGACATTGATATTGGTATTAACATTCAAGTAGTCATTTATGCCTTACAGTAAATCTAGGTACTTTCAATATGAAACTGCGATATGAAATCGATATGTGTAAATGTAGTAAATATCTGCTTTCATCCAAGGGATGTGAACCTCCAGTATGTTCTTCAGCTAGGTTGTGGAGACCCAGTACTAGGTTCTGGGTCTAATGACAACAGTTTTATTATTACACATGCTAGGATTTGCCAGTAACCAACTGAGATCAAATCCACCTTTCTTTATAGATGTGATGTCACACCTGGGAGTAAATCTGGCAGAAATAAAATTCATTTCAGAACTGTAATGTAATCAATTAATTACTTAAGGGACAACTGAACTGACTGAGTTCATTTATATACAATTTTTTAATAAATATATAATTATATATTATATTATCATTCATTCATTCATTGTCTACCGCTTATACAAACTATACTCGGGTCACGGGGAGCCTGTGCCTATCTCAGGCATCATTGGGCATCAAGGCAGGATACACCCTGGACAACCCATCGCAGGGCGCACACACACACACACACACACACACACACACACACACACACACACACACACACACACACACACACACACACACTACGGACACACACTACGGACAATTTAGAGATGCCAATCAACCTACCATGCATGTCTTTGGATTGGGGGAGGAAACCGGAGTACCCGGAGGAAACCCCCGAGGCACGGGGAGAACATGCAAACTCCACACACACAACAGAGGCGGGAATCGAACCCCCAACCCTGGAGGTGTGAGGCAAACGTGCTAACCACCAAGCCACCGTGCCCCCCTATATTATATTATATTATATTATATTATATTATATTATATTATATTATATTATATTATATTATATTATATTATATTATATTATATTATATTATATTATATGTATAATACTTTTTTAAATGAAAAAGACCATAGTCTCTCTGATAATATCACACTAATCAGCAGTAAGTGTTTCATGACAGGTAGCAGGTCACACACAGCTCTGGTAATTGCACGTTCATTTTCACATAGCGCAGATCCACAGCTAGGCTGTCCCTTTTTACATGCTGCCCCCACCTTTTCCGACTTCACCCTTTACACTGAACAAAACCAATTATATAAGACAAATTAAATAAATATGTGAACAAAAAAATTACACACACAAATACACACACACACACACACACACACACTCTCTCTCTCTCTCTCTTGCAAGACTAACCAAAGCAGATGATAGGCAAAGTGTGTATGAGTAGAACAGAACAAACTGCATATTGAAGACTATTTGAGCTACAAGATAAACACACCACTCTAATGTTTTATTTTTATTTCTATATATTGACTTTGCCTCAGGAACCCTCTGGAGGGTTTAAACATATAAAAAAAATTTTGTATTTGTAATAAAATATTTTCACTTTGTATTTGAGAAAGAGTGGGAGTGGATCTGTTTTTCTTAGGGCTGTCATTACAGCTATCATATCATGGCAGAATTTATAACTGCATTGTGTTGTTTCTTCTGGATAATGGTGGTGTGAATGCATCCCTCAATGTAGCAATGGAAAGCTCTCAACGGCTCTATTTGCAACCAGAAGGACGAGCAGTAATGCAATCCTTAATGCTTTGTTATTAGTGAATTGGTTCAAAGAGAGCTGAAATGAGCCACTGGCAATTACCTATTAGATGAATGTAAGGAATAGAATTGTCAGGAGTAGTTTTGGAGACAGTTAAAGCTAAATCTTGCCAATTAACTAACCAGACTGAAAACATAATGTTTTTGTACTTAGTAATAGGTTGCAGGTTCAAATGGAATTACTGTGGTGTTTTTTTTTTATTATTCTTACAAGCTGAAAAGGACATTTAGCCAAAAGGTTTGACATGCTGAGAAAATTTAGCAGGCCTTATTATCCATGACAGCCAGTGAAAATCCTAGACATAGTGATTCACATTGGTGGATCTTGTGTACCAGAGCAATATGATATCCACTGGCTTGCTTAGTCATTAAAACACAAATACAAAGATAAGTCTTGCATCTCTTGCAAACTAAATGACAAACATCATATGTATTATGTTTTAAAAAATTACACAGTTTAACCCATACCCTAACCCTTCTGTTTTTAACTTTTCATACAACTTCAGCCATACTAATTCTCAGACATTTGTGATTTTAGACTATTTTACCAAGACAACTTTTCTGCTGTTGTATTAACTCATCTAGTCATAATTCATAACTTACTAAAGGGTGTGTGTGCACAAACACACTGAAAGTGCTTAAAATTATTCATTAAATATGAGTCTTTCCTAAAAGCCGTATAGCAAATGGAATACATTACCTAAAGCATTGTTTAATGAGCCAGCTGCCCCAGTCATTAGTCATAGTGTACTTCATGAATCACTTCACAGATCGGATTTATAAATTATTTCTCTTCTGTAATTGTATTTTTTTTACATTATTATGTTCTGTATATAAGCAATTGCAGCAATCCAGTATTTTGTGTCATTTTTACTCTAATAATCTTATAGAAATATCATCAATAAAAATGATGTAAAGGTGTCATAGCTTTACCAAAAATGTCAAAGAGCTGTTTAAATGTTGCTTTACAGGGAGACTTCATTTTACTTTCCACTAGCAGACTAGAGTTTTATTAATCTAACGCTATATGGTTTACCAAATACACACAGTTTCAAAGATTAAATAGCAACGAGATTAAAAAGTAAAGAGAAAAAAAATGATATAATTTTCATAAAATATTTAATGTTTACTTAATTCTGTTGCACAGCTGCTTATTCTGAAATATGTTGGTGATTCCATGTCTTAAATAAAATGCATTTAGTTTTTAAATTTCTAAACTAAACAAATAATGCTAAAAATTTCTAATAAGTCATATTTAGATGATGATGTGATAATTATGACTGAAAGATTACTGGGAGGCACATTATCACCAGGATTCAGGTTAATTAACTACTGCATTTACTTACTGTAGAGTATTTTAAGAATTAATTCACTTTTTTCTTCCCCCATCAGGGTTTCTCTAGACTTAAATTCTGCTAGGGTTAGAGAACATGCAGGTGTTGAAGTTGTAGTCTTTCAGATCCCACTGAGTAAGACTAACTAGAGGGGCTCTATGATGCTGTTTTCATGCAGCTCTTTTTTTTTTTTTTTAACTTAATTGCAATCAGGCTATCAAAGACAGTCCCAGCATGGAATATGGCATTCAGTGCAGAGAAAAGCACACAGATACTCAAAAAGAACATACTTTCCAATTATATCCACAGTCTTACTGATCCTGAAATGTTCACTGGTCTGTAATTACTCTGAACGAGACGACACCCTGAGCAACATCTAGTGAAAAGAGAAATTTCTGAGAGCTGACAATCACAGAACATTTGCTATCTGTTTCACACAGTCCTTGTTTAACATCAGTAGACATCTTCCGCAATGAATAGAGCTTTGTCATCTAAAGCAGCAGCCCTGACAGATAAAGGAGTTGTCCAAAAAATGTTTAGACTAGCATGTGCTGAGCTCAGACGTTCACCCATTACACCAATCTCCTTCTGAAATGCTGCAAAAAAAGATAAATTATTATCCTTCCAATAAAGTCCTTTCTGTGCCGTGTCTAGTGGGTCTGTCAGAGCTGATGCAGGACTAGCAGAAGATTTGCAAGTGTTAGATTTTTTTTGTTATATATATACCAAAATTCTCAAGCCTCATTATGCATCAATATTCTTCTTCTCACCAGAGCAGTGCAGTCAGAAAGTTTTGGCAAAAACC
Organism: Hemibagrus guttatus; assembly: GCA_033459395.1. Lineage (NCBI taxonomy): Eukaryota > Metazoa > Chordata > Actinopteri > Siluriformes > Bagridae > Hemibagrus > Hemibagrus guttatus. The sequence goes on from JAUCMX010000003.1 coordinate 14,429,223, forward strand.
GTCAGCAAGATATCTCCAACCCAACATAAACAGAGCATAAACCCAGCTGAGCACATCCTGTCCTCAAAGTGATTGTGTTTTTTGTTGTTTTGTTGTTTTGTTTTCCTTGCATGTGTGGCAGCCTAAGAAAACTCTTAACATGGTCATATTTTGAAATTTGAACATGTACTACCAATTTAGCACAACTTAACTTGGCAATTGTATTACATTCTTCCTTGCACAAATGCTACAGATCTATTAAACTGTGAGAGGCTCTCCTGTGCACAGCCCTCTTCAAGTCTTTCCACAGGTCTTCAGTAGGATTTTGATCTGGGCTCTGACTGGCCTCTTCCTCAATGTTGATCTTTTTCTTCTGAAGCCATTTCTTTGTTGACTTGGAACTTTGTGATTTGGGTCGTTGGCATGATGGAATGTGAACATTCTTTTTCATCTTTAGCTATCTAACAGAGGTCTGTAGGTTTGTTTTCCATTGTTTTTATTTATTTTTCAAAAGAGATTAGTTTTTGGTGGCAACATGGTGGTGCTATCCTCCAGCAGCTGAGTCTGGAGGATAGCAACACCATGCTGCCACCATCATGTTTCATTGTGTGTGTGGTATTCTTTGGTGACAAGTTGTCATTTTTCTTATTTTACACCATATTCTAACAGATATACATATATATGTATATATCTTTAAGAATTATGCCCAACACTTTTTGCCACGTTTTCTGGTGATTGTATGTGTAAATTTAAGTGAGCCCTGATGTTTCTGAAGTTTCATGAGAAAGTGTTTCTGCCTATCCACCCTACCACATAGCCCAATCATAGCTAAGAGATATAGTTCAGGAAGTGAGCAGTATTTGTCAGGTTTTCCTGCAGCCACTTTCATTTTGCTGTAGGTCTCTTGGCAGCCTCCTTGATAAGTTTTTGTCTTGTCTTTCATCAATTCTGGAGGGACATCCTGTTCGTGGTACTGTGGTGCCCCATTTTCTGTACTTGTAGATGATGGCCTTCACAGTGTTACACAGTACATTCGATGTTTTGGAAATTCTTTAGTACCCCTCTTCTGATGCCTTTCTACAATGAGACCTCATCATGCTTTGTAAGCTCTGTAGACTCATGAATTCGTTCCTACAGAGAAATCCTACAGAAATAGGCGATCTTTATTTAGGTTTTATTCAGAATCACTTCATTGATATGTGATCATTACTTTTGACCATGAGTTTGAGTGTGAATGGTTCATTTTGAGTATAGTCAAATGCACTATTATGAAATAGTGTGCACACTTTATGCATCCATGTTATTGTAAAAATCTATCATTTAAAATATTTCTATTTGTTTTTAACTTGGATTTTATTTGTTGCTATATCAAATAAAAGATGGAAAAAGATCTGATATAGTTTATCTTGGTTTCATTTTTCATTTTCATTTTTTTTTTTACCAAAAATCTTACCTCTTAAAACCTTTAACAGAGGTGTTACTCTACTAACAATTGATGAATTATGACAGTTCTTTTTGCTAAAATTAATCTACTTCTTTTTCCTCCTCCTCCTCTTCTTCTTAGTATTAGTTATGTCTTTTTAGTAGGTCATTTAAACATTTCAAAAACACCATCTGTACAGGCTTTCTAAATACTTTTCTCTAATTTGGTGATGTGATATCAAGGAGCATTGCACATTTTGAAACCCATTATCTGTTTGCAAACTGAATGATTAGACCTCTTTAGGAAGATAGACTGCATTTAGTGCTGTGTTTGTTAAACTGACTTCTTACTCAACATGATCATTCCAAGCAGATGGTAGGCAAAGCTACGAACATATAAATAAAAGCTGTTAAAAAAAATAATTGTATTCTTGGATATCAGAGCATTAAAAGAGCTCTAATTTTGTTCAGTTTTGGTTTTCCAGAAATGAGCCACAATGAATTTTTGAATGCTGCCACACAAAAGTATTTGTACATTTTTCATCCAACGAGGGATGGAACTGTATTTAATAAACAACATTTATAAGTAATTATTATTATTAAATTACATTTAAACATTAGTTGTTCCTAGAGGGAGAAAGAGAGTAACTTTTTTTGGTAAATATATATTTGAAATGTATTTGAACTGGCATTTCTCAATAAAGAAATAGTCACTTGAACTGGTGTGTTATTGTAATTAAGGGTTGAAGGTGGGAATTAAATTGTTTGAGAAATTGATGGCAGTTGGATTTCCCAGAATATTTGCCAAGAGGACTACATTATCTGCACCACTCTCCACTCTTCTGAAACCCTGGAGTGTCCTCATTTAGGTTTTTTATTTGGCCCACATCCTTCTCACACTAGATGAGCTAGAAAGTGTAATGACATTATTAACATCAGAATGAAATCTGGATTCATGAGCAACACTAATTAATGTCACTGAGGTTTTGAGCACTTCACCATTTTCAGATCCAACACATTCTTTACAAGAAGAGTCATCAGTAGTGGACTCACCTAATCCTTCATTTTCTTTGTTTTCCCATTCCTCTATTTCCCATTGCTTTTTGGACTAACACTAATTTCCTGGAAAAGAAAAAAAAATGAGGAGATGAACAGATTGGTCTGTTCAGACTGAATTTAATGGAACTTTGAAAGCAAGTGTGGGCTGCTTCCAGGGAGACACTGAGGAGAAGAAGCTGTGCTAAAGTCACTAAAGCTGCAGATGTTACAATTATCAAAAGGAGGATAATACACAACTGCTGCCACATATTCCTGCCTAACAGAGAGACTTCCTGCTTCTATTGCCAGGCCAAATGCTACAGCCCTTAGCAATTTTGTGTGTTTGCATGTGTCTGAACATGTGTGTGCATATAGTATGTGCATTTTAGGCTATTGTGTGCAAGAGAGAAAGAAACAAAGACAAATTAGAAAGACAGGGTGTGCTTTCCAGATGGTCCTTAGAAACAAAACTAATTTCCCCTAATCACAGTCTTGGCCTTAGGACTCTCTGCACATGTTACACTCTGCTCCTTCATGGGTGTGTTTTTTGTTGTCTGTTTGTTCCATGTTCTACAAACCAGATGCCTGTATCACTTCAATTGCTTTAACTTCCTTTCATATTCTTCCCCTATACTGGTAACTGCTACATTGTTGTTCAGGTGACATACAGCGAGACGGTTTGGGTGGAAAGTGTTGCCAGCTTCTTCACTCTAGCTTTATGTTTATCTGACTTGTATTTGCCTTATTAACTAGTTATTATAAAACCCTGAGTTTGGAATCGTCTGTTTGGTATTCGTTCATATTGTTTGAGTCTACTTGAATATGTTTATACATAAGGGACAGTTGAAATAGATTTAAATAGATTCAAATAGATAGCAGCACAGCAGAAAAGAGTTCACTCTCTCATCAGGAGATCACAACGATGCCACAACCATCCGAGAGTCCAAGAGACCAAAATTGGCCATGCTGTCTGGGTGGGAGGGCTGTTTTTATTCTCTCACTGTCAAGTAGACAGACACTAGCCATTTGTGGCCATCTGTGAGCTCATGAATGTGGAAGGTGGCTGTTAATGCCTTCCTCTGAAAGTGTTCAGCTGCACTGTAATGTAACAGTGTGAAAAGATGGATTTGCTGGCACCACGTGTCTCAGAGAAATCACGTGCTAGTCTTCCCAGTAGCTGTCATGTGATGGGGGGTGAGTTAGTTAGTGGGTGGGAATTGCCATATTACCAAATTAGGAGAAAATGAAGAAAAATCCATGCACCTGAGGTATGTTGAAAAGTGTAAATGCAACCTCCATTAATGTTTACTCTCAATTTCAGTAATTGCTTTATTATGAATCCAGAGTTCATCCTTGGAAAACACCTTGGGTATGATAACAGGGGTTTCTATTAATATTCCAACTGCTAATTCTCTCTTTCTCTCTCTGTCTGACACTCTCTTATATGCCAGTCACGCTGTGAACTGTGTACTGGGCAATAACAGCTAAACCAGAACCATTCCAGAAACTGTGCTTTTGGCTATTACTGCACCGGTCACAGCATTTTCTCTATATAAACACATTTCAAGCACTAATTAACGTTTATCAATTAAAGGAATTGAAGGTTGTCTCTTCCTCTCAAATGCTTAATGTAAGTCTACTTACAAATATATATATATATATATATATATATATATATATATATATATATATATATATATATATATATATATATATATTATTTCCAACATGTCTCAAATAATGTACAACCTACCAAGGCAGTTACGTTTTGAAGGTTTTAACACATGATTTCTGCTTTAATGTTACATACAAGGGTGTAAATCCCAGCAGTAATTTAAAATTACATGACAAATTTCCTAGTTTATTTTCATTCTCCAGGGGACATGCCAGAGAAACATTATGGTCTATTGCAAGCATAAGAAACATAAAATTGTTTCAATGTTCAATTAATTAGCAAACACCCAGTACTATAACTGTATATCACCACACACATTATTTATAACTACTAGACTTTTTGGCGTTAACTGCATGGATTCTGGAAATTAAAAAGGTTATTTCAATTCAATTAAATAGTCTCACAATGGCATATGAGGAAAAATTCAGAAAGGCTATAAATGCACAGAAATGTACTTAGGTTAAGGTTCGAAATGAGTTTTGGGTGGCCATAGCTTTTCTAATGACATATTGTGCATCATATTGTATTGCAAGAAAATTCTGCTTAAAATGTTATTTGGGTTTCATTGCCAGCAGACTTTCAGCCCATTCTCTGAATTAGATCATCTATAATTGAATGAATTTAAATCAAATTAATCCCACTCCTGCTAGCTACAAATAGTGCATTTATTACATGACTCATAAAAGTTAAGTGAACTTTATTATTTCTTGGATTTGTTTGAAAAACTTGTTCCAATTTTGGATGGTATTTCAGAACTACAATGATTGTCATTTATTTCTCAAAATCATTGTGTATATGTGAACGCCTTAGTAATCTCTCTGGTCTTTTCTCAAGTTGCCATTTTAGCTTCCAAAGTTTTATTGTTTATTTTGGTTAAACTACTATTACTGTCTGTAGTTAGTTATTATCACATAAAGCTACACATGGTCGGTTTACACATACATCCAAACTCATTAAATGCTAATTGTCATTTTACTTAAAGATCACTCTTGTTAATGTCCCAGAGACAATAAAAATTGGGCAGTAATTTGCCAGAAGGAAGAGAAAGTTTAAACATAAAAATGCAAATGCCTCAAATTTATTATTATAATATCACACTGGTCTCTTCCAGGGTATCACAGAGATGACAGATATGTACTATAATTAAAATGGAGCTATATTCATAAATGACAGTATGCAGCAGCTGTAATGCTGTATATCAATAGCAGAACCTAAAGTACATTATTACACAAAAGCCCTAAACATAGTCTAGCTTTAGCTGCAGATTTTGTTCCCAACACCCACTACCTCACATCACTATGAGCTATCTCTTCCCTCGTAAGTCTTCATTAAGGGCCTCTTGCTGGATCATAGAATCACAGCAACTGCCAAGACCAAGTCCCAGGGACAATTAGCTCATGTTGTACAATAACATCATGTTCTATGTAGCTCAGAGGCAAAAGCACATGTAATGCTGAGGCTAAAGATGATGCCAGAGCACAGCAAATGAAAAAGCATCCATTGTTCTGGTGTGTTGAAAGTGAAACAAATTTTACTTGGCAGAATGACAGACCCTAGTTCCACATTGCACACATGATTTTATCAGGTATGCTATATCCAAACTTGTTCAAATAATTATTTCATTATTGTTGCGTCAAATAATTCCTAATTGTTTTGAGCACATTCTTAATTTGGTACTGAAACACAAAGTAGTTGTGACTTTAAGGCCCATAAAAACAATGGAAATGCCAGGAAACAGTGTTATCCCTGAGGAAGTAGAGCAGACATCAGTGGCCCAGTTAGTCTAATGCAGTTAGTCTAAAGAGACATTTTCACCAGAGACCATTTTTAAGTCTAATGAAAGTAAATCACTATAAGATCAGCAAAACAACTGCCAGCATTGTGTGTGTATAGCAGCATGGCACATTTTAAATACACATAATAAATGAAACATGTATAGACTTGTGTTATTTTGAATGAGCATGTAGTATTGTTTCCACACAGCTCCAGGAAATATATGAAAACTTATGAAGTTCAAGGTTTAGTCATTAGATCTTCATGAGTTCAGGTTGGGGTTTTCTTACTTGATGTCATACTAGACATAGAGAAGAAGCCTTTTTTTCACACAGACATTACAGCACAGTGAAATTATTTTCCTCACATATTCCAGCTTATTAAGAAGCTCAGGTCAGAGCGTAGGATCAGTTATGGTAGAGCAGAAAGGGCTAACAAGCTTGCAGTGGCAGCTTGGCAGTGCTGATACTTGGACCCTCAGCCTTCTGATCAGTAACCCAGAGACTTAAACATTGAGCCACCAAGATATCATCTCCAATAACTCTGTTGGAAAGGTGAGATGTCACCTATAAACAGTGCCAAGTCAAACTCCTCCACTTCAAATTTTGCCTACCTTTATCTAAAAAAGAAACACAGCCAAGTTTTTAAAATGTGTTCTACTTTTTAGGACACAGAGATATACTGATATGATAGTACATGAAATTCTAATAATAATAATAATAATAATACATTTTATTTGTGGGCACCTTTCAAGCTCTCAAGGTCACCTTACAAGAATACATTTAAAAAACACAGCATAATATAAAACTTACAAATAGAAAACAAATAATAAAATATTTAAAAATTAATTAACAAAAAGAAAAAATAATGGACAAGTTTCAAATATAAAATGCAGTTCTAAACATGTAAGTTTTGAGTCTGGATTTAAAGGCTGTCAGAGAGTCTGTACTTCTGATGTCAGCAGGGAGACTGTTCCAGAGGCGGGGTGCAGAGCGACTGAATGCTCTAAGCCCCATGGTGGACAGTCGAGCTGATGGTGTGGTGAGCTGGTTAGCAAAAGAAGATCTGAGTGTACGGGAGGGTGTGTATAATTGGAGAAGGTCAGACAGATATGGTGGAGAAAGATTATGAAGAGCCTTGAAAGTGAATAGCAGAATTTTATACTCAATGCGAAACTTCACAGGAAGCCAGTGAAGCTGGTGAAGAGCTGGTGTGATATGGTCAATAGAAGGAGTTCCAGTAATAATGCGGGCTGCAGAGTTCTGTACCAGTTGAAGTTTGTGAAGAATTTTAGAAGGCAAGCCAAAAAGAACAGAGTTACAGTAATCTAGACGTGATGTAACAAGGGCATGGACTAATATGGCAGTACTGTGCTGTGTCAAGATTGGGCGGAGGCGATTAATATTGCGAAGATGAAAGTATGCAGACCGAGTGACATTATTAACATGAGCCTCAAAGGATAGAGTGCTATCAAGGATGACACCCAAACTCTTTACCTGAGGGGAAGGAAAAACAGTGGAATTATCAATATTTAATGAAAAACTATCAACCTTGGCTAAGGTGGACTTGGAGCCAACGAGAAGGACTTCTGTTTTATTGGTATTCATTTGGAAAAAGTTGCAAGAAAACCAAGATTTAATTTCATTTAGACAGACCGAAAGAACAGCAGGAGGAAGCATGGAAGTAGGCTTTGTGGACAGGTAGAGCTGAGTATCATCCGCATAAGAATGAAAATTAATATTATATCTACGAAAGATATTGCAAAGAGGAAGGAGATAGATGATAAATAAAAGAGGGCCTAGCACGGAACCTTGAGGAACACCTCTAATAACAGAAGATGATTGCGATCTAAAATTTTTAAGCTGAACAAACTCTGAGCGGTGGGAGATATACTGATATGATAGTACATGAAATTCTGATGGCAGAAATTTAGAGCATAGTTTATTATTAAGGGCCAGTGAATTATTCTCTACGTAATTTATAGTGTGGCAACCTACGCCCATTTAAGATCATGAAAAAAAGGAATCAAAGGTCAGGAAAGCAGTGCATTCCATAAATCTGTCATACACAGTGGTATATGAGGAGGGGAATCCCTGTACATGACTATACAAAGCAAATAGTCATCCAAGATGGATGGATGCTAACAAGGAAACAATGCAAATGAAATCCGCAATCTGCTGGCAAGCTGAGGCAACCCTCTGATTCTGTCACCTTTTACCGCATGGCAAGTCACTGCTTCTGCCAAGTACTGTACACACTGCAGATGCGTGGGTAGGATAGGTCACATGAGAGTCATGCAGAGATAAACAGCATGGTCTAGAAACCCCGACAAGACTAAACAAGTAGCGTGTCGACATATGATCTGCTCCGGAGATTACTGTCATATTTAGACCACTGGTGCATTTCAACCCTCAGCCATAACCGTGTTAAGACATCTTTATACTGTAGATAAATTCCTATGTCCTGCATCGGTCCTTTAAGGACATACTTGGATAATGTTTTAGGGGATTTTCTTTTGATAACAGGTGTACAGAAGGGTTTGTTGAGCACTAAATCTGATTATTGTGTTTGCTGATCAGGCAGCTGTGTGAACGTGCGAGGCTGTTTGTGCAGTAGAATCACTGCCTCTGCATTACCGTGTGACAGGCTGGTTATGATGCAGATTCCAGGTGAGAAGAAAGAAGCTGTCAGGTGTGGGCAACTGCATCCAACAGAGCCCCAGCACCTAATGACGGCTACTTTAATGAGAGCTGAAACATGATGAATGTGGCCATATGGTCAGACAGCCTGCAAGAGCCAGGAGCACACTTATCTTTTAGCATTTGCCGAGGTAAGGGAACGATACAACTCTAAAGTAACTGGAACAGCAGGGAGAGGATGTGACCTTCAGCCACCCAGTGGAGGCTCACTGTTCTGCCTGTAGTTCACAAAGGTCTGACTGCTCTAAATGAACTCTTAATGTTCATATGCTTGCAGAGGATGAGATATTAGTGCTGACTCTGGCATAACCTGTAACTCAGTGCTTGATGGTTAATCATTTTGCTCTTTTCCAAAACAGTAGGTTTGATGCATTTCACATTTCAAAATGTCAGAATAATTAAGAGCATTTTATAACATGACATCATTGTCTGTTTATCACACTATTTGCACTTTATGTAGTCATTTGTACTGAAACCATCTGTATGTTTATGTAGATTGGATTACATTAAAAATTGACCTGACGTCTTTACTTCCACTTTCTTGGGAAAATGAGTGTTGAAGTATTTTCAAAAAATACTTTGGATCAGCTTTTCAAAAAAAAAATGTTATGATTAACTTCACCATGATGCATTACAGCAGAGAACTCTCTTGAGAACATATAGTAATGTAAAGTTCAATAGCTTGAAGTTAAATGGCTTGAAAATTGCATCTTAAAATAATTCAAAATTATCCAATGCCCCATGCTTCAGAACTCCATCTGTACATATTAATCCACAGTATTTTCATTGGGCAGGTTTTACGTCTGCACTTTAACAATCTGGAATGAGTGCTCTTCATTAAAAGAGCAATTTGTTCACTCAGCCACGGGTGACCAGAGGAGCATGGCGACTGTTAGTCTGGTCAAGCATTTACATTTGTTTTTCATCCATTTTGTGATTGATTTGCAAATTACTGACCTGATGTAGTTATGCACCTAGCTGAACACATTTCATGCTTCTGTGCTCCAACTGAACCATTCTCTAGAAATGATAGAGAGATCATTCTATAGTCCTGGTTTCAAACAGCGTATACTGATGGGTAAATTTGATGTGCATATCAAATTCTTTTTTGTCTATTGTAGTATATTTATAATCTAGTTCACACTGTGTATTAAGTATGAAGGTTTTTTTAACAAAATGAGATTCTGTGCAATCACATATGGTTGCACTAAAAACCTTCATACCTAACTGCATCCACATGACTAAATGGCATTTCAATCAAATCAGGACTTATCTTAATTATTTCTGCTGTTCTCAGATCTCCCCATAATCCTGTTTCACCAGGCTAAATAACTTTCTCTGCATATCTGTGTGCATATCTGTGTGTACGTGCATAAGACAGATAATACCAAAGGAGAGAAAAAGAAATGAGAGTATGAGCGGGTTATTCAGCTATATCAGAGTGGCTGAAGCCATATGCTCTCCCTGCTCGAATTTCCCCTGCCCGCCTATTCTGGCATTCTGTGCTTGAGACACACACTAAGGGTATGTGAGCGGTGCCACATTGTCTTCTCACACCAGATGTTATCATGCTGTCTAATTGGCCTAGCAAAAACAAAGGAAGGGCCTGGAATGCCCTGCCCACAATAGCAGTACAAAGTTCTCCTCAGCCTGGCGACATAGAAACAACTCCAGCAGAAAACCAAATGAAAGCTTTTCCATACTTCCCGCAATCAAATGGGTCCATGAACTTTCCACAAGAGAGGTCTGTTCTGCAACTAGATTGACTGCCAATGTTTTGAGCATCGTTTGTTATCGCATGGGGCACAGTCAAAAACTGTATCAAAAACTTCCTGAGACCCCAGAGAGTATCAATCCTTCAACTGTCAGAGACCTGTTCTCCATTTTAATGCAATAACCTTTCGATCAGTTTCCCATGGATTGGATTTCCTCGTCTCAAGTTTCTTGTTATTGTAGGAATTAGGGTATTTACACAGCCATCCTGCACAGACTTCACTGCTAGAGCCATTAACAGGATTTTTATGAAAAAGGAAAGAAGGCAATGGGGGAAATGGGCTGCAATATCCACATAATTTTTATTTCTAAAGACAATATTTGGACTTAATATTTCTAAGGTCACGATATATTGTACATTCATAACAACACTTTTATTCTGCCAATTGTTAAAACACATGAAGCAGACCGTAATTAGGTGTCCTACTTCAGGTCTGCCTGAGTAAAATCAAAAACTAGCACTCATAACACTCAACACCCTGCACTTTCACATGTCCTAAGTGTGAATGATATTTTAGATCTCTGTATGTGCTGTACAGTTCAGGAGTGAGCCTTTTTATTGTTGCTGGACCTCAATAACTTCCAGCGGAAGTGTAAAGCTGTGCTTTTTCATACAAGTTATGCATCATACTTGTCATTTAATTCAGTTAGGTGAGCCTATTGTGTATCCCAGTGCAACAAATCAGTTATTCTGTTCAGTTTGCATTAATATATCTGTATAGAATGCTACAGTTAATATATAATAGTGTTGATTTTTGTGCTGGCTATAATGTACAGAACCGTTTACCAGACATAAATTAACCTTCTGACTTGGTTCTCCAGAATACTGAGATGATGGAAACATCAGTGGAAACACTTAGCATTACCACCAGTAAAATCATTTGATAACACACATCTGAGACATTATACACACTTACTGGCTTAATGATGATTAGATGTACATGATGAACCTTAAATGAACAGATACTGATGATGAAACTTAGATGGTGGCCTAGAGCATATTCTGGATATGTATAACTCATAACACTTTACTAAACATTCAATTTGGGTTAACTGATGTGATTAAATAGGCTGGCAAGTTCTTCATTTGCCTTCTTAAATCAACTACTGCTAGCATACACATTAAAGCAAGGTTGGATCAACAGCTGGCTCAAAGTGTTGGATAATGGCCACTGTAAAAGTCCATTTAAAACTGATAAACAGTCAGTTATTTTGAGCCGCTGTAAATATAAGTAAATAAATTAATAAATACATACAACTTCAAAGGTATAGTATCATTCAAGTGTACTATTGAGCTTCTGAGGCTCTTGGAAAAACACAGGGGAAAAAAATCTTTTCTGTTAACACAAAGTGACTCTTGAGGTAACAGTAATTTAAAAAGTAAACCATTAGTAGTCTGGTGAAGTAATTACTTCGGGGACTCCTTTTAAGGACAGCTTTAGGATTGAATAATAAATCTTTTATACAACAATTTATGTGCAATGCAGTTTAGTTCAGTTACCTGCTATTTAATAAATACATACTTTTATTGACTCTGCAGGCACATAAACAGAGAACACAACAATACAATTAGTATTTGCTTTAGGACAGGACAGCAAGATAGTCTTTGCAGATACATTCAGCGCAGTATTTTATTTTTCCATTTGTTCTTCTCTACAATGTACAAAGAAACAAAACTCAATGTGCACAACAGAGTCTTATTTTTGGAAAAAAGAATTTTTAACATGAGACTCAATGAGCTAAAAGATCGTTTGAATCTTGTATGCAGATATGCATCAGCATAACACTAACAGGCATTGTCTATCTCTAAAAGCTCTTACAGTTTGCAGAGATCTTCTCACAATGCAAAGCCTAAAATTACATGGGATCTTCAAGAAAATTGGACATTCTAAGAATGCATGTATTCTAGGATTTTGTTTGCACAGGATGTGGTTAATGCCAACACAATCTTTTTCAGATTGCAGATTCACAATATATAGTGCCATGGTAATGTACCCATTAATCTGAGAGCCATCTTTGTGACCTCATACCCAGAGCTAAGTTGGTGGACCTAAAATCCTGCTTTGTGGTATACCACTGACTGTACCAACATAGCAGAAGCAGTTAGGATCAACCAGATACATATGCAGTTAGTTTGGATTGATGTAATTTATCACACTTTCTAAAACTTTCTCAGTTAGCCATGAAGGCATAAAAAAAAGCTTTTGCAGTAAATGCTTGCAGTAAGAAACTTAAAACCCTGCAAAAATGCTGCCAGAAAATAAACATTGTACACAGCAAAAACAGAAGTGTAAGTTAGCAAAAGAACAAGATGCAATACCCAAATAAGAAAAGTGGGAAGCAAAGTGGGTCAAGAACAAGTGTACAAATTGTGAAAAGCAGTGGAGGTCAAACACATACAGAGACCCCTCTACTTGCTACTACCTACTAGGAGTAACAAGGCTTAAATCAGGGTTTAGGACAGGACCTTAAACAAAATGAGAGACAGTGCTAGGGAGAGAGTAGGAATGAGATACTGAGAAACCCCAAGGAAACAGACTGACAGGCTGAAACAGACCATGCAAGATGCACAACTGGAAAGAACAGATGCTATTATACTGGGCGAGCGGAAGGCAAGACAATCAGGCTTCTGACTCACCTACTGGAGTGGTCTGGAATAACACACAAAAAATGATCAGGACATGCCACTGGATGAGGTTCCTTGAATTACACATGACACAAGGGAAGGGGATGAGCATCACACAATGGAAAGCTCGGAGGTTCATCATGGCTCTGGGGAGATCTTTGGATAGAACACATTATAGGGTGTCAAAAGCTCAGTGAAAATAAAATGAACTGATTACTGAAGTTTGTTTTTTTTTTAATATAATTCAGGGATTGGGACTAATGGAGGAAACTACTAATGGAGGAAGTTGATCCTAACAACTCTGTAACATGAATCATTCCCACCTCAAGGTCAGGAGCTGACACAAGCAGCAGATCAAAACCAGGTGATTGTCTTGGCCCTGCAAAAGATTAGAGTCTGAAGTTAAAACAAATATGGCACCAAAGCTAAGGCTTAATTATAAGCTGGAGAATATACAGAGGTTAAACTAAGAGTATGAACAGATATAAAGGCATCACCAGGTGCCTGAGTAGAAGAAGCTCCACTGGAAGCTTGAGTACATTTAGAGATAAGGCAAGCTTTGCGCATAAACAGGGAGTGCAAAATAGATACTGTAGGAAATAGGGCTGCTTCATGATAATAAGACAGAACTAGCATTTTATCATATACATAGAAAGTACAGCCTAAGTGAGGAATAGACATTGAGCTAGAAGCAAAAGCACAATAAAAACAGGCTAAAAACAGGATCAATGGGGTGAAGCTAACAATAGTAACTCAGACATCATTAGCACTGGAACCATAAGCTGGGTGATAATGGAGCTGGCCACGATAGTAGAAATTACAGCTAAATACATATTCTTAGGAATAACTGTCGCAACCAGACAGGAGCCCATCTCAGTTGCCAGATAGGAGGTGAGGCCTGGTCCAAAGGTACCCAGAGGCTGGGTCCAAAGTGTTGCTTATAGGAAAGCCTGTGTCTGAAGGTCTGCTTGAAGGTGAGGCTGGACCTAAAAGGCTGCACAGAAGATAGGCATCGTCCAGACTCTCATGCTTTTCCCAACAACAGGGTGAACACTTTTCTATTGCATCACTTGGGAGCCGTGTAACTGTTGTGTTTTGAATAGACCACACCAGTTTGGTGGTGAAGCAATTCTTCTGCAATCACTATGAAGTGATGCTTGGATGGCTGGATGAGTGGTTCTAATAAAATCTTGATTTCCTTTCATGTAAACATGGTTTGTGAGTTTGTTTGTGAATGTGTGTTGGATGTGGTATAAGGAGAGAGAATGACCCATGTGGGTCACATGTGGAACTGGCTCTGGCCTTCATGTGTTGAAAGAAGAAAAAGGACAAAGGGTACACAGAACAAATGATTTTAGAAGAGAGCAGAAAAACATTTTAAAATACCGTATTACATATAATCTTATTTGTGTTCTTATTAGCACAGACTCCTTTTCTTGCAGTACCTTAGCTTATTGGTATCTTTATTCAAGTCGGTCTACTAGCATAGGCAAGTACTACTGGCAGTCACTCTGCATAAAAGCACTTGCCATAAAAGTGCCGTAAATGTAAATGTACAATGGATATAAAAAAAAAAATACTACACACCCCTGTTAAAATGGCAGGATTTGTGATGCAAAAAAAGAAACAAAGATAAATCATGTCAGAACTTTTTCCTCCTTCGGTATGAAATTACAGTGTATAAAAACAGCTAGAAACATTTGAGGGAAAAATAGGAAAAATAAAAAATGACAGTATCCTGCATAAGTGTGCACAACCTTTTATGATCTGTGATGTGGCTGTGTTCAGAATGAACCAATCACATTCAATCTGATGTTTAAACGTAATTATCATAAGCTGTTATCACTGAAATGATTCTGATTAACCCCAAATAAAGACCAGCTGTTTCTGTAGGATTTTCTTCACATCCCCTTGGTTTCATCCAATCACTGAAGCCATGGTCTACAAAGAGCTTACAAAGCATGCGTGGCCATCATCTCACTTGTTGAAAGGTATCGATCATGAGCGGGGTTTGAAAGAATTTCCAAAGCATTTGATGTACTATGCAACAACATAAAAGCCATCATTAACAAATAGAGAAAATGGAGCACCACAGTCACATCATCAAGAGCAGGATGTCCTTCCAAAATGTATAAAAGGACACAACAAAACCCGGGGAGACTGCCAAGTGACCCATAACAACATTAAAGGAGCTGCAGGAATATCTAAGAAGCACTGATTACTCTCTGCATGTGACAACAATCTTCATCTTTACAGGTCTTGGGCTATGAGGTAGGGTGGACAGACAAGCCCCTACCAAAAAAATGTGGCAAAATGTGTTATGGTTTCATGTTTGATTAGACCAATTCCAAAATTCCAAAAAGAATAATTACACCAAAATGTATGTTTGGTGCAAAAAGAACATCATACCCACAGTGCAGCATGATAGTGGCAACATCATGATAGTGGCAACATCATGCTTTTGAGCTGCTTTTTTTCAGCCAGAACTGGGGCTTTTATTAAGGTGGAGGGAATCATGAATAGCTACAAATACCAGTTGATTTAATGCTAAACCTTTAGATATCTGCTAGTAAGCTGAAGATGAAATAGAATTTCACGTTTCAGCATGACAAAAGCTGACCCAAAGCATACATCCAAATCAACAATGGAATGGCTTAACCAAAAGAAGATCAATATTTTTGAATGATCTAGTCAGAGCTCAGAACTAAAAATCTATGGGGTGACCTGGTGTGAGCTGTGCACAGGAGATGTTCCTACAATTTGATGGATCTAGAATGTTTTTTGCAAGAAAGAGTGGAAAAATATGGCTAAGATATACCATGCTGATATCCAAAAGAATGGCATAATGAAATCAAAAGAGGCTACAACATATTATTTTAGGGCTGTACACACTACTCTCTTTTTTTTTTCTGTAAAAACATGTTTCTGGTTGTTTTTCACTTAATTTTCATACAATGTAATTTCAAATTGAAGGTAAAAAAAATTGGCACAATTTTTCTTGGTTTAATTTTTTTTTTACATCGCAAAAACCTGCACTTTCTATATCCATTGTATATGAAGGAGAGCATGTGGTGATAGCATGAAAGATTCAGTAGACAGAGCTCAGGCCATCTATGAGCTGCTGCAATACAATATCTCCATCCCTGTAAAGCACAACTAACTCCAGTCACATCTCACCTGTGTTAGAAAATTAACCTTGCACCTGACCATTTTGATTGATGACAGCACAGAGCAATTTCACGTAGTTTTTACTGCGTTATCCTTTGAACTATATAACCATCTGACACCACAAATTATGTGTAACATAGCTTGAACAAAAATGAAAAGCTGTTGTGCTGATATACACTGTGGGGATGGAGCTGCAGCTCATCTGCACACAGCACCATTCAGAAGCCAAATGCATTTCAGTATGATAGCACTGCCTCCTGTTGTTGGAATTCATTAGTGCAAACTCTACAAATAAACCCTAGTGTTTTTCTCTGCTTAGCTTCTGGCAGAAAACCCCATAGAATACAGTCGAAAAACAAAGAAAAAAAAAAAAAAGTAGCCCCTGGGTACTGTTACTGGGTACTAAGTTCTGTTAGGTCTTGCTGCTGTTTTGTGATTAGATTTCCCAGCATGCCTGGTATTGTGTTATTAAGCAGGTTTCCGCAGTGCTGTGTTCTGTGAAGCTTTTAGTTACATGCAGTCATTTTTTAAACTGCCAACCTCGTGTGTCATATTTATCTTCCTTGTGGTCTGTAATCCATTTTTTTTGCATGCATCATGCGTAGCTATTAAATAGACCTTTAACATATCATCTAGTTTGACTGTAAATGCATTTTGATCAAAATGACATTTTCAGAGCAGGGTATTATTTCTTCATCTAATTGCTACAGCAGAATTTCCCTTGTTCATTATGGTATATTTCTGTATTTTTAGCTGCTGACATTTTGTTTAAAGTGCAAGCATATCTTCAAGGTGGAACACCTTATAAAAGGCATTAATTCAGTGAAGAATAATAAAGTATAAGACATTAGTATAAGAGTATAAGATTCATGGTCACCTTAATCACATTTTGGCCTCAGTACATGTTAATTTAAGCGTAGCAAAGTATTGAGCAAATTTAATTGACAGTGGTTTGTTGGAAAGATGTCATTTCTAATCAGTAACACTAACACCTTATTGAGTGTTCATAACGGCGTAAACAGAAAGCCTGGAGGGCAGTGGAGCAACATTTGGAGTTAGCATGGTAGGATATTAGACAGGATACATTCTTATAGTGCAATGCAACCGATGATTTCATATTCATCTAATGATGTGTGACAGCGACCAGTGAGAGCAGAGCTGATCTCAGCAGGATGTCTCGAATTTCAGAGGAACTCAGGAGATGATTAAAGAAAGTGATTCTATGCCATTTCTATGCCATGTTGTCCTCTGCAGAGTTTCCTAGGTGCTTTTGCCCCTTTCTGCTTCTCCTGTTTTAATCAGCAGGATCTATTTACAAAGTCTGCATCTCATGAATAATTGCACAACCACCTCAGGACAGAAACATTGTTATTTCACCGAGACTCTCTTGATATTTTTGTCATGAATGATTTAGAAAGAAAGGTTGAAGAAGATTTTCTGATTATTCTGTAGATTTACAAGCCTGCATCCCATCTTTCTCTCTACAATATCAGTACATGTACAGTATATCTACAGTTTATGCCACTGGTGAGTCTTTGACTTTGCAGTTTTGTAATTATGCCACCATTGCAGGCTGTAATTGCGCACCAGCAGGATTTGGGTCATGATTTATTGTATGGGAACAGCAAAACAACAATTAGCATAATAGCATTGGCAAGCTTATGACCTTCTATATTGTGCCTGCAAATTACTGACTGGCTTTGAAATTATTTTATTATATTTGATTTTAAATTATTTGATTTTGATTTTATTTATTTATTTATTTTAAGAAATAGGAGACAACGAATGAGGGGAGTCAACTTGATGTTTCAAGTCATGATTATTTTTGTAATTTGTTGTAATGAATCTCTGGATTGTTCAGGCTGCCAGTAGTGCAAATGAGCACTTAATTTAGAAACTAAACATGAACATGCATTTTAATGGCATAATTTGCATACATTACATTGTGCTAAATGTGATGTACTAACATACTGGAGTGCACAGGATTAATTGGAAGGCTGACCTGCTACCCAGTTTAGAAGATGAAGTTGGCATCCACTTATCCTCTTTGCCTTTCTTGACTGCTTAATGTTAACCCATCAAGTGCTCTTTTTTCTGATTTTAAGTGCATTAGTAATATAGAATATATAACGTGGGAGCTTTGCTCAGGTAATTGTGTAGCCAGTTGTGATGGAAAATGTATATGTAAATCTATAGAGAAACTACCAATTTTTCCTTAGATTTGTTCACTGAGAAGCCTTTGGTGTTTTGTTATTTATGTCAGATGTTTGTCACAGATTGGTTGGAGGCAGATGCTAGTGTTAATTCATTCATTCATTGTCTACCGCTTATCCGATCTACTCTCGGGTCACGGGGAGCCTGTGCCTATCTCAGGCGTCATTGGGCATCAAGGCAGGATACACCCTGGACGGAGTGCCAACCCATCGCAGGGCACACACACACACTCTCATTCACACACCACGGACAATTTAGAGATGCCAATCAACCTACAATGCATGTCTTTGGACCGGGGGAGGAAACCGGAGTACCCCGAGGAAACCCCCGAGGCACGGGGAGAACATGCAAACTCCACACACACGGTGGAGGTGGGAATCAAACCCCCAACCCTGGAGGTGTGAGGCAAACGTGCTAACCACTAAGCCACCATGCCCCCGCTAGTGCTAATTAACAGGGGAAATATATGTGAACATGGTATGGAGTCTACAACAAGGTATCATTGGTCTGATGGACTGCACTGGAGAGGCCACTTCCTCAGCCTCTGGTATGGGCCCTGCTGTCACAGTGTTGCCTATATACGTACAAACTTATAATTATTCACTATTCACAATGCTAGACAATGAGTGCTGTAAAACCATGTGTCATTTCTTGTCTGTAAAGTCTACAACAATTTTTCTTTGGTGTGTTTGTGTGTGTGTGTGTGTGTGTGTGTGTGTGTGTTTTTTTACATTAGGGCAGTGTGTACTAGGGCAGTGTATTAAGGCACATCTTTTATCTGCATAATTGCTCTCAGACACCAATCTCTCTAGGTAGTAATAAAATATAGAAGGGCAATCATGTTTTTAAAATTCCCAGCAGGCAACAAAATTATTGTTCTGGTTGACTTCATACTAGGATTACATGGACTGTGACTATGAAATGTGACTGACACTATCAGTAGAGAATTGTATCAGCATGATTAAAGTACAGTAACCCAGTGTGGTTCATGTACATTGAGACATACACACAATACCTAGATTAACTATATCAAATTGGAAAATTACATTAAAACAAGTTGTCACTTAAATGAATTTTCGGTAGGTTATAGCCATTCATTCTTCCTGTCTAAATGCATTATCTTGGTCCTGGTCACAGTGGATCCTTAGCCTAGATTGTGCCCTAACAGGATGTTGATACTTTTATAAGTGCTTATACTTAATCATGGATGTCCAAGAGACTGTGCATATTATCCATAATGCACTGTGTATATAGATCAGTTTTAACACTGATGCTGCAACCCAATTCTCCTACTAAAATTAGGAACAGTTTTTGTGACAAAAATATACATGCTTTTCAGTGTGTAGCAAAAGAGTATGCAAGTACAGGGGCATACTAACACATCATATAAAGGAAAAGAAGTCTGTTGCCTAGTTACACACACTGTCACCAAACAAACTCCTCATTGCATTACAGCTTTTCTATATTCATTATTCCGTATAGACTTTTTTATTATATAATTTAATTTTCCATTCATTTTTCCACATTTCCACCATGTTTGCATGTTAAATTCGGCAAAGCAAACTGTTACAAAACTTCTCCCTTGTGCAAGGAGTTGTGGGCAATATTCGCCAAAAAATAAATAGTAGACCATCCGGGTAACTTCAGGGTAACTTATTTCAACATACTATGTACTGGCACACACTAATTCTAATCTTGAATACTGTTTAAAATGGATATGAAACAAATTTGGATGAAATATGAAGAACTGTAAGCAGTTGCTTTTACAAAGTAAGATTGAAAAATCTATAAAACATCTTGTAACAAACAACAAACAAACAATCAAAACAAAACAAATGTATAGCTGATTAGAGAGTAACTAAGTTATTAATACAATCCCATTATTTTAGTTACTCCAGGTACTAAATTGTAAATTTTTACATCTCAAACAACATGTTTTTCATCATAATTTTTTTTATTTGTTTTTTTTATTATTTGTTTTTTTTTTATTTTCTTTTAATTCAAACCCTAATTAACACTGATATTGTTTATTATGACATTATTAATAAAGCTCATCTATTAAATGGAGACATGATCACTGAGGTAAAAATGGTTTTCCTCTGTCTTTAAGTCTTCTTCTTCTTCTTTCGGCTTTTCCCTTCAGGGGTTGCCACAGCGAATCATCTCTCTCCACCTATCCCTATCTTCTGCATCCTCAACACTTGTACCCACTAGCTTCATATCCTCATTAATTCCATCCATATACCTCCTCTTTGGCCTTCCTCTTTGCCTCCTGCCTGGCAGCTCCATGTCCAACATTCTCCTACCAATATACTCACTCTCCCTCCTCTGAACATGTCCAAACCATCTTAATCTGGCCTCCCTAACTTTGTCCCCCAAACGTCCAACATGAGCTGTCCCTCTGATGTACTTGTTCCTAATCCTGTCCAATCTTGTCACTCCCAAAGAGAACCTCAACATCTTCAGCTCGGCTACCTTACTGTTCCACTTCCCTCCCTTTCATTCACACACATGTACTCAGTCTTACTACGACTGACCTTCATTCCTCTTCTCTCCAGTGCAAACCTCCACCTCTCCAGGTTTTCCTCCACCTGCTCCCTGCTCTCACTACAGATCACAATGTCATCTGCAAACATCATTGTCCAAGGAGACTCCTGTCTGACCTCCTCTGACAACTGGTCCATCACCATAGCAAACAGGAAGGGGCTCAGAGCCGATCCCTGATGCAGTCCCACCTCCACATTGAACTCCTCTGTCTGACCCACAGCACACCTCACCACTGTCCTGCTCCTCTCATACATGTCCTGCACCACTCTGACATACTTCTCTGCTACTCCTGACTTCCTCATACAGTACCACAGCTCTTCTCTTGGCACCCTGTCATACGCTTTCTCCAAGTCTACAAACACACAGTGCAACTCCCTCTGACCATCCCTATACTTCTCCATCAAAATTCTCAGAGCAAAAACTGCATCCGTTGTGCTCTTTCTGGGCATGAAGCCATACTGCTGCTCACAAATTTCCACTATCTTCCTTAACCTAGCTTCCACTACTCTTTCCCATACCTTCATTGTATGGCTCATCAACTTTATCCCCCTATAGTTACTGCAACTCTGCACGTCACCCTTATTCTTAAAGATCGGCACTAACACACTTCTTCTCCATTCCTCAGGCATCCTCTCACTCTCTAAAACCCTGTTGAACAAATTAGCTAAAAATTCCACTGCTGCCTCTCCCAGACACTTCCAGACCTCCACCGGGATGTCATCAGGACCAACTGCCTTCCCACTTTTCATCCTCTTCAAAGCCTTCCTGACTTCATCCTTTCTAACCTTATCTACTTTCTGTTCCACAGAGTTCACCCCTTCTACTCTTTTTTCCCTCTCATTTTCCTCATTCATCAGCTCCTCAAAGTACTCCTTCCATCTCCTCTGTACATTCTCCTCACTTGTGAGCACCCTTCCATCTCTATCCTTAATAACTCTAACTTGCTGCACATCCTTCCCATCTCGATCCCTCTGTCTAGCTAACCTGTACAAGTCCTTCTCTCCTTCTCTAGTGTCTAACCTAGTGTACAACTCGTTTATATGCCTTCTGCTTGGCCTTAGACACCTCCCTCTTCACTCTGCGCTGTAACTCCTTGTATTCCTGTCTATTCTCTTCAGTCCTGTCCATGTCCCACTTCTTCTTGGCTAACCTCTTCCTCTGGATACTATCCTGAACTTCCTCATTCCACCACCAAGTCTCCTTATCTTCTTTCCTCCTTCCAGATGACACACCCAGCACCTTTCTCCCTGTCTCCCTGATCACTTCTGCTGTAGTTTCCCAGTCATCTGGCAGCACTACCTGACCACCCAGAGCCTGCCTCAACTTCTCTCTAAATTCCTCACAACATTCCTCCTTTTTCAGCTTCCACCACTTGGTTTTCTTCTCTATCTTTGACCTCTTCGTCTTACAGACCATCAAAGTCATCCTACACACCACCATCCTATGCTGTCTGGCTACACTCTCTCCCACTAACCCCTTTACAGTCACTAATCTCTTTCAGATTGCCTCTTCTACATAGGATGTAGTCTACCTGTGTTCTCCTACCTCCACTCTTGTAAGTCACTCTATGCTCCTCCCTCTTCTGAAAATAAGTGTTAACCACACCCATGTCCATCCTCTTAGCAAAGTCCACTACCATCTGTCCTTCTAGGTTCCTTTCCTTAATTCCAAACTTGCCAATCACCTCCTCATCACCTGTGTTCCCCTCGCCAACATGTCCATTAAAATCTGCTCCTATCACCACTCTCTCACCCGTGGGAATACTCTCCATCACCTCATCTAATTCACTCCAGAATCTCTCTTTCTCCTCTAACTCACAACCTACCTGTGGGGCATAACCACTAACAACATTCAACATCACCCCTTCAATCTCTAACTTCAGACTCATCACCCTGTCTGACACTCTCTTCACCTCCAGAACATTCCTCACAAACTCCTCCTTCAGGACCACACCTACCCCATTTCTCTTACTATCCACACCATAGTAAAACAGCTTGAATCCTGCTCCTATACTACGAGCCTTGCTACCCTTCCACCTGGTCTCCTGTACACACAGTATATCCACCTTCCTTCTCTCCATCACATCAGCCAGCTCTCTACCTTAATTCTACCAACATTCAGAGTTCCTATTCTCAGTCCTACACTCTTACCTTTCCTCTTCTCTCTCTGTCTGCGCACTCTCCTCCCTCCTCTACTTCTTCGACCAACAGTAGCCCAATTTCCACCGGCGCCCTGTAGGTCAACGGCGCCAATGGCGGTCGTTGTTAACCCGGGCCTCGACCAATCCTGTATGAAATTCGTACTGACGATTCGCATGGTTAAATTTGGCAATGTTTTACGCCGGATGCCCTTCCTGACGCAACCCTCTCTATTTATCTGGGCTTGAGACCGGCACAGAAGTCACTGGACTGTGACCCCCATGGCTAGATTCCCTCTGTCTTTAAGTCTGAACTATCTAATTGTGTATGTTCTGTAATACATTATCTGATCAGTCCATATTATCAAGGGAGAATCTCATGAATCTCATTGTTTCATGTAAGAAACTTTATTGGCTAGCACATCATCAACAACAACAACAACAACTTGTATAGCATTTTCATTTGTATGAATGAGCTTGTTGCAGTGTTCCCACTTTTCTAATCCTTACATCTATGCTCTATGAGAAAAAATTAATTCCTTAGACAGTGTACTCACTGCATTCTAATGAGGCTATAAGGCCTCATCACATAAAGCTGAAACAAAAAGACATGATATCAGCTTGACCTTATAGAAATCTTCAAAGTGTTCTGAAGGTGAGCCAAGGATAAATTCATTCCCTTCCAGCCAAAATATCAGAAATTAATTTGGAATAACAAAATGTGCTATAGAATATTTTTAATAGAAACACCACAGCTCATGTTTCAGATATTTAAAAGGCAATAATCCAAACTAAAGACCTTAAAAAAGCCAGGTATATCATTCATTCTTTGTCTACCGCTTATCTGATTTATTCTCGGGTCACGGGGGCCTGTGCCTATCTCAGGCGTCATCGGGCATCAAGGCAGGATACACCCTGGACGGAGTGCCAACCCTTCGCAGGGAACACACACACACACACACACACACACACACACACACTCTCATGCAATCACACACTACAGACAATTTAGAGATGCCAATCAACCTATAATGCATATCTTGGGACCGGGGGAGGAAACCAGAGTACCCTGAGGAAACCCTTGAGGCAGGAGGAGAACATGCAAACTCCACACACACATGGCAGAGGTGGGAATCAAACCCTCAACCCTGGAGGTGTGAGGCAAACATGCTAACCATCAAACCACCATGCCCCCCTCCAGGTATATCAAATACATGAAAATACAGATGACAAATTAAGGGCTCTGTTCTGATGACATGACTTAGGTTCTCTTGTCCCCTTTGAGTGAAGAGTCACTGCAAATTCTTACAAAGTATTACTGATTGATCATCTTTACGCTATGATGAAATATTTATATTGTGATGGCTTTGCCTCCTTCTATACAAATAAATCTGAATTGATCCAAATTGATGAGACTACTCTCTTCCATAATGTCCCCAGTGAAAGGCATGAGAGCTCAGTGAATAGTTTGACGTGGGCGAAAATTATGCAAACCATATGAAACACTTAACAGTAATCAGATAGCAACCCAGATGAACATATAGAAAATAGTGCTCAATGTGTTAGGTGGTGCTCCCCACCATCATTAACAAAACACCAGCATAGGGAATATCTTTGGCAGTGTACACATAGAAGGTAGAAATACAATATATGTGTCTAATAAATTGGCCAGTTAGAATACACAGTGCTTAATTACCCCAGCATAATCAATGCAGTGATAGTGATAACTGTAATAATAATAATGGTAAAACATCACTACATATTGTAACACAACTAGTAGTAATAATAGCAGTATATGTAGAAATAGTAATACTAGTAGTAATAGGGGTGGTAGTAGTGTCACTAGTAGTCACATAGTCAGAGTAATACATAATTCTTGATATTTCTATAAGAGAGAAGGACAACTTATTAGTAAATACTTTGAAACTAAACATTATAATCTTCACAAATTCAGATTCAAAACAGTTAGTAGACTGACGGGGACTTTTGAAAGACCGCCATGATGAAATGACGTCATTAGCGAGAGTTGCGTCACGCATGCACACACGGACACGGCTTTAAGAATGGCGAGCAGCGAAAACACACCGACTGCAGACGGCGAGTCTGTTCAAAAAGAACTAGACAGTTATGATCAAAAGTGTGTTTTCTGTAAGATTGTGAACAGGGAGATGGACACCGAACTTCTACACAGCGTGAGTGTTAACAGACGTTAATGTTACTACAGTTGATTATTTACAGGTGAAACTAGCCATAATGACTTAGCATGACATAAGCTAGCTAACTCACACTGACTGGAAATGTGTTTAATTTGTAGAATTATATCATTGTCGTTTAATTAGAGCCTGTTAGAGCCTTTCATTTGTCAGTGTGTTGACTGAATAATGCGTCAATACACTCAATTATTCAATTCATGATAATGCACTTATATAGTGAAGTTCTTTTAGTGAATGTACAGGTGTATATTAATACTGTAGATACGTCATTCAGGCACTACTGCTGCAAAAACACCGATCAGGCATAACATTATGAACACTGACAGGTGAAGTGAATAACACTGATTATCTCTTCATCATGGCACCTGTTAGTGGGTGGGATATATTAGGCAGCATGTGAACATTTTGTCCTCAAAGTTGATGTGTTCATTTATTGTCTACCGCTTATCCGAACTACACTCGGGTCACGGGGGGCCTGTGCCTATCTCAGGCGTCATTGGGCATCAAGGCAGGAAACACCCTGGACGGAGTGCCAACCCATCGCAGGGCACACACACACTCTCATTCACTCACACACTACAGACAATTTAGAGATGCCAATCAACCTACAATGCATGTCTTTGGACCGGGGGAGGAAACCGGAGTACCCGGACCCTCGAGGCACGGGGAGAACATGCAAACTCCACACACACGGCGGAGGCGGGAATCGAACCCCCAACCCTGGAGGTGTGAGGCAAACGTGCTAACCACTAAGCCCCTAAGTTGATGTAAATTCAGTAAATAACTGTAAACTCTAATTAGTTCAGTTTACTTAAAAAAAAATCTTTGGAAACCGATTGCCTCATTTTTTCAAAGCAAACTTAAAAGTACAATTAAAGTTAAGTTACTAATCAGTTGTAAGTAAGTAGAACAAACATTTACTGAGTAAAGTAAATAATAAATATCAAGTCAGTTTAATATGTCAATTTCAGTCAATATACTCTCTAATGGTTAATAACATTACATAGAAAATTATAGTAAGACAATTAGATTAATTCAATTTAATTAACAGTGCTTTATGTATTACTGTAAACATTGTAAATACTAGTACTCTTGACACAGATTTATTTATACATTTTAAGCTATGACAACTTAAAAAACTACATGCAATCGGTTTCCAAAATTCTTTAAAGTAAAGAGAACAAATTTTCTTTAAGTACAACTTAGAAAGCACACGACACAAGCCTGAAATCCTCCACTATTATTTTTTTAATAAACAGCTAGACATATTTTTAAGAACATCACGATGTTTGAATGAATGCCTTGGTCTGACTCAATAGTCAACTGAAACCTTACATAATCAATAACTAGCGATGTAAAAAAAATTACCTTTTTCTTTTTTCCTGCATAGGTACAGTACAGAAAAGGATTCAGTTATAATAAAGAATGCATAACTAAATTATTTGTAACAAGAAGTAAAATCAGTACCTATTAAAATTAGTGCAATTATAAAATGCCTAAAATATAAACATTTGCCTTTATAAAGGTTAAGTTATAACTATAAAACCATAACAGTCATTTGTAACAAGAAGGGAAACCAGTGCTCACTAGATATTAGTGCAGTTACAAAATAAGCCTAAAATAAAGACGTTTTGCTTTGAAAAGTTTGTGGTATAACTTAAAAAAAAAAAATGATTCCTTTGTAAAAGTGTGACACTGAACACTTCAAATTAGTGCAATTACAAAATATGCCAACAAAAATATTGAACGGGCAACAGGGGAATTTAATGCAAAAGCAAAAACAGTTTAGCTTAAAAGCTGATTTTTAAGGGTTTGGAGTTTGGGTTTAAGGTTCTTACCTCCCAATGACAGAAATACCCTCTGAATAAAATCAAAAGTGTTTCTCATTGTCTTTGGGTAGTCTAAATTTAGAGCATAGATTAAAGCGAAGAGGAGACATACAGCATGTGGCAAGTTTGGGACATCATCCATGACAATTCTTCCCTCAAGAATTATAGCCCGTGATGAGTCAACATTGAGGGCATGTGAAGTTCTGGCAGGCATGTCTTCAGCCAAAACTGTGAGCAGGCCAACATCAATTCCACTGAAGTCTGCATCTACATCTGAATCCTAAAAAGAGAAAAATTACGAAAGCATAAATTTCTCTACCTTGAAATATAGTCCAAGCAAGAAGCACAACAAAGTGTAATCAAGCTATAAAATCATGACCGTCAAAGAAAGATGATAAAATATATGATGTACAAAACAGATCATATTTTAGATGTAGATTTAACCACCATTAGGGTGTATTATCATTTTCAGTGAACTGTCCATTTAAATTCATGCCTCCAGATAACTTGGAATGTTAAACAAGTTCCATTGTCTACTTTTACATTCTTCAGAATTAACTTCACATAAATGGATCGTTCACTTAAAAATTCTTTCATCATTTATTTACACTCATGTCATTCCAAACCTCTATGACTTTCTTCGGCACAACACAAAATATTTGGAAGAACAATGATAACCAAACAACGTTAAACCTCACTAACTTCTATTGTACGAACACAGAACCCCCGAGATATTTCTTTTTTGTTCCACAGAAGAAAGAGTAATATACAGATTATGATGGTAGTTGTATATTTTACTTTTTAACTTAAAAATTATTGCACAAGTCGCAATTATTTTAAGAAACTTTTGTGATGGCACCTGATGGCACTGCCACAAAGGCGAGTAAATAATCAATACATTTTCATTTTTGAATGAACGCTCTAATTTTTGCAAAGCATTTTGTAAACTTCAAAAATATGCAATGATCCACTGTGTGCAATTAGATCTGTTTACTTTACACTTCATCCATACCCTAAGGGAACAAAACAAAATAATTGTAAAAAGCAGAAACACCCAATCCACCATTACTTACAAAGCACATCCTGAAAAATTGCTCAGAGTCATCCCCCAGGAGGACTGGAAGACCGTGTAGTACTGCAGTGCGCACACATGTTACATCAGATAACTATGCAAAAAAAAACAGAATGAGGGTAAAAATCATATTCAAATTATGACTCAAAGATGACACCAGTTAACCACATAATAGGAATACCTTTGAATCGACCTGACGCAACATTTCATCAAGAATTCTTCCCTGATTTGCTCCTTTTCCCCGGAAAATTTCAATCAAACGTGTAGAGTGTTTGTCCAATGCAGCATAAAACTCAGATCTCAGATTTTTGCCAGATTTGAGACTGAATTCTGCAAAGATCTAAGCACAAAAATGGTGGGGGTTTTTTTACATAAAAATAAGAAATTCATTAAATAGGTTGTAAAGTGGAGTAAACAAACCTGGCTTTCAGTGAAAAGTGCTGGCCACTTCTCCACAATCTCAAAAGGTTCAGAATGAATGATTTCCTTCCTTCTCAGCGCAAATGTGCTGTCCATCTTCTGACCAATCAGACTCATGTTTTGGGTTCTCTTTTTCACTTCTTCTATAAGTTGTACTCTTGTGCATTCTTGACTTTCTTCATTTTCCCCATTCGGAAAGTTTGGCAAGAAATTTAATTCAAATCGTCTAGGTTTCTTAGTGCCTTTCTTAAACATGTCATCAGTTGTCACTTCTCTTTCTTTCAACAGCAACATCACTACAGCTACATTTGCGCAGTTTTGTTCTATAGTTGGCCATTTTAAATTTCAGGCTGTTTTTCCAACCAGCTGAGCCTGTTGAGGAGCCTGGTTCAATCAAACATGGGTGTGCTCTGACAAGTGCTGCTGCAACTTGGGCAAAATCTTCATCTCTTGGATATGCCTTAAAGGTGTACATAGCCCCTGCAAGTGTCTCCAGTATATCATGTTTAATGTCTCGTCCAAAATTAAGACTTGTACCATCTTTCATAAAAGCGAGGTTTCCCTGACGATATTCAGGCGATATTCAACATTAATAGAAAATTTGGGGATTTCAAAATCCTCAGGCCAGTCATTCTGTCGTTCAGCAGATAACTGATCTGATGTATCAGAACCTGAGAGAAGTACAGTGTCAGCTTGACTTGAGGAGGGACATGTGGACAGAGGAATTATTTTCAGTGTCGCCGTCTCTGGCAATTCATTAATGTCATTGACGTTGCATAATGCATGATTAAAATCAGGGTCTTCATATTGAACATTGAAAGAATATGAGACTTGCAGCTTCTCTTTCAGCACGTTTCAAGGCATCAACATCAGCTGGTTTATCCGAAATAATTACTTTTCGGGTGTCACTGTCGTGCACAATAACGCGAAATATCAGACATGGCTCACTGAAACAATAGTAATAATATAAATACAATCATGTAATTTAGCAGCAGATGTAATGCTTCAATGTGACAAAGGAC
Source organism: Hemibagrus guttatus (assembly GCA_033459395.1). Lineage (NCBI taxonomy): Eukaryota > Metazoa > Chordata > Actinopteri > Siluriformes > Bagridae > Hemibagrus > Hemibagrus guttatus. Next base: position 14,458,830 of record JAUCMX010000003.1, read on the forward strand.
CGGCCTCTGACATTATATGCTGACAATGGGAAGGGGTCATTTAGTTCAGAAGGCAGAATAACTTGCAGTGAATGCAAACTACATAATAACTACATAACCCCCCTGATAACACAGTGCTTTGCTGGGAATGGATTTTTGATGAATGTACTTTTAATGCATTAAATGATTTAAACGTGCATGGACAGTCTGAATGAAGGCATGGTATTGGAACAATTTGAGAATATGTTCCATGGATTATGTGATAATGCTTAAGATGATGTACCCCCTTTTCAGATGTAAAAGAGCAGAACTTACATTTCCACTGCATGGCAGAAGGTACTCAACAGGTAACCTAAAGAAAAAGAAAAGGTCAACCCATATAAATTAAAGGACTACTGGTTAAACACTTCATTAATGTAACGGGACAATAGGTTAAATGTAAAAGTAATTTATATTATTTTGAAATGTAGTTTACATGATAAATTATGATTAATATTAAAAGTTATGATTGACCTCAATCATAGGGGTAAACGATCCAATCACACTGTCAATCATTTCTCCTGCACTGACCGAACCTTCGGAGCAAGATACGACGATATTGGTTTTAACTTAACTATACAATCCAGATAGGGTACGAAAACGATGCGGACAAAACAAATCAAAGTTCTATAAGCCACACAAAGTTGTAGAAATCACACAATGTTTGCTTATTGATGTATTTACAATAACCTGATATAAACTTGCACTGTTGTACTGGTTGAACACAGGCAGTACCGGTTCTGGGCGCGCGTGGCAAACACTCTCCCTGTGCGCTGTATACGTGACTGTGTCTATGTGAACCTTCTGTGTTTTTGACATAAATTTACGTCTATTGATAGCTCAAGTTGAATAACACGCAAAAGAAAACTCAGTATTCCCATTGAATGACAACCCGTGTCTGAGAGTATGTCTGAAGAAAATTGCGAGTAAAATCGATTGAAAGTTTACACTATCAAGGCTTTTAAAACGGATGAAATAGTAACTTGACAAAGTTTTATGACAAAAACGGCAATGACAGATACTCCCCGTTAAGGGATATGTATGGTGCACAGCGATAAAACGTGCACGATTTAACCAGCTCTAAAAAAAAAAATCAGATCACAGACATTTTAATCGTTCACTCTCTAAAATCAACATTATCATCCACCCCTACATGAAAGCTGAAACTGCTAAGGTTTTAAAACGCATGCTAATAACAAACATTACTGAGGAAAAACAACTGCAATGACTGCAACTGGCACGTGTTATACAGCCCTTAATAAATTTAGAATTTTTAAAAATCACATCCTGTATTATCAGGACCGATTACGCAAGTAAATAAAAATGAAGCATTCTTAAAGTTATTAACAGACAACAAGATTTTACACACCTAAAGCATACAAAAACTAGTTTAAGAACATCAAGTGCTTTAAATGACACGTAAGGGTCAAAACTTTTGGGTAAGCACACATTTTAAGGTCCTAACACTTTTCATATGATAACATGCATTCCATAAAGTGACAAAATTATGAATAGCAAAAAAGAAAAACAAAAAATATGTGATGAATACCTTAAATTTGGTGAGGCTCAAAATCTTCCATGCACGTGCTTGAGCAGGGTTTGGGGGAGGGGAGTTGTACTTCATTGCGCATGCTCAATAGGACGTCTTGAACATTTCAAGTAATCTTACTTAATTTTTGTTAGTTTTGACAGCTATATATTTGAACATTTTAACAACAATTAATAATTTCTAGTAAACTCAACATTTTGATCAAAATTAAGTTAAAGATACTGGCTTTTTTCTAGTAAAGAATACTATTTGATTTTACAGTGTAGAGGCAGGAAAAATGGACAAGCGTAAGGATCTGAGCGAGTTTGACAAGGGCCAAATTGTGATGGCTAGACGACTGGATCTCCATCTCCAAAACTGCAGCTCTTGTGGGGTGTTTCCAGTCTGCAGTGGTCAGTATCTATCAAAAGTGGTCCAAGGAAGGAACAGTGGTGAACCGGTGACAGGGTCGTGGGCGGCCAAGGCTCATTGATGCACGTGCGGAGCAAAGGCTGGCCCGTGTGATCCGATCCAACAAACGAGCTACTGTTGCTCAAATTGCTGAAGAAGTTAATGCTGGTTCTGATAGAAAGGTGTCCGAATACACAGTGCATATCGGATCAGGGCTGATTTTGGCAACAAAAGTTGGACCAAACACAATATTAGGCAGATGGTCATAATGTTATGCCTGGTTGGTGTATATTATGTAAAATCTTCTTCTTCTTCTTTCGGCTTTTCCCTTCAGGGGTCGCCACAGCGAATCATCTCTCTCCACCTATCCCTATCTTCTGCATCCTCAACCCTTGCACCCACTAGCTTCATATCCTCATTAATTCCATCCATATACCTCCTCTTTGGCCTTCCTCTTTGCCTCCTGCCTGGCAGCCCCATGTCCAACATTCTCCTACCAATATACTCACTGTCCCTCCTCTGAACATGTCCAAACCATCTTAATCTGGCCTCCCTAACTTTGTCCCCCAAACGTCCAACATGAGCTGTCCCTCTGATGTACTCATTCCTAATTCTGTCCAATCTTGTCACTCCCAAAGAGAACCTCAACATCTTCAGCTCTGCTACCTCTAGCTCTGACTCCTGTCTCTTCCTCAGTGACACTGTCTCTAAACCATACAGCATGGCCGGTCTCACCACTGTCCTGTACACCTTCCCCTTGATTCTCGCTGATATTTTCTGATCACACAGAACTCCCGACACCTTTCTCCACCCATTCCAACCTGCCTGCACTCGCTTCTTTACCTCTTTCCCACACTCTCCATTACTCTGGACTGTTGACCCCAAGTACTTAAACTCCTGTACCTTCTTCACCTCTTCACCCTGTAACCTTACTGTTCCACTTCCCTCCCTTTCATTCACACACATGTACTCAGTCTTACTACGACTGACCTTCATTCCTCTTCTCTCCAGTGCAAACCTCCACCTCTCCAGGTTTTCCTCCACCTGCTCCCTGCTCTCACTACAGATCACAATGTCATCTGCAAACATCATTGTCCAAGGAGACTCCTGTCTGACCTCCTCTGACAACTGGTCCATCACTATAGCAAACAGGAAGGGGCTCAGAGCCGATCCCTGATGCAGTCCCACCTCCACATTGAACTCCTCTGTCTGACCTACAGCACACCTCACCACTGTCCTGCTCCTCTCATACATGTCCTGCACCACTCTGACATACTTCTCCGCTACTCCTGACTTCCTCATACAGTACCACAGCTCTTCTCTTGGCACCCTGTCATACGCTTTCTCCAAGTCTACAAACACACAGTGCAACTCCCTCTGACCATCCCTATACTTCTCCATCAAAATCCTCAGAGCAAAAATTGCATCTGTTGTGCTCTTTCTGGGCATGAAGCCATACTGCTGCTCACAAATTTCCACTACCTTCCTTAACCTAGCTTCCACTACTCTTTCCCATACCTTCATTGTATGGCTCATCAACTTTATCCCCCTATAGTTACTGCAACTCTGCACGTCACCCTTATTCTTAAAGATCGGCACTAACACACTTCTTCTCCATTCCTCAGGCATCCTCTCACTCTCTAAAACCCTGTTGAACAAACTAGCTAAAAATTCCACTGCTGCCTCTCCCAGACACTTCCAGACCTCCACCGGAATGTCATCAGGACCAACTGCCTTCCCACTTTTCATCCTCTTCAAAGCCTTCCTGACTTCATCCTTTCTAATCTTATCTACTTTCTGTTCCACAGAGTTCACCCCTTCTACTCTTTTTTCCCTCTCATTTTCCTCATTCATCAGCTCCTCAAAGTACTCCTTCCATCTCCTCTGTACACTCTCCTCACTTGTGAGCACCCTTCCATCTCTATCCTTAATAACTCTAACTTGCTGCACATCCTTCCCATCTCGATCCCTCTGCCTAGCTAACCTGTACAAGTCCTTCTCTCCTTCTCTAGTGTCTAACCTAGTGTACAACTCGTCATATGCCTTCTGCTTGGCCTTAGACACCTCCCTCTTCACTCTGCGCTGTAACTCCTTGTATTCCTGTCTATTCTCTTCAGTCCTGTCCATGTCCCACTTCTTCTTGGCTAACCTCTTTCTCTGGATACTATCCTGAACTTCCTCATTCCACCACCAAGTCTCCTTATCTTCTTTCCTCCTTCCAGATGACACACCCAGCACCTTTCTCCCTGTCTCCCTGATCACTTCTGCTGTAGTTTCCCAGTCATCTGGCAGCACTACCTGACCACCCAGAGCCTGCCTCAACTTCTGTCTAAATTCCTCACAACATTCCTCCTTTTTCAGCTTCCACCACTTGGTTTTCTTCTCTATCTCTGACCTCTTCTTCTTACAGACCATCAAAGTCATCCTACACACCACCATCCTATGCTGTCTGGCTACACTCTCTCCCACTACCACTTTACAGTCACTAATCTCTTTCAGATTGCCTCTTCTACATAGGATGTAGTCTATCTGTGTTCTCCTACCTCCACTCTTGTAAGTCACTCTATGCTCCTCCCTCTTCTGAAAATAAGTGTTAACCACACCCATGTCCATCCTCTTAGCAAAGTCCACTACCATCTGTCCTTCAAGGTTCCTTTCCTTAACTCCAAACTTGCCCATCACCTCCTCATCACCTGTGTTCCCCTCACCAACATGTCCATTAAAATCCGCTCCTATCACCACTCTCTCACCCGTGGGAATACTCTCCATCACCTCATCTAATTCACTCCAGAATCTCTCTTTCTCCTCCAACTCACAACCTACCTGTGGGGCATAACCACTAACAACATTCAACATCACCCCTTCAATCTCTAACTTCAGACTCATCACCCTGTCTGACACTCTCTTCACCTCCAGGACATTCCTCACAAACTCCTCCTTCAGGACCACACCTACCCCATTTCTCTTACTATCCACACCATAATAAAACAGCTTGAATCCTGCTCCTATACTATGAGCCTTGCTACCCTTCCACCTGGTCTCCTGTACACACAGTATATCCACCTTCCTTCTCTCCATCACATCAGCCAGCTCTCTACCTTTCCCTGTCATAGTACCAACATTCAGAGTTCCTATTCTCAGTCCTACACTCTTACCTTTCCTCTTCTCTCTCTGTCTGCGCACTCTCCTCCCTCCTCTACTTCTTCGACCAACAGTAGCCCAATTTCCACCGGCGCCCTGTAGGTCAACGGCGCCGATGGCGGTCGTTGTTAACCCGGGCCTCGACCGATCCGGTATGAAATTCGTACTGACGATTCGCATGGTTAAATTTGGCAATGTTTTACGCCGGATGCCCTTCCTGACGCAACCCTCTCTATTTATCCGGGCTTGGGACCGGCACAGAAGTCACTGGACTGTGACCCCCATGGCTAGATTTGTATATTATGTAAAATAATGAATAAAAACTAGACAGATAAAGTGGGAGGAAAATTTTAACCCCACAGTGCTACTGAAAACTATATACACTCTGTGTGATTTCAGCATTTCATTTAACTGAATCACAATCACAAATATTCATTGCCCGGTTGTGAGGTCATTATTATCTGAGAATTCAGCAACATCCATCAAGTAAAAAACTAAGTAATTAAACACTGAGTAAACAGAATTGTTCACTACCTGAGTGAATTGACCTCGCCTAATCAGTAATGAAATTACTTGCCAGCTATTTTTATTAACAAATTGAATCAATTTCATTAATTGGTTGTTGCAGTGCTGTATGTGAGAATCCATTTTCAAGGTGCCTCATGGTCATTATCAGGAGAAAGACTCTCAGACTTTCACTAGTCTTAAATAAGTTAAGGTAGCACAGATGATTTTAACCATAAACGTGTATATTTTACAGAGGTTATTATATATATTATACTTTTGTTGTCCTGAAATCATTTTCTCATATACTATATTGCTAAAAGTTTTTGGACACCCTGCAAATTATTGAATTCAGTGGTTGGGCTTGGCCCCTTTAATGCTCCAGCATACCAAGAGATGTTGGACAATTTCATGCCCCCAACTTTGTGGGAACAGTTTGGGGATGACTCCTTCCTGTTCCAACATGACCAGTGCACAAAGCAAGGTTCATAAAGACATGGGTGAGTGAATTTGGTGTGGAGGAACTCAACTGTCCTGCACAGAGTCCTGATCTCAACCCTATAGAACACCTTTGGGATGAATTAGAGCAGAGACTGCAAGCCAGGCCAAAACTGTGACGTCTGCCTTTATATGCACATGAATTTAATATGGGCTTGGCCCGCCCTTTGCAGCTATAACAGCTTTAACTCTTCTGGGAAGGCTTTCCACAAGGTTTAGGAGTGTGTTTATGGGAATTTTTGACCATTCCAGAGCATTTGTGAGGTCAAGCACTGATGTTGGACGAGATGGCCTGGCTCACAGTCTCCGCTCTAATTCATCCCAAAGGTGTTCTATCGGGTTGGGGTCAGGACTGTGCAGTCATGTTGGAACAGGAAGGGGCCATCCCCTAACTGTTCCCACAAAGTTGGGAGCATGAAATTGTCCAAAATATCTTGGTATGCTGAAGCATTAAAGGGGCCAAGTCCAACCACTGAATTCAGTGATTTGGTGGGTTGTCCAAAAACTTTTGGTAATATAGTGTATGTGTGATATTTGACAGTAAATGATTGTGTTCAGTATTTTCATTTGATAGCAGTAAATGTTCGCTTTTTCTTAGGATGAAGACATAACATGTTTCAGAGATATACACCCGGGAGCTCCTCATCACTATCTTGTTGTGCCGACAAGACACATAAGGAATTGCAAATCACTTCGCAAAGAACACATTCCACTTGGTAATTCCTCAATTACTCAGTTTACACTGACTTCAGGGATCCTAATGTTCATTATTGGAGCAGTAAATGAATTTTATGAACCGTGGCATTTTATTTTATTTATTTTATTTATTTATTTATTTTAAATAAAAAAAACAGACTGTATAAAATAAATCCAGTGTAGTTTTTAGTGTTTTCACCTTTGTGTATCTCTCTATTACCTGTTTTTCTTAGTGGAGAAATTGGTAGAAACAGGAAAAGAAATTCTTCAGAAGAACGATGTCACTGATTTAAATGATGTCAGGTAATTTGAACTGATTTTACAATCTTGAAACTTGTCAATCATTGCCAGTCAAGTTCCATTTTGAATTGTACCATTGTTTTTTTTCAGTATCCTGATAATGTGTATTTTAGGTTTGGGTTTCATTGGCCTCCATTCCACTCTGTTACACATCTACACCTCCATGTGTTGGCACCTGCCAGTCAAATAGGCTTCTTCTCTCGCTTCATCTACCGCCTAGACTCCTACTGGTTCATCACGGTAAGAATTCTTTTAACCCTAGAACAGATGATTAAGTTTGTTATTGGATATTCCATTGTAAAGCCTGGGACCAAGGTTACAGACTGTAGATGTTGACAGTAGTCTGTATATTTCATTTAATTTGACGCTTGGAAGTTAAACATACTGAATATTTTTCCAGTTTAGCAATATTGTGCTTTGGCAAAGAATGAGACCTCTTCTGTTAGTTTTCTCTGCTCAGGCGAAACACTGTGGTTATAGTTCATATCTGTGAAAGAGACTTTCAGCTGACCTTGCTTCTCCTTTTAGGTTGTCACGATAATTTGTTGACCAGATAAACTTCTTCTTTTATGTTAAAAACTTCACAAATTGGTACATGTATAGCAATTAATTTGTCAATTTTCACCACTATTGCCTTTGCACCGATCAGTCCAAAAAAGTTCTATAGCAGTGATGCTCTCATTTTAAGATTTGGCAAGACTGCTCTTTCAATCATTCACTTTTTATCACTGAAAATATCAAATAACCGATCTAGGTATGTGTCAAAGTTTCACACCTTGGCATTTCCCCAGTGTTATAACTTTTATATTGTATGTAGAAAATAGTAGTTAGGTACTTTAAAGCACAGCTTGCCACCTCTCAGCTCCAGGGCACATGGACAATCCTGAGCTCTGGGATCACCATTTTTCTCTCCATAAATATGTGGGTAAATGTATTGGTTATGCTAAATTGCCCCAGATGTGAATGGGTGTGTGCATGGCTTTGCACTTCCATGGTGAATCATCCCAGTGTAGACTTTCCCAGTTTAGTCTTATGTAATGTGCAGCTAACTGCAAAATTTGTGTAAATCTCGTCTGAAATAGTGCATTTAGGTTCTTTTTACCATCTGCTTTCATTTCTTTATCAACTGCCTAACGGCCTTTTCCTGACTAGTTGAAATCCCCATAGCAGTAATTACTAAATAAATGAGTATAATTGACTAGTCTATAGAACACCTAACATTTTTCTCCAACCTAAAAAAAACCCCTATTTAATCAGCATTAATAAATTTAATGACCTAATATTGCATACATGTGAATAGTTTCTGTTAGCGGTTCTTTTTCCTAGAAATGTCCTATACCACTTTCACTTACCTTAAAAAATGTATAGCTTTAAATTAAAGGCACACAAATCTAGTGTAGTCCTGTTAAAATTCAAGTTTGACACCCCAGCTGTAAAGACTACTCTTTTAAATCCAGCCAGGAAACAGCAGTGATTTCTAGTTTCATATTACCAACACACAGTGCTTAGTTACTGGAATAGAATCCTGGAGGTAGCAGAAATACTCGAGTAGAAAGCATTGTTGTAGAGAGCATGCTTAGGCATTCGCGTTAATTAAAAGTTCCTGTTCAAGACGAAGTGGCGGTCATTACATTAAAAGGAATATTGTGTACATAAGTGGCAGAAACAAACAAAACATGTACACTGTCTTCTTCTTGTCTTTACGTTACAGGCTGACCAGTTGCTCCAAAGACTAAAATCAATGGACTGATGAAAATGTCATGCTTCCATTACGTGTGATTAAGGAAAGGTTGTGAAGCTGAAGTGCCTCTAGAATATGATTATTTTAGTCATTACTTTTTGCATGTTAGCTTCTGCCAGACAAACTGGGCAACTTTGGAGATGAACTTTTTAAATAACAGTTCTTTTGACTGTAAAGTGGACAGTTTTATGTTAACTGGTGAATTCTTGAGAATAATCTGGCATTTACATAATAGCCCCTGGCAGATGTCTTTTTAAGTAATATCCATGTCTGCCTGAATAACTAGATAAAACCTCCTTTCGCTGAGAAAATGTACATGTGTATGTACAACGTATTTGAACAGCATGCTACAACTGCAGATTTAATAGCATATGATGATTTCATTTGGTATTTATAAGGTATAATGCATTCCAATAAAGTAAAACTTTAGCTAATTACAATTAAATTCCCATAACACTAATAAATATAAAAGGAAATCACATAACAGAGAATAAAGCATGTGTTTCTGTGCTCGTGTATGTGTATGAAAAGAACTGCTGATACACTGAACCTGTTCAGTCCTGATCGTTAAACCTTGGCTGCTATACTCTGCCCTGAGAATACCTGTGTTATGCAAGCATGTAAGCTATTTTATTGTGTGTATATATATATAAAGTGTATTGTAAATTAAATTGAACTAACTCTCCAAATGTTGGGTTTTTTTTGTAGTGTATCAGTGCATGTGTATTTATGCAGATCAGAAATCAAGTGTGTGTAATTTTGCATTTTCATATCTATGCAGACAGTGACAAAAGAAGAATTCTTATATTAATATAGTTTTTATTAATTTGCTATTAACATTATTTACTATTCATACACCTAGCCTACTTATTTAACAATAGTACCTTGTGATGGACTGACTGGCACCTGTCCAGTGTACACATGATCTGCAGTAACCAGGATATAGCAGTTACTAAAGAAGAATGAATGTCACTTTTTTCCATCCCTAGTTTCATAACTATTTTGGAATTCATAATTCCTTAGTACATCATAAATACACTGATGCTGTGATTCTGTGCTCTCACTAATTTCTTCTCTGGACCCGTCAACTCTCTCCCATACCCGTCAACTGCCTCTGGGTTCAGGGCAGTTGACAGGTTTGGGAAGTCATGTAAATGTTTTCATTGCAGCTGCAATTTACTGAGCACACTGCTCTAAAGTTTACACACTGCTCCTTTAATACATGAGGTGTTGAGTGGAGTCCACTCAAACAAGCGAGAAATGAAACTTTGCTGCAACTGTGAACTCAGAGGAAAGCCAAGGATACTGGCCTTATCCAAACGCACACCATGCAATAAAGAAAACCTTCTCAAAACATCATAGTAAATGTATCATTCTTTTCTATCTTAATTGCTAAATTAGCCCAGTTTGAAAATAGACATAACAATGTGCTAAAATCCACATCTCATCTTCAATCATCTCACCTGTGCCCAAGTTCTCTAATGCTGATGTAGGAGTGAGGTTCTGTTCCCTGCTCCCAGCTTGAGAAACCTCCAGAGATCGGCCGCAGTTCTTCTGACTGACAGGTACTTTAAGACACTGGAGGTATGGAAGGGGAATTGTGTCGGATGGTTTTCACGGCTGAGACTTTAATGTTGGAATATTGTATTCATATCATGATGTATTGCTGCTGTTGTTGTTGTTGTTGTTGTTGTTGTTGGTTTTATTTATTTGTTTAGCTATTTAGAGGTTGCTAAGTGAATGTATACTTGTATATTACTTCAGTTGAGATGCCTGTTAAGTTACTCAGGCTAGTGGTAAGAATAAAGTGTTACTTGAAAATATACACACACTACAGAGGTTTCATTTGATTTATTTAAATGACTTGTGGGAAGTTAAATAAAAGTAACATTATAGGCATGCACCACATAAGTAAGGAATAAAATATGACCGTGCATGTTGTTATTGGAAAATAATTCAAAATTAGGATGGTTTAATATAGACTGATATGAAGTGGCCTTAACCACCTGTTATATGACTATAATTAGCCAATTTTCAATATATTAAATAGTCAGATGTAGCTAATCAACCTCTTTTTCTTCTCAATAAGACTCTTCCCATTAACTGTGTGCCCCTGTGAATGAACTACTATAGAAATGATAACATATTAGGATCAGTGCATGAATACAAACCAATTATTTGAACTACTGTTAAAGATGCTGTTATAGAAAATCCAATCAGAACCAATTGGTTCATCACGATTAGAATTCTCATCAGATGATTTAGGGCTTGATTTTTGGCTTTTGGAAATACTTTTACATCTGGGACCAAATTAGAGCACCTACTTTTGTATTTCACTCACTGTAGTTAGGTACTGTAATGATCTAGTTTTGAAAATATAGATCATTCAAAGAGGTAGCTCATGCTACATGATTCTAAATCCAGCATGTATGTAAATCTCAAACAAAAATCTGGCTTCAGTTTTCTTTTGGAGAAGATGAGAGAAAGAAAGAAAAGTTTGCTGTGGGCAAAGCAGCACTGCTCTCTCCATAGGGAGACAGTGGCTCCATCTGCACAAATCAGTTTTACTGCTGATCATCTGTAGGCGGCCTTAATGTTTACAGAAGTGGTCTGTTAAAACCTTATTTAATTAGATTCGAGGAAGGAAATATTTTTGTTAAAAATTCTGAATTTGCTCAGTGAATTAGTCAGTGACCTTTTGTCCAATTTAGTACAAGCAAAATTACTTGAGTTGGTGTTTTGCCATAGAATGAAAACCTCTTTTGTTTGTCTCAGCGCAGGCAAAACAATACGGTTATAGCTCATATCTGTGAAAGAGCCTTTCAGCTCTCCCTTCTCCCTTTAGAAGGTTGTCACAGTACTCCATTATATTTTAATGCTTTGAACAAATAGAACTTTGTATTAATTTAACCAGAGCCCCTTCTTGAATTATTTGAAAATCGGAGAGAGACACAGAGAGAAACATAAGACAGTTATTTTGTTAGTTATTTTGTTGTTAAGCCATTTCTGTGATGCTAATTTATTTATTTTTTATCCTAGCGTTTGTCCTGCACAATGGCAAGGTCGGCTGTTTTTAGCGGATCATTTTGATCCGCATGATTTGGCACAGGTTTTTACGTCAGATGCCCTTTCTGTCACAACCCTCCCATTTTTATCCGGGCTTGGGACCGGCACTGAGAATGAACTCTTCAGTGGCTGGGTTGGCGCCCTGCCTGGGAATCAATCCTGGGCCGAGGGAATGAGAGCGCAGGATCCTGTTATACTGTTATTTTCATCACTTTATCACTTTATCATATTCAAATAACAGACACAAGCATGTATTACATTTTCATATCTTGGCAACCTTTTAATAAACCTAAAACCATAAAATTGAGTAAAATTTTCTGTCATGCTTTAGAACCTTTTATGAAACTGTACAGAGAATTTAACTGAGATAGATTTGTATAGTGCTGTATTCAGAGGACTTGCACAGTGGATATCACTGCTACCTCACATGCAGGCGAGCTGTCTACACTAAATTGCACCAGTTGTCAATATATGTGTGTGTGCATAGTGCGATGGACCGATGTTCTGTCCAGGGTTATTCCCGCCTCATACTCAGTGTTCCAGGAATTGGTAACCCTAACCAGGATAAAGCTAAACGAATGCTATCTGTGTAAATGCTGCCTCTCAAATGGAACTCATTAAGATGGCAATATTTTGAACTTCCCACAATAAAAATATTGCATTTAACACAATACACTGTATGCTTAATAACCAGCTTATTCAGAACAATATTTATTTTTTTTTACTCTAAAGCCTACACTTCAGTCTTCTCACTCCATTTTACCAGGAATCAGGAGTCGGCCAGGAAAAGGAATTGACTTCTAGTGTCAAATTACCAACACACAATACTCAATTACTGGAATAGAATCGTGGAGGGAGCAGAGATATTCGAGTGTTTCATATGTTGAAGAAAGCATTCTCAGGCATTACAATAGAAAATAAAATTTGTATCTTGTTCAAAACTAAGCGGAGGTCACATTAAATGGAATATAGTGTACATAAAAAACAGAAACAAATAAAACATGTACACTGTCACTGTTTTTGTTTCTATATTATTGGCTGACCAGTTGCTTTAAAGACTGAACTCAGTTGATTAATAGAAGAATGGAAGTGTCCTGCTGCCTTTACATTAAGAGTGTAAATGCATCGACTCAGTGCTTTAAAAAAAAGAGTAAATGGGCCTCATTTATTAGTCTTTTTAGTATTGTTGAACCGCTGATTTTCATCATTCTCGTGGGTGTATGTTCACCTGATGGTCTGTGTACTGGAAGATTGTAAATAATTTCACCTTATCTCTAAGAGACAATACAACAACACTACTTACTGGTCTCCTCAAAAAGACCATTAGGCTAAGTTTGTTACATGTGTATTACTCTATTATTAAGATAAAGATTTGAACTTGATCTTTAAATCCAAATGAAAAGCAGTTCTCTTGTCCTGTGCCTTTGACACTTGACAATTTTTATATTTTGTCTTTAGCTGTGTTAATTAATCATTCAAATCTACCGACTCAGACTGACAAGCTGTTTCATGTATTTATTCATTTATTTTTCCTGTGCATCAATGTAAAATCATTCTCTTGATGGTGGAAACACAGTGAGCTTCTTCTCTTTGTGTGAAGCAAAACCTGCTTCAAGCATACATATTTACACAGATGATCATGAACTGCCATGATTTAAATCCAGTTTCTATGATCTTAAAAAAACAAAAAACAGGTGCTACAAACAAGCAGAGAAAAAAAATTAGTATCCATAAATATAAAGATATTATTTCTGTGTTTTAATATGCATGTTGATAGTACCGTTGCAGGTATTGAAAATAATGAAGTTTATTATTGGTGTGTATGCTTAAATCCTGCCTGCTTGTTCCGTAATGTATTAATTAATGAACCATATAATATGATGATCATACAAAGCTAGTTTGTAGTCTTTAAAAAAAAAAAAACATACACTGGTAACTTCTACGGAAAAATTAATATTTTGTCATTTTTAGTCTTGGAAAATATTCATGTGTAGATTACTTAAGACATCTTGGATACCATGAAAATATGCTCCAAACCCAGCAAAAGCAATACTGTCCATTTTATCCTAAACAGAAACTGACAAGGCATAAACAGTTTCAGCAGAGGGGTTAGAGGCAGCTGGGAGGTATGGGAAATCGTGTAAATGTTTTCATTGCAGTTGCAATTTCTGGAGCAGACTGCAAAAGGCTCTAAAGATTACACACTGCTCCCTTAATGCATGTGTCACTGAATCAAGTCCACTCAAGCTAGCCAGAATTGAAGCTTTGGTGCAACTGTGAACTCAGCCAGAGAAAATCGGAGGAAATGCACCCCATGCAATTAAAAAAAAACCACACAATTAATATTTAACATTCATTTGTATTTTTAATAATTGCTTATGGAAGCAGTGAGATAAGCACTCGATCATCTTTCCCTTGCCATAGCATCTCTCCCTTAAATTGCACAAGCCCTTGTTTCCGTGCCCGGAGCAGCACTCCCACCAGCTTGTTCGAAATTGAGACATAATGTTCAAACAGCGTGCCAAACTCAATTTCCCGTCTCCCGTCTTCTCGCCTGTGCCCAATTTCTCTAATAATCTGGCACAGCTCTGTCACCTCCCTGCCGATGTGGGAGTGAGCTTCCTTCCCTCTGCGCTCAGTGTGAGATCCCTCCGGAGGTCGGCCATAGTCCTCCTGACCCCACTCGGGATGAAAGGCCATCACCTCATCACTTGTGAATGGATTGTGTTTCTGATAATCCTTGTGATCTTCAGACCATTTCTGCCAGGTCTGTGTCAGTCCTTTCACTGAAGTTGCTTTGTCTTCTGGGGGTTTTGATAACATGTCTGTCTCCATGACAGACTTTATAGCAGCTCTCTGTTGGATGGACACACACCAGGAGTGTTAGTGCTCAGCTTCATGTGTTGTTAACAGGACACCAGGGAGATTCAACTACAGCAATCCTATGAATATTTTAAGAGAATTACAAACAAGGTGAACCTGCTGTACTTATGGTGCCTTCAAATCATGTCAGTAAGATCAAATTTACAAGTTGAATGCACATGAATGGCACCAGAAAGGCATAATTAAGAGTGGGAAACTGAACATGTTTCTACAGCATGTTTGTTGAGCAGGAATGTTTACTCATCTCAGAAGATCGATCGATCAATCGATAGATAGATAGATAGATAGATAGATAGATAGATAGATAGACAGACAGACAGACAGACAGACAGACAGATAGACGGATAGACGGATAGATAGATAGATAGATAGATAGATAGATAGATAGATAGATAGATAGATAGATAGATAAAACATTGTGTATTGTGTATTTGTAAAGAGCAAAACACACCTGATTAAATGTTATTTGTTTATTTTCTTGAATTATAGATTAAAATCAATGTATTTTGTAATTACATAAGAGAAGGTACATCTCCATTGTGTTCCAACCAAAGTGATGTGAATGCACCTGACATTATATTTAAACAAACTTACAGAAATGCTCATCACTCGAGTGGCAGCATAAGGAATGTGTGTTTCATATAATAATTTAACATAATATACTAAAATTGTACAGGGAAATAATTATGGCAAATAATGAAATACAGCTCTTGCGTTTTTGTGGGCTTATTTACATTGCTATACTGGAAACAAACCTGTAAAACATGATAGATAGATAGATAGATAGATAGATAGATAGATAGATAGATAGATAGATAGATAGATAGATAGATAGATAGATAGATGGATAGATGGGTGCATTAGTGCATTTTAGATGCATTAGTACATAGTGGAATGCATTAGTGAATTTTTTATCCAATTATGGGCAACAAGGGAATGACACTCCTTCAGACAAAGTGCCACAAAAGTAATAAATATGTTTTATTGTTCTGTTTAGTAAGCAGATTCTATGCAAAAGTCTAAGTGTTGAATCACAAAAGGTTTGAGTTTGTTTTGCTAGATTGAGCATTTTACTTGGCACAGTAAAATGTAGAGAAATAAAGATCGCGGGGCTGCATAACCATCTGTGGCTTGTTGTAAATAAAGTAAAATCATCTGGTTGTATTGTCTGGATAGTTTCAGCGACATATGTAAACAGTAATGTACTTACATTCCTCGTGTGCTGCATTTCATCGGCTGCATTATTAGCAAATCTTTTACCAATATGCAAATATTGCAGCAGTATGCTGAATCCACGAGTATTTCGATCAACACCAAGCACAAGTGATAACAAGTTGTTTTTTAAATCTGATTTTATACAATCCCTTATCAAACGCTATCACTAGTTTGTCTACACCACTTACAGTAACTATATGCATGGCGACGACAGATAGGAACTGTGTTTATGAGGACAGCGTTGCCTGTCGGACTGTTTTGTTAGGTGCGCTACGATATGGCGTTACACTGTGGGAAAACATGCCGGAAATATTTATTACATTTAGCTCACGACAATGTTGACTTCAGATTACCGGTATGTCATGTTAAATGTTTAAACATCATAGCTACTTTTTATGCTCGATGAAGAGATTTGATTTTATGAATTTAAAGCATGGCTTACTCTACAATCCTGTTAGCGAACAAGCATTAGGTTGATTAATACTTTGCATCAGTTAGTTATTATAGTAAGTTATTAAATAATCAATCTAAATATATAAGTGTATGTAATTATTTTGTTGGTTGGTTTGTTTGTTTGTTTTAGGAGATCCGATCATTGCTATCTCTTGTGGGTCGGCAGTGTGTTCCAACAGAAACCTTCGATGAAAGGGTAGAACAATAATGACACCTAACAAATGGTTTTAACATAGCATTTCAGTTTGTGTTTTAGAGCAGTAAGAAGTCAGTGAGTTCATACCACATTTTAAAATAATCCAAAAATATCTTTAGGAAGTTTGTCATTAAGTTTAACCCATTGCTATGTAATCTGTGTGCAATCATTTTTATTTGCTTCTGTCTTTGCTTAGATTTCTTTTTTACAACTTTTCTCTTAACGAACCAATGTGTGAATTTTTTTTCTCCCTTTTCAGTCACCCTTTTGGCGCCTGCATGGTCTATCAGAGGATGACGTGAGGAGTGTTATGGCAAGAACAGTTTGTGCCAAGTAGGTGTGAGTGACATTAAGCAGACAAACTAATTAGTTTGTTTTCCAGACAAAGGATGGGCATAAGGAATAAATCATGTGCTGTACATTACTTGTACATTACTATACTCAGTGGGATCAGTTTTGTTAGTGACTGGAAATCCAAGGACTGCCAGAAAGGCTTATTTCCCACAACTGTTTATGTGTATCCCTGGACTATTTCATGTCAGTTGTATAAAAGTGATTACCAGTGATGATTGAATTGAAATGGAAAGGCATGAGTTGGTGTCACTGTGCTGTAACTGTTCAATGAAAGTCTTTTACCTAAAGTTTTGCTGTATATAAATACGCTTTTAGGTCTGCTTTTGAGCTTTGGGGTTATGGAAGAACAGTCTCAGAGCTGAAGTCGTCAGTACTGAAATATCCCAAAGAGCGAATGGTGTGTGTCAGTTGCTTGATTGGTAAATGTTACTATTTTATTATTATTTTTTTTTACAACTATATTCTTACTAACTTTTATGCATTTTGTGGATGCAGATGCCTTTTCTACAACAAGAATCAACATACAAGATCAATGTCTACACTTTCAACAAGACTTTAGTGTTCAAAGACAGAATAGAAAAGATAGATGTAAGTAAACTGTTACTGAAAAGTATTTTATTATGAGTTATTGAGATATTCTGTTTCCAAGGGTCTTAATACTGATAGTAGTTAAGCTGTAGATAAACCATAAGTCAAGGTGTTAATGTACAAATGTTAATGTGAAAATACTTTTTAGTTAAAAATATTATCTCTACTGTCTCTTCTGTTGTCTGGCTAAATTTATTTTTATTAATTATTATTACTCAGACAGAAAATTAACCAACTGTCCCCCTACAGGCCTTGGACTTTCTCCCTTTTCAAGGCAAAGTAAATCTGAAGGATCCCGATCACATTTTCTGTTTATTAGAAGACTATGGACTGGATCCAAATAACATTCCTGACGAGCCTTTCTACATGTATTTTGGAAGATTTGTAAGTGAGCATTTTAGGCATTAAATACTTTTTAGACAGTGCTTTATTTTCTATTTTCTGTAAATGTCATCATCATGAATTCATAAATGATTATTCATAAATTGGCATCAAGGCACATTTAAATTCTGAATATGTAACCAAGCCCCAAACCAAGCAAAACAGTCAAGAGAATTCTAGGCTTTTTAGGAGATGGGTTTTGGTTTAATTAGTCCAACTCTATTACCTTAAATGGTTTTCTGCAGTAAAGTAGTACTTGGTTGAATAATGTCTTGCACAAAGTTTTCACTGCACATTTCTCCAAGATTGTAGATGGGCAGAGGGAATTAATCCGCTCTCACAGCGTAAAGAAGAGGCACTTCATTGGGAACACCAGCATGGACGCAGGCCTTTCTTTTATAATGGCAAACCATGGCAAAGTTAAAGCTCATGATTTGGTGTATGATCCTTTTGTTGGAACAGGTGAGATAAAACACATTCACACATCTAGCTTTTATGCTGTAATGTGTAGGCCAGCTTTATTTTCATTTTGTGTGTACAAATGTATATGCAACATACAGATTACACAGAAGTATAGACAGAGAGATAATGGGGACCAAGCCATAGTACATTAATTTTTTTAAGCTCTAAGTGAAGTTGTGCATCATTCTGCATCAACAGACAAAACTTTTAAAATGAAGTCTTTCATTATAAAGCTGTTCTAAAAAGACACACAAAATTGAATGATCACTTTAAAAAAAAAAACAGATTGAGTTGACAGTCCAAATATATTTTCCAGGGATTTATATATTTATTTATTTATTGGGTAAACCTGATGTCTAAAACATTTGGCTTCTCTATATCTAAAAAAAAAAGCTTACCTCTAAAGACACACCTTCTCCACTCTCATGCACAAGCATTAATTTTGAAGCGGACATGCACAGCCATACGAACATGACCAGCCTATGTTTTCTGAGAACCCAGAGGAATGCACAGAAACTCCTGACAAGTAATAACCTAAACTTAGGCACAATCCCTGCAACTATGAGGTTGCTTCATCGCCATGCTACCTTCTGTTGATCTTATATGAATTTAATTTTAATTTAAAAAGTTACAGTGCAACACAGCTTAGATACTATTAAATTCTGAGTGAAATTTGAACAGATTAGACAGCTTCCTGGAAAGGCAGGCTGCACACCACAATTTATAGTAAATCTCTACATAATTGTGGTGTGAACCTCAGGCTTCAACACAAAATGATACCATTTCAGTTAATAAGGCAATGATTCCATATCTAATATTACTCAGTACATTTCGAATTGATTTAATAGCCTCAGATTGATAAGTGAGCAAGTGTTTTCAGGATCTGGGGTAATATTAATTGCTACATGATGATGACATGCAGAAGGACTTGTTGTAAAAGAGACAGCGTTGCAGCCAAATCACTGTGCTATCGTATTCAATTAAGTTGTCTTTATTTGTCACATATACTTTACTGCACAGTGAAATTCTTTCTTCCCATATCCCATCCTTGGAGGGTTGGGATCAGAGCGCAAGGTCAGCCATGATGCAGCGCCCCTGGAGCAGGGAGGGGCTAAGGGCCTCGCTCAAGGGCCCAACGGTGGCAGCTTGGCAGTGCTGGGGCTTGAACCCCGTTCTTCCGGTCAACGACCCAGAGCCTTAACCACTTGAGCTTCCACCTCCCCCTATTATTTCAATCAGTTGTTCTTTTGCGATGATATTAATAATCCTTTTTAGGCTAAATGTTGCGTCATTTAATTTCAGTTGTTTCTGAAATGAAATTGCTGCTTCTATCCAACATATCAGACCATGACACTCCCAGCTAATGTCAGAGTTAGTAACTGAAAATGTAAGAGGATGCATTCATAGTTAAAACTGTTTAAGGAAATAACCAACATTTATATTTGTATCAGGAGCTTATGTTGTTTTAGGGTGGAATCTAACTGTAACCACATTTAATAGTTGTGGTTATAGAAGTTCATTCTCCTTTCTGTGTGTTTGTAGTGAGCTGTAGTGCCTGTGCCTTTTAGCAGGCGCGTGCTGTTGTGCCAGTCGTTCTCTAAGAGAGGTGTGAGATCTGCTGGCCAGATGTGCTAATTCTCTATCAGCTTCAGTGGCAGACCTGGGCATGTCTGGACAGAGCTCTCTATGCAGATCCTGCAGTGTCAAAAGAATTAACAAAGAACATTCTGGATAATAAAAAAAAAAGACAAACAAAATTACTAAACTTTTTTTTTTGTTTGTTTTTTCTGTCGTTTTTTTTTTTTTTATCTTTTCTAGGTAGTCTTCTTGTTGCATGCTCACACTTTGGAGCTTATGTGTGTGGGACAGACATCGATTATAACACTATACATGGAGTCGGTAAATGAGAAGTTCTGTTATTTGGAACCTACTTGCTTATTAAGCCTTATTTATTCACTGAGATACATAGCAGTAATAACGCAACATATATCTGGTTTACAGGGAAAGCCAGCAGGAAGAATCAGAAATGGAGAGGTCCGGATGAGAATATTCGAGCAAACCTGCGACAGTACGGGACGGAGTGCTTTTATGTGGATGTCATGGTATCCGACGCCTCGAAACCTGTATGGAGGAAAGGGGCCATGTTCGACACCATTATCACAGACCGTATGTTTCTGCTGAAGGATTTCACACCCTTTCACAGCACACCTGCTACAGTTTATTACTAGAATTTTATTGCATTAAAAAAAAAACGCCCAAATGTTTGTCATATGCCAAAATCAAGATCAAAGATTTATTGACATGCACAGTTAGTGTGCATTTTGTGTGATTGTTGTTTTCCTCACATTTGCCAGGAACAAGCAGCAATTTAGTCAGATTTGTATATAATTTTTATCAATAATGCAAATGAATCCAGATGGTTCAGATTTTTCATTTGGCTATAGCCGTGATTTGTGTCCAGTAGCTCAGTTACACATCTGTACTGCAAAATTCTGTGCTTTGAACTTTAGGCTGCTTTCACTCGTCTGTAGTTCCGCTCAGTTTTCCTTTTTTCTGTCAGTTTTATTTGTTTAACACGTTTAACAGTAGGCACTGTCTCAAAGCAGCTTTACAGAAATCCAGATGTAGATTTAGATTCCTACAGAAGAAGCCAGAGGTGATTTGAAAGGAACGCTTCC
This sequence comes from Hemibagrus guttatus, assembly GCA_033459395.1. Classification (NCBI taxonomy): domain Eukaryota; kingdom Metazoa; phylum Chordata; class Actinopteri; order Siluriformes; family Bagridae; genus Hemibagrus; species Hemibagrus guttatus. The sequence continues at coordinate 14,479,943 of JAUCMX010000003.1, forward strand.
ATGAGATGACAAGAAGAAGAGACATTGAGAGGAACCAGACCCTAATGAGAATAGAAATCATTGCAGAAGTCAAATAAAGCTGTTCCTACACATAACACAGAACAAGATTTATATGCAACACAGAGCAAGGAGTGTACTGTTCACATCAATATGCAACAAAATGATAAGGAACATAACAGTACCTGATAATGTGAGGTGAGGAAACATCGAGAAGGGTTGGAATTTTCTGAAGGGTTTACTCTAATATTTTATAGTACCTTGTAGATTTATAGGAATGTAATAAAAATAGTTCTGAGGTGATTATTATTATGAGAAATCGGCTGCCAAGAATTTCATGAAGGAGGTGCAGGTGCATGGATATGATTTGCTGCTATATCTAATAGCTGCTTTTCTAATGATAAGTATTCTGTGAAAAGGTTAAGCCAGTGCACAGAGGGTATTGCGTTCCATATTTCCATTTTTAATATGAACTTTTTTGCCTATTTGAAGTCGTTATAGACCACACACTACTGTGATAGAGGGGCATTGTGGGGTGCTGAGGATCAGTATCAGTATAAATGATGACCTGTGATAAGCACAGTGGTCTGTATCATTGCACAGCAGTGTTTTATGTACACATGGAATCCAGGTGAAATAGTGGCAAAGCAGTAACTTTTCAATATCTATCACAAACTGATAAATCAGTAGATATGTATATGATCTAAAGGAAAATGAGAGAGAGCGAGAGAATGACTTTTTCTGTTTATTTGCTTATACACACCCTGTGCACTGTACTAAAACTGGGTTCGATGTGGTTTGCCATGCATCCTGTGATGCTTTTCTGCTCACCATAATTGTACAGAGCGGTAATGTGTGTTACTGTAGCCTTTCCAGCCTTTATCTATCCGTTCTTTTCTGTCCTCTCTAATCAACGAGGGATCTCTATGTACAGAACTGCCAGTCATCGGATGTGTTTTTTCTTTTTTCTTTAAATAATTGCACCATTTTGAGTAAACTCTAGAAACTGCTGTGTGTGAAAGGAGATTAGCAGTTATAGAAATCAGCTCATCTGGCACCAGCAATCATGCCACGGTCAAAATCATTGAGATCACATTTTTTTCCACCAGCTGTTGGCCCGTATCTGCATGATTTTATGCATTGCACCGCTGCCACACGATCATCTGATTAGATCATTGCATGAATGAGTAGGTGTACAGGTGTTCCTAATACTGTGCTCAGTGTGTGTATGTTTTCTTTATTTAATTGTTATGACATTGACACTCTTTAGTCTATCTATCAATTATTACATTTTATGTTTCTAGCACTTAGAAGTCTTTTCTGTTTTGGCCTTTTTGCAGCTCCTTATGGAATTCGTGAATCAACAAGGAGGACAGGTTCTCACAAAGAGATCACGACTCCTCCTGAGAGCTTGTAAGTGAATTCTGCTTCTCTCTATTAATTTTATTCCAATTAAATCAACATCAATTCACCAATTACATTATGAAACCGGCATCAAATACTGGTGATGTTTGAGCTTATATATACAGTCGTGGATTATCCTTTAAAATTGTTCTTACACTTTAAAATGTTTCTGACAAAAGAGTCAGATATAAAGAATTTACAGTCTGTTGTACCAACAGCTGGCTCTGTAAAGTCTACTGCTGGCTACAACACAAAAAAAAGTCAAGACTCATTTCCTAGGTTTCATGAAACAAGTATTTTGGGAAACATGCATTTAGATATTTAGCAAACACATTATGTTAATAGTTCTAATCAGCCTCTTGTGAAACTCGCCTTGCTTTTTTGTATTTAGTGTAACATTAGCCGGTTTTCCATGCAAGGAATTTTGTGCAAAAAAAAAAAAAAAAAATTTTAGCAATGTGAAATGTTTGCCAAAGTAGGCAATGTAAAAGGCATTTATCTGTTCTGTTTTTCTCCATTTAACTTCACTGGATAATTTTTTTGTTACATGAAATGTCAAGAATAACCACAACAGAAATATTTTTGGCAGGAACAACACTACAGTTAGATGTAGATTAATGTGCGGCCTGGTCTTTTGTGCCATGTGGCGTCATTTAATTTGTCTATTTTCTACAACAAACCGATAAAACACACCAGAGGAAAAACTTAAAAAACATTGTTAGAATATCATATTGTTTATATTTTGTTTGTCATACTTTCTATACATTACTGAGACTACATCCTTTTTTGTATACTCTATGTATATAAGCTGTATAAGTTAAGCTCTGTGCATTAATGTGTTACTTTGTTTTGTCATGTTGTGTTGTGTCCTGCGGTGCAGTGCTGGCGAGAGTCATGTCCCAGTTTCCATGGAATACCATCTCAGTGACATCTTTGCTGACCTCCTGAATTTTGCAGCTCATCACTTGGTCCTGGGTGGACGCCTGGTTTACTGGCTACCGGTTTATAGACCAGAGTAAGTAATAGTTATTATTCTACTTCCCTTACGTTAATACTGAAATATTAACATGTCTACAGTCCTTTAGCAATGGTCAGAGTTGAACTGGTGAAGACAAGCCGATGTCATTTACCTCTACAGTCAACCCTTCAGTTTAATTCCAGAAGTTTCGCTAGGGGGCAGCCTGGTGCTTTGTGAGAGCTGTAACCTGCCCGATAAGCACGAGTTTGCTCGCTTTGACCTGCTGAGGCCTGCTGCCTGTGAAGCAGGTGGGAATAAGGGACATTCCACTCCGCTCCTGCGGATGCTGACTACACTCTGCCGTGTCCACTCGTCCGCTGATTACAGGGCTGAAGAGCAAAACTGAGGAAGAGGCGTGTGATCTGTTTCAGTCAGCACTTACCTCATCTGACATATGCAAACCACCATCAATAGATGTTTTATCTTTGTCGGGAAATTCGGTTCGTCAGACTTTCAGATTCAGGCAGCAATATATTGTATATATTGTATATGTGTTCTGTTTATTCCATTCCATTCCATTGTCTGTACCGCTTATCCTATTTATCATCGGTCACTTCTGTTTATTTAATGCAAAAAGTATTGGGAGTTAAAGGTACTGTTTTGCTGCCTGTTTGAAGAATTATAATAACAGGAGTATGACCCCTTCTTGTCCTGGGTGACATTTGGAGAAGTGCGTCGGGGTTTATCCATAGTAATGCATGTGTAGATTAAACAGAGTCGTGCTCTAATTTAGGTATGATATGGGTGTCCTGTTTCGATTGACCTGAAAGTGTGAGGCTCCGATGACAGACATAAAGGGATTTAAGTGAGAGCCGTGACCACACAGACCTCAGTGGAGGCCAAGTTCCTGTCATACATGCAGATGGATCTTTATCTCTGGTTTTGGAACGTTAGAACAAATGCCTTTTAAAAGTGCGCTCAGTAATTTTTAGGTCTGTAAGATTTGGTGAAGTTTATCATCCATTCATATAGCTATTAGTGATGTTTGGAATTGCCTCAGCTTGCTTGTCAAGGTAATGTTTTCTGTCAATTCGGGAAGCTAGCTCGTATGAGTCCCTCCTAGGATTTTATGTTGCTTTGTTTTTTTGTAGTTTTTGGAGGGTTTTTTTTGAGGAACTACTTGAATTTGAAATTACAAGCACAAGAGTCTGCTTTTAAATTACTAGCAGGGAAGGCACATATGTAATTACTTTCTCTGATAGCTGTACTCCTGTTAAACGCACATGAATCAAAGAGGGCTTTGGCTAAATGCACGTTGTGAGGACGCCATTTTATGCATCTTGGCTTAAATCTACGGAAAATTGCAAGCTTCTCAGAAAAATCGCTGAGTTTGTTTTGTGTTTTGATTTTGTGTTAATTTCTGAGATCACAAAATTGTGACATCTTGGTTAGACTGACATTATGCCATTAGCATTCAGGCCTTCTAGTCTGTGGCTAAGGAGGGTACACCAGAGAGACAGGTTATATTTGATTGAATTTACATCTGCTGAAATCACTTAACCATTTTTCTCCTGTGCCAAACTAACGCTCTCATACTGAAACTGAACAGATAAGCAAAGGGGAACAGGAGGGCCATAAGTAGTTTTTACTCTTACTGATGATCTCCAGAATCTCTTTGACTGTATCTAGAGTAACTGTGTATGTAGCAACACTGTTGTTTATAAACAGCAATGTCTAAAGAATGGACGACTGCCACAGTAATGTGGTGCTGCGGTGCTACTGGGAAGCCCACAGTCAGTTCGGGAATCAGTGTACTTTCCGTAAGGGAACACAAAGGTGTGGCCAGTGACCTTACCATCATCAACTCCCACAGAAGTTGAACACCTCAGTACAGTGGGAGCACAGCCTTCATCATGCATTAACATACTCACACACACACACACTGAAGCTTCTTGAGCTCGCCTCCTTTTCCACTTTATTGATGTCAGAGCTTTTGTAAAGTTCCAGCCACTGCAGCGTTAGTCTCTGACAGTGTTGACCAGAACACACATGTCTGTGTGACGCATTTTCAGTAAAACAAAGACTAACATCAGCTTCTACTTAACATGCAGGCTTGAGAGCTGTAATTTCTTCTGCCATGTCTTGTAAGTCACCAGAGCAGCAGAAATGTGAGACAGTGCGACTTACAACATGTGACATGTTGTCTTCATCTCAATTCCAAACACTATGGATAACATTTGAGATTAAGGTTTGCAATTACTAGATCACATTTAATATAATTGATAGTGCCATTTACTTTTGTTATAATTTAACGTTATAATTTGTGTAAATAAAATATACTATAATGAAGACGTTGGTGGCATAAATCTAGAAAAAAATTAAAATGTAACAGTGTTTTAATTAATGTTTAGAATTTTGAACTGATTTATCAAATACAGGTGATGAACAATAGAAGCACAAGAAACAAAAGCTTATTACAGCCAGTGGCTATGAAATAAAGCTCTCAGAAAATGCGGATGATTTACAACAAACGCAAAACACGTTTAGTAAATATATAAAAAGGGTCAATTTAACCCCAAACACCAAACAAGGCTTAAATGTTTTGAGTATATTTATATTTTGGGTTAAAAGGGCAATTTGTGTTCATCTCAGCATGTTAGCTAATCATTTTAAATTATTATTTACAACATATTACTCATGTAGATATTATTACATACTCTGGTTATAGAGAAAATCCTGTGAACCTGTTATTATCTAACTAAATTTAGCTGAACTGTGCCCTCGTCATTTCTAACAACTGATTCAAGATAAGTGGTGCGCCTGTTCAGTAGCAGTTGTACAAAGGATCCTGCAAACTGTACACCGTAGCACAAAGAGAAAAAACATGCAAACTAATAAATCATGGGAAAGCTTTTCTCTCATCGCTGTTGTCTTGGCCTTCACTGCTTAATACTAACAAACATTGGCTCAGGTGAAATATGTCTGGCCCTTAAAACAGCACAGGCACCAGAAGTCTTAAAGCCAACTGAATGTAATCCACATGAGTTCTGACTTAATCAGTCTTATTAAAGCATCCAGCATCTAGCAGCAGTGGTGGCATCAATCCACTCTGACTCACAGCTCTATATTCTGGAGAGAAGGGCTGTCAGGTGATTTCTATAACTGGGGCTCCAGAGCACACTTTCCCGGAATGAAGCCATGTTTAATAGTTCTCCTTGGCGACAGCAGCAGCACCATGTAAACCTCTGAATGGAGCTTGTATGTATAAATGGTCTCTGGGGCAGGGGCCACATGAAAGGGACGGGAAGACGTCATGAATTGTACATGTTCATGCAACACACAAAACGAGGTTTTGTTTTGTTTTTGTTCATACAACAAAGCCACTGTGTCACGACTGCTGCTGTGGTCACTTGAAAGCATGCACTGTTCAGTGGTTTATTTTTGTTTTGTTTGGATGAAAATCTATATAAATCTTAGAACCTTAACGAGTTAAACATGCATTAATATGTGCACTGAAAAAAAGGAAAATGTATTGCGTCAGATTTAAGAAATAATATTAGGTATAGTTCACGTGAAAGAATTATGTTCCTCATTGCTTATACTGAATTTAAACAAGTTTGTAATTATTAGATTGAATTATGTAGGGTGAGATTGATCAGTTCATATAGTGTTAACGTAAACAATTACGTTAAGTGAAATCTCAGAAGGGTGTTGGCACTGATGAGAGCTATAACTATAGTATTAATTTTAGGCAATTAAAACCTGCATGCAGAACTGTAGTGTCGTTGGTTTGATTCTGATTTTATTCAGGGCTTTGAAAAATAGATGATCAAATCATGTTTTATGTACGAAAATCACTATCACATGGAATTAATGGACACAATTGAATGAAGTAAATTTAATGTTTTTTTTCCCCAACGAAAGTTGGTTATTTGATATACATTTGATGTGCTAGGCTTTGCACTACGAGCTAGATGTACTAGCTTCTTTTGCAATGTGATCGAAGCAAGCTTAACTGTACTAGCTACATTTATACTCGTAATTTCTACTGTATGAAGTTCCATTTCTGTATACTGTTCAGTACTTCAGATCCAATCGCTGGAGAATTCGAAGTTGTGAGTGGGAAACTGAAGGAAACTGGAATCACAGGAATCATTCAAGTCAACTGTCTGGATTTGTAGCTTCTAATTTTTGTACAGAATCGAGTCACTTGCTGCTGTCACTGAAATCACGACTCCTGTCACACGCACATAGAAACCGAACAGTCGTCTGAACATAGTGTGAGGATTGGTGATATGTTTCATGTGTGTCATAGGTACTGTGAAGAGATGGTGCCGTTACACCCCTGCCTCACACTCATCAGCAACTGTGAGCAGACTCTGTCCAGCCACACTTCCCGAAGACTCATCACTATGGAGAAGACCAAGGAACCAGAGGTGTGTGTGTGTGTATTTCATTAGAATATATGTTTTCAGATGTGTTAGTTAAGAATAGTGCAAATCTCACCATCTGGCTGCGGTTAACTCGCTTTTTTATACCTCGCTTTAATGTCTCAAACACACACTGTACAGAAAATAATTAATCTTTTGATTTGACAACCATTTCACTTCAAACCCCCAAATTGCTCCCATAAAGGCCTGTGTGAATCATTCACACACAAAGGAGCAGTACTTTATCTGTGAAGACTGGCATGTGTCTCAAGCAGCTCACACATCAAACCTGGAAACACATAACGTGTCACGTTTCATAGCTCATACCATTGCTGCTGTTTGCCCCCTCCTCATTTTCAGGAGAGCCTGATCGCTTTCATGTGATCACGACTGCAGTTCTCAGCCAAGAGTTTATTTTTGCTCTGGGTTTCTTAGAAATAAATATTTAGTTTGCATGGCATATGTTATTTTTCATGTACATTCAGCCATGTGTAATTTACCCGCTCAGAGTTTCTCAGTCTTTTCTATAAGGCTTGCTTCCCGCTGAAACAGTAGAACTGAATTAAACCTCTGTGAAACTTTGTCTTTTTATAAACGTTTTATTTAGCAATTTCTGTCTTTAGAATTATCTTACAAATTAGTCTTACATACTCCTTAATACATAACTCAATGCTCAGATTGTGTGATTAGTCAGGCAGTAATCAGTCATTCTTTTCTCAATTCAATTTATTTGTGTAGCGCTTTTAACAATGGACGGTGTCTCAAAGCAGCTTTACAGAAGTGTAGAAACAGAAAAAAATAGAAAAACGTTAAGTTACTATTTATCTATAATGAGCAAGCCTGAGGCGACAGTGGCAAGGAAAAACTCCCTGAGATGATATGAGGAAGAAACCTTGAGAGGAACCAGATTTAGAAGGGAACACATCGTCATTTGCAATTGCGCAGCCAAGTGCTCCTGAGGAACTAATAGGCCAGCGTAATTTCTGAGTTCATTATAGAGTTAGCACTAACCCCTTGACTGATGCAACGGCAGTTCAAAGACAGCATAATAGTCTCCAAGTGGTTCTATCCACAGCAATCCCCTGGGTCACAGGCACACCACACAGCAGCAGAGTGCACCACCAAGCAGCGAAAATCCAACCGGCGTAGAGCGTCTGGATGGATCAGGCAGGTCCGGAAAGAGGAAGAAGTGGTCACACTGGGAACTCAGGACTCAGAACACTGGGAGCTCAGGAGTGAGACATATCGCTTGACAGAGAGAGAGAGAGAATGAGTGAGAAAAAAAAGAGAGAGAGAAAAATATTAGGCATGCTTATGATCATGTTCTTCTTTATGCAACTGGGACAGAGTTATACGAATTTACATTTCACATTTCTTTGATGCACTTTGATACACAGTTCCATATGCTTGACCTTTTTTCTGTAAATAAAACAGAAAAAACATAAATTCCACATCAGTCAAATCTTACTCATTCCTAGTCATATTGAGTCCAAATGTTTTATAGTTATTTATTAATTTTTCTTTTATGAGAACACCCACAATGTGATTTATCTTAAAACAGATCAACACTTTACATGACATGAAAATGATAACTGGGGAAGACATAAGCTACAACTTGAAATTTGGCAAAATGTTTCAAAAATAGCAAACAGACAAAGTAGAGAGGCATCATGGCGACAAAGCTAAAAAAAACACCTACTTTAAAATCACACCCTGCTCTGTACCACATGCAACTAGCACAGCTCGATTGAACCAACACCCCTTAGGGCACAAAGAAGACATGCATCAATGCTCCTCTCTGTTCTGGCACCCAGATTGTGGAATGAAAGTCCCCTGGCTGTCCAAACAGCTGAGTCACTGCCTGTCTTCAAAAGAAGACTAAAGCACTACCTTTATATTGAAAAGAAAAAAAACAAACCTAAATTAATACTTTGTCTAGTAAAAGTTGCTTTCGGCTGCTCCCTGTTCGGGGTCGCCACAGCGGACCAATTGGTCCGCACAACAACTTGGCAAATGTTTTACGCCGGATGCCCTTCCTGACGCAACCCTCCCATTTTTCCGGGCTTTGGACCGGCACTGCATCCAGTGGCTGGGGTTGAGGCATTGGCTGGGAATCGAACCCGGGCCTTTCGCATGATAGGCGAAATACTTTGTCTAGTATTAAATTAAAAAAAAATAGTTGTTTCTCATGTTTTGCATGAGAAAATACAAAACACTTCTGTAAGACATACTGGATAAGAGCGTCTGCAAATACAATAAATGTAACTGTAGGCCGCATCCATCAGCTTTTCAAGAAAATTGCTGATAAATTATTGACATTTTTTGTATTTCTAGTGATTTCTAGAAATAATAAAAACAGCTGGTTTTTTTTCTTCTTTTTTTTTTTATTCCAGTAGTGTCAGATGGTGATTTATGTGAAAATGATAAACATTGTCGGAGCGTTCTTGGTTAATTAGCAGACAAAAGTAATTGAGAAATGGAAATTGGATCTGTGTTGTACTAGTGTCAGATATATAGAGTGCTGTGAGGTTATTTGGAAAAAAGCATGAAACTTCACTATGTTAGCTTGTCAAACAACACTCACGGCTTGATGAAGGCTTGGTTTCTGTCATTTCCACACACACACACACTCATTCTCTTCTCGTTATTGCTCCACTATAACTGTGTGTTTAGGCTTAGACTGGCTTCATCCTGACTGGCAGAAATGACGTGAAAAATGGATGGAAATAGTTGAAGGTGGCACTGATGATGCAAGGTGGTGGATTAGTCACTTCCAGTTCTTTATGTCTCTGGCACCTCGTTATGGGTTTTCCTCCTGGCCTCCCTCAGTAGGCCCTGCTGACAACCTGGCCTCAACTTCATACAGGAAAAACTGAGGAGCTTCATACTTTCTGTCATTACACAATGCACTATGCGCTTATGAGCTACACAAACAAAACAGCAGAATGTAAATTGCTTTTGTTAATTAATTGTCCTTGGTATAGTGATTAATAGTGAACATTTCTGAGTTAACAGACTTACAGCCCTCTATTGGGGCCATAATTACTAAAAGAAAAAAGAAGATAAGGGCACCGTAGACTTTAGTAATATTTGCAACATCATCATCTTGCGTTGGAATAAAATTGTGGATAATTTACCCCAAACCAGTTGATGCCTAGTTGAAACTTTTGTAGTGAATTTTCATATTTGTCCATATTTTATAATGCCTGTGCAGTTAAGGGATTTACCCAAAGTAATAATAATGAGTCTTGCATGTGGAACATCTTGCTGCATTCACCAAAAGTGTTCAATAAATACCGTTGCTTGGACAGCACAGAAAAACATTACGCCAAAACATCCTGGCCTAATAGTAGTATAAAATATCAAATAATAAAAATAACAAATACCACATTATAATTGTCACATTGACATACAATTGTGTTTTCTTGCAGAAGGCAGATGTGCTAGCACAGTTAGCAGACCCGCGCTTCAACCCATACCAAGGCCATAACTCCTTCAGGGAGAAATACTTCAGTGGCATCACCAAAAAGAACGGAAAAGCCAGCGGAAAAGAACCGCATCGAACAAAGGAGATTGATGGATGAAATTTACGTTTTTAAATGAGCACATTTATACCTTGTATTACTTTTAATACAATTCTTTGTAATTTCATTTTCTGACTTCTTTTAAAACTTTTCCTTCTTTTAAAACTTTTCACATTACCTCAGAATGTGATTTCAATTAAAAAAGCATGCTTCTTGTCCGTTTTTTGATGTGCTTTCTTTTATATCTCACCTCAGGCCAGCCCAAAGGGTTCTGATGTTATTTATTACTGCATTATCGTTGAGTATTTAGATAAAGTGTGAAAGGGATTGCAGTAATCCCTTTCACGTAGCAAATGCAGCAATGATGTAGAGGTGGTTTCACCTACTGTACATTGTGGGAGGATGATGGACTGCTGCTTCCTGTTGTATGAACTTAGTTAAGATAGCTGATTAATGAATCACTCTTGAATTTAACTCCAAGAAAATCATTTGGGAGAGTTATGTTCAACATAAATTTGATCCATGAGCATTAAGGAAAGCAATTGTTCTTCTTTGGTTGGACATGAATCTAATATTATAAATCAAAAGTATGCACATCCAAGTGTTTCTGCAAGGATGGTCTTCAGGTAGAAGTCATTACGTACAGGCTTGCGTTACTGAAAGTACATTCCAACTGTCACCGAATCTCAAGAAATTTTTCTTGTTGTTTTCATTGTTATAATTTGTTAGTTGCAAGTTTCCCTCATCTTGCTTGGTGTGATGGTCAACTGTTGTTTTTAGATGATTGCTTACCTTCAGAGGCAGCAGTCTATTATTAGAAGTGACAGTAGTGTGTATTTTAGCAAGACTGAGAATTTTTTGACCATGCACACGATACTGATAGCTTTGTATGCAAATGTAGTGCTGTGAACCTACTTGCCACATTACAAATTGTCGTGCTGATTGTATGCAATATAATTTTGCATTTTATTGTTAATATTTTGCGTTTTGTCAGCTACTCAATATATTTTAAATGTACAATAGCTAAAATGCATAACAGCATAAAAAACTATATGGCCCAACGTTTGAGGACACCTGACCATCACACCCATATACTGGCCTTTCTCACACTGTTGCCACAAAGCTGGAAGCACAACATTTTATAGGATGTTTATGTAATTCCAATTTCCCTTCAAAACGGGTCTAGCCCAAACACGTCCCAGCCTTGACAACGTGCTCAAGGTGCGCTTCATGTAGACATGGTTTTCCAAGGTTGGAGTGGAAGAACTCGAGTGGCCTGCACAGAGCCCTGACCTCAACCCCTCTAAACACCTTTGGGATGAATTGGATCGTTGACATGCCCCAGACCTCCTCACCTGACATCAGTGCCTGACCTCACTAATGCTGTTGTGTCTGAATGAGCAAATCCCCACAGCCACACTCCAAAATCAAGTGAAAAGCCTTCACAAAACATTTGTTCATACAGTGTACAGACAGTTAATGGGCAAAAACTAGTGTATTTAATTGTGCTTTCGATTACTACTCATTTTAAAATACTAGTTAACTGGTTAAGCTGTTTGGGAAGCCATTCCACACCAACAAAACCTCATTGGTCATTCTGTGTGCATCATTTAATTATGGCCAATCACCCAACTTAAGTGATCATCATATTGTCAATTAAATATTCAATTTCTGAAGGAATATTGAAGGAACTTTTACTTTTTGGAAGAAACCTGTATGTCTGTTCAGTCTAATGCTGATTTATCTGGCCATGTTGCTCAAATAAGGCATGTTGGTACATTGTGTCATGTGTTAACATGTGTCAAAGTCACAATGCATAAAGCTTGGTCTTACCTAGAAAAAAAGCTACATGTGTTAACTTACTCCTATTTAAGTGTTACATTTGGGGCTTGGCTTCCACTGTTATAAGTGCTTTGAAATATCCTAATTGACATTAATTTGCATACCTTCTTTTTGTTTGCAAATGAGCTGTGAAGGTTAAATTGGGTGCTCATGAACAGCCAATAAAACTAATAACCAGCAAAAACAAAAAGCACATGCTCCTTTAGCAAACTAAGGAAGACAGAGAAGACTGCTTTATTGGATACAGATGGTAGCAAAAAAAAAAACAACAACAAATGCTTCTCATTCACTCACACACTCCACAATATGTTTAGGGAAAGAAGAGGACAAATAGCCGAGGCGAGACCAAATATCCACCCTCTAGTTCTATATTCTTCACAGTTTGTCAGCAGCTTTTGTTTTTTTCCCAACCACAGTTTACAAGTGGCCATGCAGTTATCCACCTCAGAATTCTCCACCACAATTTGTGGTACTCTTTGCTTCCACATGTTTATCAATGAGCTATTGCTTTGAATATGCTGTCCAAAATAAAGGCATTCCCTTGATGCTAGATGCACAGGGATTTTTTCAATGTGTATAGTTTCAAGTTCCCCTTCTGGCTTCCTGGGATAAGCCATGAGGACTCCCCCTTCTCTCCTTCACTTCGACCCAAGTAAACAAACAGTCCGTACAGAAGAACAGATGTGTAGTCCAAGCTTGTTGTGTTTGTTCCCCTATCCCCAGCATGGAAATCTGCTACCATGTAACAACTGAGATCAGATCTAGGAAAAGACCCCCTTTCTGTCATTTTAATTTAGTGCAGTGTAGTCACTTAGTTTAAGATGTGCAAAATATGTCTATGCTTCTTCTTATGACCCTCTACTGTTATTCCCAATATTCTTGTTGTGTATCAGTTACAGTGTATACACAGTACAAGAGATATTTCTATTCATATCTATTTTTCTCAAGTTTGAACAGTTGCATGGACTGACCTTGACATAGCAAACTGATTAAAAAGGCATCTTTTGGCGGTATATTTTGTGGGCAGACAGTGACATCTCAACTCATTGCCTTCTGGTTTAAGTGAAAAGGCTTCTTGAAATGCTGAGTCAGATGTTTGGAATGGTTAAACAGCAAAATCTAGGGCCAGACTGATATAGTCATCACTCCCTTAGAGACACAAAGACACTGGGTGGGCAACTTGAAGCAAAAGCCAGTTAAGTGCCCCAGTGCCGATCTGATAAAGTTCCTCATTTACTGGTTTTGATTGATGGGAGTTGTGGGAGGATTTCAGCTAAATTCAATGAAAACATATGCCTTTGTGTGCAAAGACTAACACCAGATGTGTGAGAGCCCCTGGACTGCCTGTTGTGCATTGTTGCTGTCCAAAGAAAACCTTGTCTCTCCAACAGGCGTGCTTGCATGATCTAGATCAACATGTTGTATAGAGTTGATATCATTGCTCTTAGCATTGAAATTAAAAGCTAAAGAATATAATGAGGACTGCAGCAGCCAGTTTGTTGATAAAATACAGAAACTGTCAAAAGTGATAACTTTCTTGTGGCTGTTCTTTCAAAAGTGACCTGTGATTACCTAAACTGCCCTGCAGATGGTAACATGAGAGCAAATGTTCCATTCATTCTATACAGTACCTAGACCGGTGTTTTACAAACTAGCTCTTGCCGCCTACAATTCTTTAATTACCAGAATGTTTGGAGTATTTGGGCCCCAAGCACAGGGTCCATTTTCAGTGTTTTTGGTTCATGTGTGTTTGGGGTGCTGGGACAAAGCAAAAATGGGAATCATGGTCAGGGCCACAAAATTATTTTGGGCTAAAACTAAAACATACACTGTAGATTAATTATGAACCAAATTAGTTTAGGATATCTCTTACAGGTTTCTCATTTTCTTTACCCATCACCTGATAATTTACTATTGGTTCAATATTGTTTGGTTCTTAATTATCACAATAATTCCAAGAGTCAGGTCTGATAAGCATAAATCTCAGTGGTATATTCTATCTGGCTTAGTGTAAGCATCTGACAAATGATTTTCTCAGTCCCATTATTTGCTTTAATATTGTCCAGACTGGATCACACTTCCCTCACCAAATGGAAGGAACAATGTCTGGAATCCTGAAGATATGGAACATAAGACATTTGATATGTGTCCTTTTGGATGTGGACAGGTCAGTGATCTGGAAATGAACAGTGTCAATGACCGGCCTGTTCTGCAACTTGAAGTCTGCTTCCGCTATCCTGGCCTAATTACAATACCGTTATACAACAAGGTTTTCGTAGTACAGGGTCTGTTTTCAACACATCACAGCACCTAAAACTCACTTGACCTCTTATTCAGTTCGTCTTATAGTAATTTTAAATTAATTTCAACTACTATTAATTATTATGTTGCCAAAATGATAAAAGAATATATAATTGGACCTGCCATTCCCATCCTGGGAGAATAAAGGGTTAATAAACTGTAAAGAGGGCCTCAACAAACAGCAGCATTGGATGGGAGAGTAAAAAAGTGATTAAAAAGCAGCTCTGTTAGCTATAATGAAATAAATGTCTTTTATTTAAAATGTTTAAAATACATTTTAATAATATAAGATGCCAAATGGGTAAAACGTGATCCATTACTCCTCCTTTAATAAACTTTCCTTTCTGTTCACTTACAGATTGCAATTGTCTCTATAGCCATATATTTTGAAACAAAAACTACAAGGTTAATATTGGAAATCTAAGTGTCTGTCCATTTCCAGTTATTATGTCTTATGATATTTGATATTCCAGTAGGATAATTGATTCAGTTCTGTTATTTGATATATGCAGATCTTATACAATGTTATAAAGCTCTTTTATGCAAGCAGATTTGATTTCAGACTGAGAGTCAGTGCTCTTAATCTTAACATTATCTGATATTCCTTATTTTGACCGTAATTCTGAACTCGCATGGACTTATTTGATTTAAAAGTGTGAGATAAGCCAAACTTTTTATGCAGTAATGTTTATAACTTCCTCACTAATTGGTGCAAGAGGCTTTGCATTACATTCCATAGTAGTATGGCTAATCCATTCCAGGTTAAATCTTATGTGAACTTGGGAAATGGTATCTTTTTGGGGTAAACTGTTCTAGTTCTAAAGTGTTTGCTGTGTGGGTCGTTGAATTTCAGTGTTGTGTCTGAGTGCACATGGGGAGGGTGCACTGGTTGTGTGTGTGTGTGTGTGTGTGTGTGAGGCATAGCTGCCAAACTTTGCTCTCACGGCTGCCTTGCATGGTGGAATGCACTCATGATGAGGGCATGTGTTAGCTGAGGCCAGGAAATACATATGCTGCTGAGACATTGTTTTCTCTCACAGCTCCACACCCTTATCGAGGTAGGTACATCTGTATAGGTAAACATGCCCCTTTCTGGCTGAGACAGAGTACCACCTGTTTGTGACCCACAGGAGAACGAGACACAGAAGCCTGGATACATTTCAGTCTAGCCACAGTCTTCATCAAATCCTATATCAAAGCCTTGGACCAGGTTAAACTCACTTCTGTGAACCCTTCATCAGTGAATAGATGAACTTAGCTCTTGGGCACATTAAGCCAGATGCAAATGAGTGTTTTATAACCATTAATAATGGAACATTTACGTGGAGCCTTGGTATTCACCTTGATGAGTATACAGTATGGTAAGATATAATGTCAATGTGAAAGTATGTACTCAAAGCTCAGTAGTTTTCATTGGAAGTGGATAACTAATCCAACTTTGTGCATATTTGCATTAAATGTAGAATCGGATGTTATACATTGCAAACCTCAATATAAACTTAAATCTGTATCATATTCTGCAGAAGAAATACAGGATTACTCGGATAGATCTGTGAAGAAAAATAAAAAAAAATAAATCACATTTTTAAAATTTAATTAACTTAAAGAAGGATATAAAATGACAAAGTAAATTACAAGGTAGCATTTATTAAAGTACAATTTATTGTCTTTGGGTTTGTCTGGTGATCTATATTTTTCTATGATTAGCGTATTAGGTTAAGCTGATTTTCTTTAAGCATTTTCTGTTCTGTCAGTTAGACTGAGGTTTGGCACATAGCTCACCCATGAACTCAATACTTTTTTATTTGTACGGACATTTCTTTCAAGTTGACAAACAAAGAAAGGAAAAATAAATAGCCCATTACCACTGAATGTGGGGTTTTTTGTTTGGTCTGGCAGTTGGCTTGGGTTTCATGTGCAGCCTCATGTTTTTCTCCTTAAACCTTTGGAGAAATATGTTGTAACACAAGCTAGTCTATGAACCACAGCTACAACTGGCAATTCATCCTTTGTGCTTTATCCTCCGAACTGCCTATTATCTTAACCACTAAATGGAAATTGTTTAGCATTGATCCTGAACTTACTGATTATATTATGTCCCTAACTAATGGATAAGCTATCCACCTAGTTTAAAAAGCTGTTAGTGTAGTGACATGAGAGGAAAACAATAATAAATTCAGGGTGCATTCTGATTTTATTGGTCTTGCATTGATTGACTGATTCATTTTTACGGTTTTCATGTTCAATTTGAAGTTGACAAGTCCTCAACAGAATCGCACTTCCATGATTGTCTGCATTGGGCTGAACGGACTCCCCAAGCATTAAGTCTAACATCAAGTTCCCAGCCCTTTTGTACCAGCATAGAGGCCTAAAGCATGAAGGACCAAAAAGTAAATAATTCACCTGGTTCACATTCATTACACCTCAAACTATATTTTATTTTTGTTTTCTCAATCACTTCTGATGATGTCAGTGAAATAGATATCAAATCCAGCAAGTGTTTCATTCTCTGAAATCATCTGGCATGACTCTCACTGTCACTACCGTCTGGGCTGCAATGAAGTGGGCCACAGCCTCACTTCATACCCTTCTGTATATTTTACTTATGACCATTGGTGCTGTTGTGCTTGAATCCACCACAAAATGATTCACATTAACAGCTACTTTGTTATCTAATAATCTGATTTGAATGTCCAGACTGAAACCGTATATTTATAGCTTTTAATCTTTGAAAAACCAAAGGAATTTAGCACTGCTATCTCGTTTACACTAGCTGCTCCTGGTCACATAGTCCTGTTATATTACATTAATTCAAATTCTTCCAATTGTTCAAGTTTTTATAAGCATTAATAGCTTTACTTTACCTTGCATTTTCAGCTTTACAGCACATCTGTCCTAGCACTAACAGTACACCAGTTTAAGGAAACCTGTAGGAAAATCATACCAAAGACAAATCATACAAAATAAAACTATGCATGAATAATATGTACTGCTGGAAAATCGTGGATTACAATTTGGATTCTGTGGCTAGCATGATGGAAAGCAATGCCCTCACAGATCTTTTTGCTCTCGGCAGGCTATTCACATTCATTCAGAATTATTCTGTCTGGATGCCATAGTAGGAGCTTTTCTATTATTACTACTTTTGAAAAATATTAAATTCTACAACCTTATTGGTGTTGCCTTCCTGTTATGGCCCTCACTTTTCATATGTGGAGAGCGTACAGATCCAACTTTCCTCAATTTTTTTAATAAAAAATACTTTATTTCTATTTTTTGCAATGGTTTTGCAGTGCCTCTCCAAATTATTCATCAGTACACAAGCCATGATGGTGGCACAAAAGCTTTTTTGTTGTATTAGATTGCTAAGAAAGAGAAATTATTCCCATGTTGACTGGTGTAATTTATATGTAACCCAGGGGTTCTCTGAAATCAAATGAAAATAATAAACAGGAAACTGAGTGAAAGGTTTCAGGAGTAGTCTGTCAATGGTAATCAGAAGATATATGCGTTTATGTGATTCCTTAAAGCGGGCAATCATCAAACTAATATCCCACTCTTTCATCAGTCTTCTAGGTCTGTAGTGAAAAATAAAAATTTCCCAAAATGAATGATGCCTTCTGAAATATGCATTGGAAGGAGTGATCCTTTCAACATCAGTGGAAAGTAGAAGTATTTTACTTGCAGTTAGCCGAGGAGTTTGTGGAGATTTGAAAGACCCTTACCTGATTTAGTGAGTAGTTTATGAGACACTTAGCACCTCATCACTTTCTCCCAGATGGAACCATAAAAAGATGGAGCCTGGAGCCTCACCAAGTACATATGGTGCTTTGCAGCTGATGACACATCAGACACTCATTATTGGGCCCACGACTGTGTGCTATCTACACTATAAAATCAAGTAGTTTGGTTTTACTCTTACAGCTTTTCAACAATAGTTTTGGATTTGAGTGCCTGGCCAGTTTCCAGGTTTTGTTTCTTGAAAACACCTGACCCAGCGCTTTAGCTAATTATCCAGGCATTTATGAGTTGAATCAGATGTGCTGGGAGCAGGAACATTTAGAAATTTTGCAGGGCAGTGAAATATTTTGGGCCTTTGTTCTAATAAATCAGACCAGTGAAATCAAGAGCACCACAATAAAGAGTCTCTGGGTCTCCCTGCAGTTAGGTTTCACAGGTTCTCCTGAGAATCCCAAACCCAGCAACCAGAATATGGCCAGTACAAAACCATACCATTTCCTTTTACGTTTTGATATATTTACCTGTTTTTTAATTTGTTTGTACCAATAGGAATATAGACTTTAGATATATTTGCCTATACTTTGATTTAAGATTGTAATTAGACTTCGCACAAGGTAATTATTTAACTTGTACACTTCATTTCAGATGCTGTAGTGTCTGTAGATTAACAGCCAATGTATCATAATATTTGATGTGAGGCATCAGCATCTAATGTGGTCATTCAATTTTAGAATTTTAGATTGTTTTCTTTGTCTAACAGTGCATGGATATTCAGTTCTGTTCGTTAGTATTTCCCAATAGTCTGAATTTCAGAATGTTGGCTGTGGTTTGCCCCATTTGGCCCAGGAAAAAAGAACATCATGCATTATTTTGGACATAACATAATCTATTAAATATCAAAAGAACCATCCCTTAATGAATATTAATGAATATGTGCGTACTATATGCAATCTATCAAAGGCTTACTTGTATTGTTTCAGGATCTAGTTTCTTCAAAAAAATACAATTAATCAGACAAACGTGCTTTAGGAATCTAGACACTGCAGAATATTACAGGCAGGAATATGCTCGACTTATTTATTTATTTATTTATTACTTACCCTTTTGTTATAAATTTGTGTGGTCTGGTTGACAATAATATACTTTCTTTATCTACAACCCCGATTCCAAAAAAGTTGGGACACTGTACAAATTGTGAATAAAAACAGAATGCAATGATGTGGAAGTTTCAAATTTCAATATTTTATTCAGAATACAACATAGATGACATATCAAATGTTTAAACTGAGAAAATGGATCATTTTAAGGGAAAGATAAGTTGATTTTAAATTTCATGGCATCAACACATCTCAAAAAAGTTGGGACAAGGCCATGTTTACCACTGCGTGGCATCTCCTCTTCTTTTCATAACAGTCTGCAAACGTCTGGGGACTGAGGAGACAAGTTGCTCAAGTTTAGGAATAGGAATGTTGTCCCATTCTAATACAGGCTTCTAGTTGCTCAACTGTCTTAGGTCTTCTTTGTCGCATCTTCCTCTTTATGATGCGCCAAATGTTTTCTATGGGTGAAAGATCTGGACTGCAGGCTGGCCATTTCAGTACCCGGATCCTTCTTCTACGCAGCCATGATGTTGTAATTGATGCAGTATGTGGTCTGGCATTGTCATGTTGGAAAATGCAAGGTCTTCCCTGAAAGAGACGACGTCTGGATGGGAGCACATGTTGTTCTAGAACTTGGATATACCTTTCAGCATTGATGGTGCCTTTCCAGATGTGTAAGCTGCCCATGCCACACGCACTCATGCAACCCCATACCATCAGAGATGCAGGCTTCTGAACTGAGCGCTGATAACAACTTGGGTTATCCTTGTCCTCCTTAGTCTGGATGGCATGGCGTCCCAGTTTTCCAAAAAGAACTTCAAATTTTGATTCGTCTGACCACAGAACAGTTTTCCACTTTGCCACAGTCCATTTTAAATGAGCCTTGGCCCAGAGAAAACGCCTGCGCTTCTGGATCATGTTTAGATATGGCTTCTTTTTTGACCTATAGAGTTTTAGCCGGCAACGGCGAATGGCATGGTGGATTGTGTTCACCGACAATGTTTTCTGGAAGTATTCCTGAGCCCATGTTGTGATTTCCATTACAGTAGCATTCCTGTATGTGATGCAGTGCCGTCTAAGGGCCCGAAGATCACGGGCATCCAGTATGGTTTTCCGGCCTTGACCCTTACGCACAGAGATTGTTCCAGATTCTCTGAATCTTTGGATGATATTATGCACTGTAGATGATGATAACTTCAAACTCTTTGCAATTTTTCTTTGAGAAACTCCTTTCTGATATTGCTCCACTATTTTTCGCCGCAGCATTGGGGGAATTGGTGATCCTCTGCCCATCTTGACTTCTGAGAGACACTGCCACTCTGAGAGGCTCTTTTTATACCCAATCATGTTGCCACTTGACCTAATAAGTTGCACATTGGTCCTCCAGCTGTTCCTTATATGTACATTTAACTTTTCCGGCCTCTTATTGCTACCTGTCCCAACTTTTTTGGAATGTGTAGCTCTCATGAAATCCAAAATGAGCCAATATTTGGCATGACATTTCAAAATGTCTCACTTTCAACATTTGATATGTTATCTATATTCTATTGTGAATAAAATATAAGTTTATGAGATTTGTAAATTATTGCATTCCTTTTTTATTCACAATTTGTACAGTGTCCCAACTTTTTTGGAATCGGGTTTCTATCTATCTATCTATCTATCTATCTATCTATCTATCTCTATCTATCTATCTATCTATCTATCTGTAAATGATATAGTTAATTGATTTCAATTTCAATCATGAAATGCACACTGAACTTTCATCCCATCACCAGTCCTTTCATCTAAACGAGTCTTGACTTATTAAAGTGATATATTTGTGATCTATAAGATAATGGCAAACAGTATTTGATTATTATTGTTAACTACTCATTAATTATCTCTTTGCTTGTGTTATTTTTCATGGTGCTTGGACCTTGTTATTCTGCCTCAGTGAGCCCCATTTGTGCAGATGTTCTCTTCAGAAGCCCCCTGCCACTTTTTCAGATTTCATGAACTTGGCTCAGGAATTTCAAGATGAAGATGAATCATGAGCTCCTCAGATATGGTGCATCCCCTTTTTATAGATGTTGATCTGACAGGTTTGAGCTTCTGTTCTTTTAAGGGAAACAAGATGTTGCCATCAAGAAAGGCCTTAATGCTTATATACTGCACCGCAAATGTAGAAAAGATGTAGATCATATGCAAGGATAAGCATAGCAGTTATGTAATATATGGTATATTACTGGAATTCTTTTTATACATTTAGCTTTTTACCATTTAGAATGCTTTATACGGATGTACATCTCATATTGTAAATCATCGTCCCATCAGCAAAATTAATATGATGCTGCATTGAACAGGTAAAAAAGATGCTATCATGCAATGGCAGTTTTTTAGTCTTCAGCTATTTTCCTTTGTATGGCATCAGCAGGTTAATTCTTTACTTAGCACTCGATCATCTATAAATGGCAGTTTATAGGCCCTGGGCTGATACTCTTCATCCTAACAAGATTGGACAATTCTGTTTTATTCCCCTCCAAGTAGCTAAAAATCTCTTAAATTACAAGAGAGTAGAGTTTACTGATCTGATATTTCTTTGGCTTGTACATGCATGAATGCCATGCCACAATTTGGAGCACCTGGTCATAAGCCACATTTTGAGAAAATGTAAAATCCTGCTTGATTTATATTATGGAAATTTACCATGTTTATATTCACATTCAGTTCTAGCCAGCAGTGTCAGCTGCTTGCCAGTGAGCATTAAAAGTTCATCCCATGTCAAGAACACGAGAGTCTGTGCTAGCAAAAGGAACATGAGAAATGTGGGGGAAATCAAGCGTTCTTTAGAATTTCTGATAAATATCTTGTTGCTGTAATAATAATGCCTTATGACTGACAGGTTTTTAAAAAACTTGGCTAGATAGTTTCAAACTGAGCAAAGAAACTGATGCAGCTGAACAGATTCCATTTGCAATGAATGGAACTGGTATATAGACCCTTGGGTCCATAGAAATTTCTAATACATCCATCACCAGACAAATTTAAGAGGCCTTTAGAAGTTTCCAATTGTTTGGTCTGAGAGAAAACAGTTAGAGACCCTTGCCTTATAGCTGTGGGCCTCACTAAAGGAGAGCAAAGCAGCAGTTTGCAGAGGTATGTGGAGGAAAGCAGTGACAGGCTTTTTAAGCTTCCTCTTTGATGTCCTTCCTCCTCTGGGAGTTGAAAGGGTAATGTGAGAAGCCAGAGAGCACAATGCTGCTCTCACCTGTGCCCTTTGAAGATCCAAAAAGGCCAACTATACCCAGGACATCTCCATCACTAGATCCATAGATGCTTATGATCCCTTTTCCCCCTTTTTTCGGTCCGTGCGTGCACAAGTCAGGCTCTACAAAGTCTTTGAGGTAATGTGTTCCTTGGTGCTCTGGTTACAGTGGCTCTTGTTCAGTATGGGGTGAAGGACATTCTGCTTCATGCCTCAATTACTTAGTGTCTGTATGCCATTGAACCATAAGATTCACCTCCTAGCCTTGCCACTCATCTGTCCAATCTTTCACCTTTCATGGCAGTTTCTTTTAGACACCTCAACAACTGTTTTTTAAAGGTCTTGTTTCATCTGTCTTGCAATTGACCACTCAGTGAACATGACACAACCTAAATTTAGCAAATATGTAGTGCCACTGGAGAATATTGGATAACTAATATGTTGGCACTACGTTTATAATGAGAAATGAGCTCAGGCTATTAATAAGTAGCATATGGTAACTTAAAAATGACAATGGGAAGCCATCATACAAAGTGGACTCTGTGACGAATGGATTAAATTAACAAGCTACAGAAAACTAGAGGGGCTGAAGACATTTTTTTAATCAGCACTTAATCTGTAACCTCAGTTAAGTGTTACAGATATGCATAATGCTCATAATCCAGGCACAGGTAAATGTTTCTGCCTAGTGAAGCCAGGCGAGGGAGTTAGTGGGTCAAGAACACTGAATACAGGTCAGCCTGAGGAGCATAAACACAAATGATATCCACACAAGGATAAACAAAAACTATTCAAGAGGTGGTGAATTAACAAGAGCATTATTTATGAGACATTGAAAGATATGGTTTGAATCAAGATAAAGGTAGAATTCCAGTGTAGACAGGTGAAAAAGATACTCTTCCAGGTCAGGGCAAGGTCATTATGCAGGAGAAACAAGAGCAACTCTGCATGAGGTAATTCTTTAACAACCACACATTAACACACACACACACACACACACACACACACACACACACACACACACACACACACCACACACCATTTTGGATGGCAAGGGCTCATTGTCAGGGCAAATACTGCTGAAGGGTTCTGTCCCTCTCTGGTAGGGTCACAGAGGACCTGTTCTGAAACTGAATAGCCCATGCACCTGCCAGACATCCAGTGGCATGAAATATTCATTTGTATTCATATCTAGCTTTCTAAACAGAAGTACTTGTGGCATCTTTAGGCTTTGAATTTCATATAGTCTACAGAGCTTGTGACTACTGTTTATCCTTGAAACTGAAATGCCACATAAGTAACCATCTATGAACTACACCCTTCCCCTAAGCCTTAGTGAGTCACCTAGTGTATCTCCGTCAGGAGCCTGAATCCCCCTATCATATTTCCATCTGGAAATAATAACCACATTAATCTGGCCTCTGTGCTATTCATCACTTATAAGTCTTTGCTGCAACCTTTATGACCCTAACCTCCACTGGTGTCTTTTCCATGCAAAGGTCGAGTCGCCCTTTCCCACCTGTCCTCTCAGCCAGCAGCTTTCACCTCTCAGTGACTCCAACTTCTGGCAGCATGACAATCTCTGTCTGTCTCCACGGGACCCGCCTGAACCAACACTGGCCTAATCCCCAAGGTTGCCTTACCCTCATGGGGATACAAGCACTGACCAGCCAGGCAGAGCTCTAAGAATCTCATCTCTTAATCCCTGTGCAAAAAAGCATGCGACCCAGTTCATAGACACACTGTTATTAGCACAGGTGGTGTATTAGCAACTTTGTTTATTACTTTCAGATGGTGTAATCTGCTAGTGCTATGTGCTTCTGGGTGTTTATGTTTGCCTATTTATTTACCTTTAATGGGTCTTAGTGTCAGATGTAATTGACACATTATACAAGATGCAAGAATAGCCTACAAACCTGATCCACATCTTGTGGGCTTAACTTGCATTCTTGAAATTTTGTCAGTAACATTTTTTTGATGGAATGATGGAAACTGCCAACTGTTTTTGAAGATGATACTGGAATGCCCATGCCCTTTATTTAGTTTCAACATGCCAACTGGCATGTCCAGACAGTATTAGCAGGTGCTGCTAATCAGACATTATAACAATAACCAACCAGGGCCATATGTGTGTGTGTGTGTGTGTGTGTGTGTGTGTGTGTGTGTGTGTGTGTGTGTGTATGCTTGTGTAATATAGCTTCAGGATCTGTAATGTCTTTTCCAGTAGCACTGTGACCATGATAAATGGTTTGGATCTGCTTAATTTCACCACCCAGTCCTTGGTCAGACAACAAATTACTGATAGGGAGGATTTAGTAGCCATGTTGATTTAAACATATCATTCTGTAGTCCCATATGTTCACAGGCAAAGGTCAGTGAACCCAAGCACGTAAAACAAACTGTTAAGCTAACAGAGGGCACAATGCCTCGCCGCACACACATTCTTGTCAGGAGGAGCTCCTGTGGCTCTCACAGTCAGACGGACGGATTGAGTTTATTTAATCCTAGAAGAAAACTTTGACCATGGACTCCAATCCCCCAGGCAGATGTTTCGAGACAGTAGGAGGTGTAATTTGTCTGTCTGTATGCATGTGTGTGTGTGTGTGTGTGTGTGTGTGTGTGTGTGTGTGTGTGTTTTTTTTTTCTTTTTCACCAGGGTGCCTTATGGTTAATTGAATTGCAACAGGGATGGTTGATGGGAGAGAATAATCAGCCTGACTTATCAAAGCAGCATTGCCCAGATAACCTGAACACTCCACTCCCCCAAAAATGCCACACCAACCATCAACCACACTTCTTGCTCTAAAATGTTTCACACAGACACACACCAAATAATGAACATACCTCAAATCAAAACCACTCACAATTGTTTAACTGATTAAATTAGCATTTTATTATTCACTTATTCATCTTAGAATTGCAAGAGCTATGTACTATTCAGTAATTACAATGTAATTGATTGGAAAAAATAAAAGAAAAATTTACAGATACATTTACAAAAAAAAAGGGCTGGTAAAACACAAACTGGGTGATACAGTTAAGAAATTAATATCCTACCATGCCCTGTGGCCTGTTTGAAAATGCTGAACTATGCTACTGGAAAAATATGGTTGGAATTGTGCATATCGTGCATGTGCATGAGTGCCACATGTAAGGAAATCTGAAGAGCAACAATTCAATGAGTGATTGAGAATGTCAGCACAGGATGTGATCAGACAGGCAGAACAGTCTGTCCACAACTATACAGCAAGGTGGAGTATATTTATGCTGCAAAAAAAGATCCCACACTTGTTATTTCATTCGACCAAAAACCACAGACACTGTTCTAGAGATGTGGGAAACAGTGATATGGTCAAATGAGTCATCTTTCCCCACAGAAGTGTGACAATAATCTAATCTTTGGTGAAAATAATCTGAGTGCACAACTTAGCAGAAAAAAACACACAAGGGGCTGAATACCAGCTGGTAAGGTAAAATGAAGTGGAACACTTTATGTTCTATGTAGGGTCAAACAAAATGAGCCACTGGGATTTATCTTAACTGGAGGGGGTCCTTGGATCACAAGGAATGTATGATTAAGCTACATGGTGATAAGACATGACTGTGGGCAAATAAATACAAATGAATCTGAAACACTGAATTGCTGCTTAAATTATTTACATTGCTGGCATCTTAAATCCACCGGACAAATGACTTTGGAGAAGAGCAATAAACATTGGCAGACACAACTCTGGACTACTATTAATGATTTTTGTTCTGGTAAAGAAGGGACTTCAGACAGAGACATTACTCTGATTGTGGAAAAGTGCTATTAGAGGGAAGGGTCAGTGCAAATCAATAGAAAGTTCTTCTGACTGATCGCATTTATCTTCCAGGAGGAGTCCACCCACATCCTGGTTTCAAGCATATGAAATGAACAGTCACCAAATCATATCAAATGAACAGTCACCCTGCTGAAATTACATGGGAGAATTTTGTTCACTTCACCCTTCACACTGCTCTAAGCCTTTGACATCCTTAACAATAAATTGCACTGGGAATACTTAAATGCTTAAGTATTTAATTGTAAAATCAGCATGGTTTTATACATACTATTTCTGCCAGGTTTCTTTTCAAGGATTTAAAATCTTTGCTTTTCTTTTAATACACTCTTATTAAATATAAGATGGTCAGATCAAACGGTCAGATCACTTTAACTGATTGAGAATTCTAATAAGTGCTTGTCCTTGTGCTTGTGCATAGTTTCATGATTTCTGTCCTGAAAGCTTTTAGGAGAAAAAAAACAGCCACACTCCACACTTGTTTTCTGGCTGTTAAGAGGGAAACACTGGTGAAGGGATGCAGTGAGTGCATCTTGTGAGAGCTCATGATGTTCTGATAAGACAGCAAGCTGTTGGAATCTCCAGTGTGTCTCTGACACCCAGGAATGTCATCAGATAACAGACTGCATGAAGTGAGACAGGAGTATTATTCTCTCCATGGGGGGCAGTGGAGGTTCTGGAGAGGGAGTTGGATAAATGGTCAGGAAGTGGAAAAATTGTTAAACTGAGAACCAGTGCGGTCTCCCAGACAATATCCAGATATTATTGCAAGCTTGTTGAAATAAGATATGTATATAAAGCATGTGAGATGTGCGGTTATTAGCGGATGATGGAATGAACACAGCACTTCTCACAACTAAAAACACACATTCTATAGCTTGACAGCTTTTTCATTATTGTAATCAATGGCCAAAGTCCTGTGACAGCTGCTTGTTATTCTTCAATCAGAAACCTTTTGTCACAAGTAGCAAACACCCCCCTTAATCCATAACCTTGTCAATATTTATCATTCTTAATATGTGGAGCTCCGGAGTGTCTCGCTTGTGCTACCACAGTTGGGTCTGTGGTCAGGCGCTGTACCACAGGGAACATAAACACCATGCGGGAATGCAAACAAATGTTCCATCTCTCTTCACTGTTTCCACTTTCTCTCAGAGCCATACTCCTCAGCTTGCTTCCGCAAGAGATTGGATTTCAAAGGCCACACGGACAAAGCTCTCAGTGAACTCCTCGGTTCTGGAGTTGAAACGTTTAGTTAAATAAGCACACGGCTGATGGATTGGGTTTGCAGTTAGGTAAAGTAGTTATCCTAGTAGCATAAAGAGAAATGCTGAAGACAGATGTATAACAGGATGTACACCACATCCCACCAGACTGATATTCCAGGGCAGGACAGGTGATTCTGTTGATCAGCACACGTTTCTTTCGTGACTCATTTTTCACATTGTTTCATGTTCAGTGAATTCAATATACACAAAGAACTAAACTGTACCATTTCTTGTTGCTCAGGTATACTCATACATACCCTTTTTACCGTTAGTATGTCTTCTACCTAGAAATTTGATAATTGAGGTCCAATAATGTACCTTTTCTAAATCTAAACTGTAAACACATTTTAACAAATGGTACAGTCTATACATAGACATAGATAACTCACACCACTCAGATCTAAATAAAACAATGAAACATCCAAAACTACCTATATAAAATGAAATTAGGTCATATACAAGATGCATGTATGTAAACTGTCTAAGAAAAAAACTCCTCCTGTTTCTATTCACCCCCTTTTCTTATGAAACCCTCGGATTTGACAACAAATCCATTTGGACAACATGGTACTAGTAGAACTTTGAAACATAATTCCACAATGTCCCACCATATTGTTTTGGTATCATGATATCCAGCGTTCTCACCAGCATGGGAAGTGAAACAGAGGCATTATTACTTAAAACATTATACTGAAGAGAATAGGCATGGAAAAAATAGAACTTTTGAATGTTTAAGGTTTCTATTCTATAACTATTCTATAATTTCTTGCATATTTAAGCACTGAATAAAAACAGATGTTGCTGTACCCTGAAACCTCCAACAAAGCTAAAGCCACTATTATTACACAGGATTTCATGAATGCAAAACAAACCTCCTCAACATCGTGTCCTGCACCAGTATTCTAGATGTGAATAATTCATTAAGCACATGTATTTGAAGGGTTCTGGAAGTACCTGTCATATCCCTTTATATTTATGTAAGTGACCTTATTCACACACACACACACACACACACAAGAAATACCTGAATCTTTATTACTTTATTGTAGGTATATTGCAGCTGCATGCAGGATAATTATATCTACATACGTACATTTACGTTTTATTTCCTTTATTACTTGGACATGCTGGGGGCACAGTGGCTTAGTGGTTTGCACCACCAGGTTCGATCGAGTGTTCGATTCCTGCTCCTGTGCATGCAGAGTTTCTCCCCATGCTTCAGGAGTTTTGTCCATGTACCTCCTCTGGTTCAAAGACATATGTGTTAAACTGACCTAAATATAAAGCATCGCTAAATGTTTGAATTGGTATGCGATAGGTTGGCACCCTGTCTGAGGTGTCCTGTGACTTGTGCCCAGAGTTCCCTGGGATAGGCTGTGTATTGGATAAACAGTACAGAATATGGATGAATAGCAACAATTCACATAACTGTGGAAGGGACAGTAACACAAGAGTAATACACTATTTGAACAAAACAAATGCAGTATCATTGTAAGAATAACAGAGACAGCCACAATTAACTGTGATATGAGTGCTTGTACACTCAGATTAAAAATAGCAGTGAAATATTTTGGATGTACCTTGAACCATTTTGGGAAGCAAAAAAACCTTTTGCCATCCAACGAACCCTTGAAAAATCTGAGACTGTACTCAGTCAAATGATAGCTAGAATTCTCACTTTTATTAGTGGCAGCAAATCACAGTAATAACAGGGTACATGTGCTATTGATTACTTTAAATAGTATATAAAAAACATTAAAAGAGCTGGGAGTGTTTCTGTTTCTGTATGATAAAGCAGTGTAAAGGTTGTAATTGGAATCTACAGAATAAATAAAGAAAAATAAAGAGAGCAATTCAATGTTTGAATGACAAATGAGAAAAACTTCAAGGTCAGTTACAAAAATGGCATGGCATAAGGGCATGAATTAAACTGATTTAAACTGAATTAAAAGAGTGGTACATAGCCAAAACTAGTCTAAACTAGTCCAATAAAAATTTGTTTAAATAAATATCAACCAAAAGTAGTTTATAATATTACAATATTCAAGTAGATATACTTATCACATTAGAGTAGGAACACATGTTAATAGTAAAATATCAGGAAACGTTTTAAAATTCCTTGGAAAAAACAACAAGCTATAACTGATGTCTTTTGGTGTGACTCAACAGCCATGCAAGTTAAGACAGCGAAATTAAGTGTGCTGTCTGGGTAGGAGAGATCGCATACTCTCTCCACTGTCAATCACAGCTAAACTAGCCAATCGATGGCATCTGTGCATTCATGTATAAGGAAGAGGACAGATAGCTCAGGCAGATAGCGCTTTCTTCTGAGGATGTTACGCTGTAAAGATGCAGAGCCTGGATTTGTTTATCTCTTACGAAGCATTTTGAGGAAGCTGTTGTATGCTGTGGGAGCTGGCTGGTATGGTGGAATTTGGCCAAGGACAAAGGAAGAAAAACATTTTGTGGGAAACTGCAGAAAATGCTTGTTTTCAGTAATGAGTAAGGCCAATCCAACTCAGGAGTTGAAAATTCAAGAAAAGGTTGTCTTGTCAGTTCTATTCTTTGACATATTCCACTTTTCTCTCCACTGAGCTGGATCGGATAGCATTTGTTTGCCCAACAGGCTGTAGTGGTTTGTATGGCATATGGGCTCTGAGAGGCTTCATGTAAGGAGTCATGTGTATCTCACAACATTTGTACACATGTAGGCTATTTGATATTGTAATTTTCCATGGCAACATTAACTCATCACAAATACAGAGGTTGTCTGCTTCAGTGCCTTTTTGTAAGTACTCAATTATCTACAGTTACATTCTCTATATAGTCCACTCTTCAAACGGTGTCAATAGTATCATTTTTTGTACTCATAACTATGAGGTTCACTGAAGTGCAAATCAATGGACCTTCAAAGAAATACTAACATCTTTATTTAATCACCACTCACTCATGTGTGGAACTTATTACCCCAGTTGTTGTGAAATTCAGCAGGGACAGAAAAATCCTTAACATATATTCCGTTTGAGTTTCTGTACTATAATATGGCCTTTATGCACCTGCTTTAAATTGCAACTCTGTGTTGCAAGTCTGGACTCTACAACTGCTGTATGAACTGGCAGATGACTTAAACATGAGAGTCACTTTGCAGATAGTTGTTATTTCCATACTGCCATCTGAACTTTCAGTATAACATATAACCAGGCACCAAATGTTTCCACTGAACGATCAAACTGTGTTAGCTGCAATAGTAGTAGTTCTAGCACTATTTATAACAGCTGTAACTCATGTGAAATTATATTCCATTCAGTACTTGATCTGGAATAAACCATAATACCTTAAAATAAATAATGTGCATTTCTCTGAAGTGAGCCTTAGAAGGTACTACATTGTTAAGCAGACAAACCAAACAATATACTGAAGGCTTGACATGAGGAGTAATGTCATTCCTAATATTTCTCTCTTATCTCAGACCTGAACGAAAATAAGAAACAGATTCTCAAACATACCTGTAAACTGTAAATATGAGGCTGAACAGAGCACAAGCCTGGATAGCAGATGCTGGGGCGAAGTCCTTCCTCCCTATAGACCTGATAAATTAGATGCACATTGGGACAGTGTTTGGACAAGGTAATTGACCAGGCTAAATATATGTTTTCTTCAGGGCTCCTGTGATCCATCTGTCCTCATTATTTGATTCATCAAAACAGGGATATCCACAGAAATATGATAAATCTGTGCCACTTGAGTGTTTTTGAGTGATTATGGCACACATCTAAAACCCCAGTATTTCAATGACAACAGTATTTTTTTGGGTTGTTTCCCCAACAAACACTGCAGGATATTATGGTGAGATTATAGCAGCTTAAGTGCAGAGCTCACAGTGTGCAGAATTAATGGAATTAAAAGCAGAGCGTGAAGATGAGGGTGATAAAGCTTTATAGCGGGAGTTGTTTTAGCAGTTAATGATGTATGAAAGAGCTTTGATCACGCAAGCACAGAGAAAGCTAGAACGGTGCTGAACCAAAAAGTGGAAAAATATGGTGCTTTCCGCTGACAGCTAACAATCTACAAAAAGAATGGCATTTGCCGTTAAGAAAATCTCATTCTCATATTCTCAAATCAATCCGATATGTATTGTATTCTAAATGTCATGTTTCTGATTGTATTTATTCGACCCGCATTCCTAACTTTACACTCTTGATAGTCAAAAATTGTTACAAAAATCTTTCCCTGCAGTCTGTGAGAGCTAGCTTTAAAATGAAATGATTTATGTGGGCATCATGATGATCATTAAATTTAATTCAAAAGGAAATTAAAAGGAAATTGAAACAAAAGAAACACATTTTTAATAAACGGTTACAAATGGCTATTTCATTTCATGTTGCAACTCTCTGCCAGCATTCAGCCACCCATAATGTTTTATTGTTTAATCAGTAAACAGTGACTTCATCTGCTGTAATTTATCTATCTGTGACTTTATAAATCATCCCAAACCCAAACAGAATAAAAGGGAAAGAAATTCTAACACACCCTTTTTCTTAAACCTTTTACCGAATGCTAGGTACTGTATTATTAAATCTGCACTGTGTGATAATTTGATAACAACTTTAATCAGCATTTATGTCTGGGACAACGCTATCTATTATGCTGACATATTTGTGTAAGACCCTTTTTTACTCCAGCACTTTTATGTTTGTTATTTAAACACTCACCGATGAAGAGAGAATACGTGAGAATGTGTAGTTGATACACATTATTAGCAAGTATGATGTATAAAACCTGGGGTTAGGCAAAACCTAGCAAAATGTCAAAGACAAAAGACATTAATAGAAACCAAAAAAAAACAAAAAAAAACATGTGCCTTCAAAATGGACTCAAAGTTTTGGCAGAGTTTCAGATGCATATCACATTATATATTATTTTAAAATTTAGCAAATGATCTACAGATGTCTCATGTCCTTTGTACTTTAGAAGTAATACCTAATGCATTGCTGTAGTAAACCTAGCTGCCATATAACATAATTAGTAGGGAATTATGCAAGCCTGCAGTGACCTTCTACCAGTTTCATGCCAATTTACAAAAGCCTGTAGTCATTTGCTAGATTAGTAGATGTCAAATGACATACTGAAATAAAGAAAGATAAAAAAATAAAAAAAAGAAACTGGGGAATTTTAAAGCGGTTCTATAGTATGAAGCAGAAAATAGACAAATAGCAGCCAGTCAGTCTGTACAACTAAAAAGTGCACAGCTTTCTGGTGTACAAAAGCGAAACAAAACAAAAAACAAAACAAAATAAAAACAAACTAAAAAAACCCTAATAATAATGCATTGGCCCACCAGACAAACTCGAATTTTTTTTTATATTTACAAATAGTTAAGTTTATGGGATATAAACTGATCAGGCATAACATTATGAGCAGTGACAGGTGAAGTGAATAACACTGATTATCTCCTCATCATGGCACCTGTTAGTGGGTGGGATATATTAGACAGCAAGTGAACATTTTGTCCTCAAAGTTGATGTGTTAGAAGCAGGAAAAATGGGCAAGTGTAAGGATTCGAGCGAGTTTGACAAGGACCAAATTGTGATGGCTAGACGACTGGATCAGAGCATCTCCAAAACTGCAGCTCTTGTGGGGTGTTCCCAGTCTGCAGTGGTCAGTACCTATCAAAAGTGGTCCAAGGAAGAAAAAGTTGTGAACTGGCGACAGGGTCATGGGTGGCCAAGGCTCACTGATGCACATGGGGAGTGAAGGCTGGCCCGTGTGATCCGATCCAACAGACGAGCTACTGTTGCTCAAATTGCTGAAGAAGTTAATGCTGGTTCTGAGAGAAAGGTGTCAGAATACACAGTGCATCACAGTTTGTTGCGTATGGGGCTGTATAGCCACAGACCAGTCAGGGTGCCCATGCTGACCCCTGTGCTCTGCCGAAAGCGCTAACAATGTGCACGTGAGCATCAGAAGTTGACCACGAAGCAATGGAAGAAAGTGGCCTGGTCTGATGAATCACGTTTTCTTTTACATCACGTGGATGGCTGAGTGAGAGCGTGTTGCTTACCTGGGGAACACGATGTACTATAGGAAGAAGGCAAGCCGGTGGAGGCAGTGCCATGCTTTGAGCAATGTTCTGCTGGGAAACCTTGGGTCCTGCCATCCATGTGGATGTTACTTTTACACATACCATATATCTAAGCATTGTTAAACACCATGTACACCCTTTCATGGAAACGGTATTCCCTGATGGCTGTGGCCTCTTTCAGCAGGATAATGTGCTGTGTCACAGAGCAAAAATGGTTCGGAAATGATTTGATGAGCATAACAATGAGTTTGAGGTGTTGACTTGGCCTCCAAATTCCCCAGATCTCAATCCAATGTGTGGGATGTGCTGAACAAACAAGTCAGATCCATGGACGACCCCCACCTCACAACTTACAGGACTTAAAGGATCTGCTGCTAACATCTTGGTGCCCGATACCACAGCACACCTTCATGGATCCAGTGGAGTCCATGCCTCGACGGGTCAGGGCTGTTTCGGTAGAAAAAAAGGGACCAACACAATATTAGGCAGGTGGTCATAATGTTATGGCTGATCGGTGTATAACGCGACCTTTCATCTGTTTGACTTGCCAGTGTTCTGACAAATTAACCATTTTTATTTTTATCTAAAATAATTTATTTCAAAATACAAAATAAAAAAAAAAGTTATTTAAGGGGCTCTCACGCACATAAATTCATGCTTCTACCTAATTTTCTCCTAAATGAAATGGAATTTTCTCTTCATAAAATAATACATGGAAAATGCCATCTACAGATTTAGACTGGAGGTATTTTTCTGATAGATTAGCAATACAGTACATAAAATAGTATAAAATATCAGCGGTAAATTAAGGCAGTAGGACAGATTTACCTGTTTAACAATTAGAGTCAGAAACAATTGTCATAGTACGTTGTGACCTCAAAAGTCTAAATGTGACTAAAAGTAAGAAGTACGACCATTTATAATTTGTTTGTAATCTATCAAAGAAAACGAAGGGCGATATCACTCAGACCCTTTCACCGTATTATGGGCGTATCTACCGACAAGCACCATTATTTTGACTATGAAATGTTGTATCTAAAATGGCACCGCACTTCCTTTATATGTTTACTACAGCAACTATAAGTTACTGTTTTTAAACGTCATATATAGTGGACTACATAGCTTATGAAGAGGCGTTTGGTATTCGTCCATTGGCCATGGTTTAATGCGTCATCATTCTGCGACGAGAGCAACGCGCGCGCCGGTTTAAAACAGCTATAACTGCTGTTTGTAACTTACGTGTAATTTAGCGTAAACTTATAAAGTCAGTCATGTTGAAGAAAGCACCAAGAGCAGTCTTAAAAGCTCAGATGAAAAAGAAATCGGACATACGTATTGGAAAAAACGCAGACTTGATGGTAAGTTTTGGGCGAAGACAACGTTAGTTAGCTAAATAGCTATTCAACTTGTTTACATGTACACAGTGCGTTTTATTACTGTTCAAGTATGAATTATATTATCGATTTACCTTCATTGTAAACTCTTGTTGCATTCAGATACAAACTGCATTCAGATACAAACTGTCGGTTTTTCCTGGGAGTGAACCAGTAATCTGACTGTATTTTATCAAATGTAAAGAAAGATAACTGTGGTATAGTAAATTCAGTAGTGCTGGTCTGTAAATCCAAGCTGCTGTAACATACTAATGCCTGTGAGAGTACATTTTCGTTAATAATTTCGTAAATAGGTTTTTCACTTGTTTATTATTGTTTTTATAATGTGTAAAAATAACCATACCATGCCATTTATTGGCAGGTAAACGCATACCAGTAACCATACAAAACCAACCTCATTTACACAGAACTTTTTCCACAATTGTGATTTTATATACACATGAATAGAGGGGGTATATTCTGTTTCTTAAATAAGGACCAAGCACAGAACCATATATGTCATTACAATGTGATTAAAACATCAAACTTTAGGAGACCAATCTGTGCAACATAAACACATATAGATTCAAAACATGATCACCCAGAGGGATTAAACTAAGGCCACAGTGATTAGTCTAACAGACGACCTTCTATTGCTGAAATTTCTGAAGAAGTTAATGCTGGTTCTGATAGATAGGTGTCAGAATACACAGTGCATCGCAGTTTGTTGTGTATGGGGCTGTATAGCCGCAGGCCGCTCAGGGTATGGTGCACATGCTGACCTCCGTGCACCACCGAAAGCGCCAACAATGGGCACGTGAGCATCAGAACTGGACCACGGAGCAATGGATGAAAGTGGCCTGGTCTGATGAATCACGTTTTCTTTTACATCACGTGGATGGTCAGGGCTGTTTTGGGAGCAAAAAGGCAGACAAACCTAACATTAGGCAGGTGGTCATAATGTTATGGCTGATCTCTGTGTGTTAAACAACTTAAAATATTGGATCATGCGGCTGATAAGCATTACTTGTTGTCCAGGTGTGTACTGCTAGATTGATTATTTATATAAAAAAGTAATATTCTGAATGTCTACTTTTGGTTTGAGCCCTTGGTTTTACCCGTGAAGGTGTTTTTGGTAAAAAAAAAAAAAAAAAAGGACACGGAGACCAGAATGCTGTCTATGGGAGTAAAGCAAGCTATTCTGAAACTGAGGAAAAAGAAAAAAATCAATCAGACCCATTGCACAAGCGCTGGGGATAGCCAATACAAGAATGTGGAATGTCTTGAAAAAGAAAGAAACTGCTGGTGTGACTGAAGACTTTGAGAAATTTAGAGTCCCACATGATTGAGCATTATTCATTCACCATTTATCAGCAATAAGAATTAGAAGACCAGATTGGATTTAGCAAAAAAAAAAGTCCACTGAAGTTCCTTATCACCAAATTGATGAAATGACTGTAGAAAGAGTACAGATCTGCTCATGATCCAAAACATATAAGCTCATTGGTCACAGTGAAGGACCTTGGAACTTCATCATGTAGTAAGACAGTGATGCACAACACACTGCCAGCAGACCAAAGGACTTTGTTAGGGGTAAAAGTGGAAGGTTTAAGACTGGCCAAATCAATCACTAGATCTTAATCCAATTGAGAATGTGTTTCACTTTCTGAAGAGGAGACTGAGGTGAGAAACCCCTTAAATCAGGCAACATCTGAAGAAATCTGTGATGAAAGCCTGGAAAAGAATCACACAAAAAAGAAAAAAAGAATATAACACTTTGGGGATGTCACTGGGTCGCCATCTTGATGCAGTTATTGCAAGCAAGTGTCATATGTTCATTCAGTTTAAGACTATCTGATCCAATACACCTAATATACTGGGCTGTCTGCCACCATTCAATTTACTAATAAGAATCACCCTATATATATATATATATATATATATATATATATATATATATATATATATATATATATATATATATATATATATATATATATATATATATATATATATATATATATATATATATATATATTTTATATATATATATATATATATTTTATATATATATATATTTAACTCCGTTCTAAAGATAAACACTATGTGACTGTTTATCTAAATATAAATAGAAGTAATTGTTAAATTGTTCAATTTCTCAGCGCTGTCTTGGCAATCACACGCTTTCAGGCGCCGGAATAAGTATAGGTATATTAAAGGCCTGTATATTTAATTGTTTAGGCTTTGTGCTTTATTTACACATTTTCTAGTTCATGTGTTTCTTATGAAGTGGTCAGTTTAAAAGGTATGTTAATTATTACAAATTTGGTCTAAGCTCAGATCTGTACTGGGTGTACTACATATCAAAAAATCAATATGTGCAGGCCATTATATGATAATGCAGTACAGATTAGAGATTAAAACAAATCGGTTGTAATGATTAAAAACAACCTGTTTTCAAAAAGATTTAAGTGGTTAAATATAGCTGTGGTATTTACCAGGAAAGTGCTGGACAACACTATTTTGTCTTCACTAGTCTCTTTGAAAAAAGGTCTTTCTTTCTTTCTCTCTCTCTCCCTCTCTCTCTCTCTCTCTCTGTGTGTGTGTGTGTGTTGGGTGCACACTGTCCATGCACTAATGGCTCCTAATTAAAAAGCTATTGCAGCTGGTCACGCTTTATTGAGATTGGAGGTGGAGACCCTCCTGAGATGTAAAAACCTGCCTGAAAGGAGCGCTGCTTTACAGGGGTCT
Organism: Hemibagrus guttatus; assembly: GCA_033459395.1. Classification (NCBI taxonomy): domain Eukaryota; kingdom Metazoa; phylum Chordata; class Actinopteri; order Siluriformes; family Bagridae; genus Hemibagrus; species Hemibagrus guttatus. Next base: position 14,517,782 of record JAUCMX010000003.1, read on the forward strand.
AATCCAGCCTTTAAACTCAGAAAGAATGAGGGGAAAATGAATAAAAGACTCCTTTTTTTCATCATACTATGAATGAATATCTGGTTTGATCTGGTTTTCTGTTCTTTTAATGGCATTCCTAATAAGACCATTGCTGCCTTCTACACTGATATGACTAGACCTAACCGACGCTGTGATCATGTCCGAAGGCCACAAGTGTGGGTTGGTTTTCTGGGTCAGGCTGAACAATGTGATCGTTAAATGTCCATATCACAAGTATTATCATCATATGAAAGACTTGTGATGTATCTGAATAGTACTGCCTGGGAAATAGGTCTGTGCGTATGGTTGTTTGCATAGAAGATGAAGACAAATGATACAGAAGGGGGTTTTTGAGGTGTTTTGGCATTGTGGCTCTTGATTAATAATGAAGTTGTAAAAATATTTAGGCAAAATGCCTTGCATGCAATAGATGCATCCATCTATTAAGTCACTTATGTAATGAGATTAATTCTCGAGTCATTTTGTGAAATGATTCACAGTAAGGATGTTCCAGCAAGTGCAGTTTCTAGCTTTTTGCGCCATGCTCTGAACTTGGCTTGCTTTTTCCATTGCTCGAGGTTATAAGTGGAAGTTAAGTTTGAGGCAGTGGCTTAACATCATCCTTTCAACTGAGATGGACTCTGGAGCATTTGATGGTTGATTGAACTTGAAAATAATCAGTTTCATCTTTTTTGGGAAGCTGTTTTTTTTTTTTTCTACATTTATCTACAAGCTAGGGACCTCGTCCCAGTGAAACTGAGAAAGTTCATTAATAAAGCTTACACTCATTAAACACTTTATAAGGAACACTATACTAAAATTGGTAGAGCCCCCCTTTGCTCTTAAAACGGCCTCAGTTCTTCTTGATGTGGATTCCACAAAATGTGGAAAATGTGGATTTCTTTGAGATCCATGATGACATTATTCAATTCCTGCATATTTTCCAGCTGCATGTCCACATCTTAAAGGTGTTCTGTTGGATTCAGATGCAGGGAGCAACTCTGTCATTTTCATGAAACCAGCAACTTTTGACTTGTGATATGGTACATTATCAGGGATGCAAATGGTCGTCAACAATGCTCAAATAGACTGTGGCGTTCAGGCCATGCTTGACCACCTCCATCAGCCTGGACTGTTGACACAAAGCAGGGTTGGTCCATGGATTCATGCTGTTGGTGCCAAATTCTGACCATACCATCTGTGTCCCTCCACAGAAATCAATATCCATCAGACCAGGCTAGGTTTTTACAGTCTTCAACCATCCAGGTTTGGTGGGTTTTTCCCATGGATCTTCAGCTTTCTATTCTTGGCTCATAGAAGTGAAACCCAACATGGTCCTCCTCAAGGTTTAACATCTTGTGCATTTTGAGATGCTTTTCTGTGCCCCACAGTTATCCAGATTGGTTATTTGAGTTACTGAAGCCTTTTTATAATCTCTAATCAGTCTTGGCGTTCTCCATTGTCCCCTCTCATCTCACTGGATGTTTTTTATAGCATCATTTTAAGTAAACTCTAGAGCAAACTATTGAGTAAATTCCAGGAGATCAGCAGTTCTAGAAATACTCAAACGAGCCCACATGGCACCAACATTCACATGCCAAAGTCAAAATCATTGAGATCACCCCCCCCCACCCCCATTCTGATGGTGGTTGTGAATGTTACCAGAAGCTGTTGGCCCGTATCTGCATGATTTTACACATAGCACAGCTGCCATACAATCGACTGATTAGATCATTGCATGAATGAGTCGGTGTACAGGTGTTCCTAATAAAGTGCTGTAAATACCTCTTTGTTTTCATCTCAGGTGGTGCATTTCATTAATGTAGTTGTACAGTACCTTACACAAAACAGAGCAAGTGTTAGAATACTGTTGCAGTCCTACTAATGTTTAGGTATTTCATATTCATGTCAACAGCGGTTTGTTTTGTCAGAGCGCTGTCTGGTTCTGTCATGAAAACAGCTGTAATTTATCGTGAAAAAATAGATCTGTAAATGTTTCCTGATTCATTTAGCATTACTAATGAATGAGTATAATTTATTTAAACTCGTTCCATTCCTTTTAATCATTCTCATTTTTTTCTTTTATATAAAATCAGGAATACTCTCAAAGGACCATTACTTTTCTAATCTGTAGCTCTGTGGATCACACATTGTTTGGCACCCTTTCCTTTCTGAAGTTTCCACATTTTTTTGTGTGTTTGCACGGGGCGGTGAAGAGAGTGGCCTTGGCTTTAATCAGTTGGGTTGAGTCGTTATGTTTTGGCAAAGCCTTTGGCACACTGCAAGACTGAGCTTCTCAGCTTTCATTCTCCCAACAACATTTCTTAAGAGCAGCTGTTGGAAAAATGTTCAGACGCCCCAAAGATGACCTACAATTATGAAAATGAGGTATTAATAGATTTAAATTGCATCCAAATGGTCATCATGTACATGCACAATGAAATCATTAGCTGTGTTTGGAAAATTTTTCTGGATGTGGTTAAGACACCAGACACTTACTTTTTCTATACATTTATATGTATGCACACATGACGGAGAGAAAGAACAGAAGAGATGTGGTCAGAAGATGGTACATATGACCTGCCTTACTGCATTGCTATGTGTCACAAGAGGCTAAAGGATGTGTGGCTTGAATTATTAAATTGCTGTGTTTGGGCTTGTAGTGTGCCAAGCAAGACTAGCTATACTCAGTTTTAATTTAAATCTTTTCTTTCCTTAGACTTTCTCCACTCCCTAGTTAAACGTTATGTTCTTTTCTCTTTTACAGAATTGAATCAAATACATTTAATCAAGGAAATAAACATTTAACTTTAACTGTTTTGCCCAGCACTAATGCATCTTAATCCTACCTTTTGAAATCTTCACAGAGAAGATCATCTTCACAGAGAAGCTTAACGGCTTAAATGCAATTCTTTAAATTTCATTAAGAGCATATGATACATTTTATGCACACACACATCCCACCCATGCTTCTGCGTCACTGGGACCATTTAGCAAAAACATAAACATTAGAATTGGTTAGAATTAGAATCTACATTGTGTTGAACAAATCTGTTCCTGCTGACTGAGAAACAATTCTTTATTTCCAAACACAGTGAAATTGCAACCACTTTTATGCTATGTGCTTAAGTACAGTTCGGAAAACATTGTAATCACCCTTAAACGTGCTTTCCAATTATTTTACGCTTTCTTAATATAGACAGTCTTATTTAACTTATAAGACGTTTTATAAAGCCTTTATTGTTTGCTGAAAATATGTTTTGAGTCATCAAAGTGATTCATGTAAAATGTATCTGAATTAATGACGAGGCCTTCTTTTTCTGTCAGTAACCACAGCCAAATGCTTTCTGTAGCTGCTGATGAGGGATTAGGAGGTACTGTGTACTTGTATCTATAAAAAGAAACGTTCATGCATATTTTTAGTATTTCTTGCTCATTAGACCTGCTTCAGTCCATGAAACAAGATTTCAGTGGAATTAAGGCCATGTCTGAGGCTGAGCCTCTTTACAGTGATAAAGTGTATACACGAGGGTTCACTGATAAGGTGTTTGATTCATAGCCTTTTTTTTTTTTGGCCAGTGATTGACTAACTGAAAACATGTTAAATAATGTTTTGCCAACACCACAGGAGGGAAAGTAAAGTTTCACTAACTATTCATTGAGCCGCTGTTCCTGGTGGATGTAACATACAATTCAAGTAATATACACTATATTGCTAAAAGTTTGTGGACACCATATAGTGTATGTTTGCTAAGCCAAAATGGTATGAGGGGATGCCATCCGGTGCTACATGAAACTGGATCATATAATCCATTTCTCTTGTTTGTATTTGCAACTGCAGAAGTTTTCTTTAAAATACTTGCATGACCTAAAAATGATGAAAGATGGGATTTATAAGAAGTGATGAAAATCAATGCAAACGGCCCACACTGTGTTTTTTGGCCACTACAGGTTTAGAGTAATTATATAGTGTTTCTGTGTGACTTACAACAATTTGAAGATGAATTTCAATGTCTAACTCCTTTGGTGTGATAAAATAAAATATCCATTGAAGTTATTGCCATTTATCATGCATAAGCTGTTTTTGGATGACTCCTGCATCAAATGTTATCATATTGTCAGAGATGAGTAATTGGTGGGTTGTTTGTGTTGTGTAACCAGGTCCAGCTGAATCTGCTGCTTGTCTTGCATCGACTGGCAGAAGAGTCCAGAATCAAGGCCTTTGAGGAGAAAGCAGCTACTATCCAAGTCCACCATGTTAAAGCTGTTGCAAAGGTATCCAGTCTAGTCTTGTTAATAGTTCTATTTCAGACAGAAAGATGTGCTACTAAAAGCAGGAAAGGCCTCATTATTTCTGATCACATCATATATTGAGCAGGCTCTACAGCATTTCTATTGATTCAGTGTTTATTGTTTTTGTTCCTTCGCTAACGATCACTAATTGATTGTTTTCATTCTTTTTTTTGGATGGGATGTAAGCATTTACAAAATTGTTTAACTTCTGCTGCTTGGCAGTGCAACATAGGGGGAAACATGCTTTCCCTCAGTCTAGTGCTTATTTAAGAATCTAAGAATGTGTTGGGTTGAGTAGGTGTTAGGCCTTAAAAGCACAGAGGGTGCCTCTGATCAGCTGGATTACGTTTCACATACATAATAATTCAATCAGCCTGCATTGCTAACAGATGTCACCCAGGGCTGCTTCACTGGTCTGTACAGCAGCATGTGTAAAGAGGTGTGTATTGGAATGTTTCCCACTAATCCCATCCTGCTCCCATCTACTCGCAAAGAGTTCTGACCAATCATACCCACTCCTGCAGTTTTTTTTTTCTTTTCTGATGCACACTTCTATCACTCCAGTCATTATAGTCAGTACTGAATGGTTAGGATGGGCCTAGATTAAGGAGAGTATAATTATTTATTTTCTTATTACAAGTACTGCTCAATGCTGGTCTGTAGATGACTCCTAAATGTAAGTCTATCCAATTAGACTCATACAAGTGGACGTCATCACATTTCTATTAATGCTTTATCTTTACATATTTTTCTTAGTATTTCTTACTCTTGTGTGAGAAGAAACATAGGTAATTCCTATGTAAACTTATACATATGGGATATTCAGGATGACGTAAATGACTGAAAACATTTACAGCTGTTACCAGACGATCACTTTGTATATATATGATTCATAGACTAATCTAGTGCAGTGCCGCTTCTGCTTGGTCATGGGGTGTTGACGCTTGAACACATCATAGACATTACACTGTAGGAGGCGGGTATTAGTAAGTTGCATAATTGTAAATGGGAATACTTAAAAAATAAAAAAAAAGTAAACCCACATTTATACATTTTAGGGAAGCATGGACTATTCCTGAGCACTATAGAAGCAGTAGCCTTTAGATATTAGGTATATAACAAAATACATTATTTGGATTGAATAGATAATGTGCTTTTAAATGGATACAAATGCAGATTTGAATAGGAGGTACACTATACAGGATTTTATAGCATACACCTGATCATGAAAGCAGGAGTTTTTACTTCCATGCAGGCACATATCAGTTGTCAGACATAAAGCAAAGTAAAGACCACCAAATACATTAAAATGAACATGCAGCATTTGCTTGATCAAGGTCGTTAAAATGAGGCTACTAGTTTATATTTTTGAAAATAGGTCCAAATTAATATGTTAAAAAATGTCATGGGCAGATCTAAACAGATAAGAATGCTGCCAGTAGGATTAAAAGCAGTCCCGCACACATCTCAAATGACATGTTATAAGATATAAGTTGAATGTAAACTGACAGAGACAGAATTCATAATGCTGAACGTGCCGATATTTAGTTTTTCCAGTGTTTCTGGAGGCTAGAGTGGCAGGGTTCATATTTAAAAAAAAATCATTGCTCATTTAGTCTATGCCCATGTTGGGTTCAAATATTAAATATTTTGAGCACTAAACATGTACAGAAATTTTTGTTGTGTTACACCCCTAATATATACAGTATGTAAGAATGTAGTTAGCTCACAGTCCTATTTTTTATTTACCCAAAAAAAAGAATAAATGATGAAGGCTTTCTTTCTCTTGTGGATGTCGGGCATGATGCATTTATTTTTCTAATGTAGTGAAGCTTATTGGATTTAGATGTAATTCAATGCAGAGTTGAGTTCTATCCATGCATGAGGTGGATTGGTGTGAATAATGGTCTGGTTGCTGTGCTAAAGAGCAGACTCATTACATCCTGTCCAAATATGTAAAAAATTACATGTCTTGGGTATTATACGTATGTCACACAGATGTAATAAATTGAAACAACAGCACAAATCTGAGCAAATGAGACAGAAGAAAATGAGAAGCATAACTAGAAGAGTGGTTTTTTTACATAGATGAGGAATAGGCTGTTTGATTTTGTTATGCTATAATGCCTTTTCTGTTTTTCTGCTTTTCCTTCCAGAAATTGTTGAAGAGCACACGAGGATGAGGTGGAACACATTGCATCCTCTGTTACCCTGAAGCTGAACAGAGCCCACAGTCTGAGAGAGCCCAGGTATCCAGTGCACTCCAGACTCAACCTTTCACTGGGGCCAGGACACATGAGTCATGCCATGAGTCAACATACGCTTAACCCTTTGCTCATCTTTACCACAGGACCTTCTTCGTCTTTTTTGAATTTGACTCTTTTATTCTTTCTTTCTTTACTTTTGTAGTCCTAAAATGTGCAATCTGCATGATGGTGCACAAACCCTCCCTCTCAGATTAATTCCCTGTGGAGATCTGTTCACTTTTCCTCTCCATTACTGTTGACCTTTTGCTTTAGAGTGGTGTTGGGAAATAGCTGTGTATAAACTTTTAGTCCGTGACTGATGGTATCAGGCCTGAATATCCGTAGCCACAAATGTTTTCCTCCTGCATTTTGGATTTTTATTAGTGCTTAATGTGTGTTAATAAACAATTTGTGGCACTTAACTTGGGCGTAATATGTTACCCTGACACTCCCTCTGCCTCTTCCTCCCTTTTGTTTTTATGTGCATTCGAATAAAAGAACAAATACAAAACAAATCTTTGGCCGATTGCCACATACATCAGTTGAACTATTATCTTAGAGCCAATCCTCAAAGCAGGATTTTAGCAAGATTTTTTTAGCATGAAAGGAAATGCAGATGTTATCTTTGTTGACACAATATCAACCTTCTAAGACTGTTGCTTTCATTTAATCTCTAATTATACACAGAGCATTACTTGCTTTTCCCTTAACACAATCTCTTACTGTAAAATATCTCCATTGAGGCCAAGCATTTGGCCCATTGGTGCATCTAGTGCTAATGAACTCTTCCTGCATCAGGACATTGGCTGGCTCTTTGGTCGTTTGTGTAGCTACAAAGGAACAAAGGACTTGACCTTGTACCACAGAAAAGTAAATGTTTAGGTCTCCCTTTGTGTGTGTATGGATGCCATGGTATCCCACTGATGACCACATGGTCTGGGAGGCACCCAGCCCTAATCCCACTGTCAAAATTAATTGGAGTGTCTCTGCTGTGCTTTCAGTACTTTGCTTACAGAGGACTTGAGCTTCAAAACAAGTAGGCTTTGGTAGCATGTTTTTTTTTTTTTTGTTTTTTTTTTTGTTTTTTGTTTTTTTAAATAGTAGAATGTTCTCCAGACCTCTAGCTCCACCTTTCTTATCTTAATCCCGCAAACATCTGAGTCACTTGCACACTGGAAACAGACGCTTCTTCCCATCAGTTTATTCATCATGTTTCTGCACGTTGTTCGATTACAGACTGAGGTCATCCTGTGTGAGGGCTGTTTGACAGTGGTCATGACCTGTCCTTCACCTTTCATGACCAGTAGAGGGCAACCATGCTGAAAATACGGTGATCTTTGAATTTGTTTCTGTGAAGCACAAGGTGTCCAAAGCCATGCATAAATGAAATTCTTCTTTCTACAACATATGTGGAAACTAGAACAGTCATATGTTGCACCAAACACTTAATAAATATAAAAGGTTTTTTTTAAAAAAAAAAAAAAAAAAAAAACAAGCAAGTTTTACTTAATGGATCATCCTAGCATAAAACTCGCATTTAATATGTTGTATGTCATCATATTGACTGGTCTGTCATTTAAATAAGCAAACAAATCTTAGTCTGTGGAAAGCTAATTTAAAGCAGCTAATCAATATTTGTGTATCAGTATTTGTATCTGAGCAAAATACCAACCAATTGTACTGCAAGTAATAAGATTTGTCTGTATGCAAGTGTGAAAATCATTCAAATCAGTCAGCTCAATGATCCAGCAGATTCCTGCAGAGTACAATGTGCCCAGTCTGGTAAAAGATGGTTCACCATTCCCCTCAAAATAGCTGTATAATTTAGCAAAAATATTAAAATGATGTATATTAATAACTGTACAGATGGTAAAACTATGGGACCAGAAAGCAGAGATGTTGGGTTATTCTCCAAAGTAGATTCTAAGGAACGTTTTAATTCCATCAGTGGTGGAAAGCATCCAAAACACCCTGACGTAAAGTAAAAGTACTCCAACTGTAGTAATGATTCACTTGAGTAAAAGTATTGAGTATAAGAAGCTATATGTATTTATGTTTGTGTCTACTATTGGCGCAATAAAATCAGAAAAAAGGTTCCTTTTGTTAACAAACCAAGTGAGATGTGCTTAAATGAGCACCACCATCTATTGATTATCAATAGAATAGAAAGAAAGGGAATGTTAGCTAGCATGTTTCCAGCTAGATAGTGCAACTCTACATAGAGTCCAGCTACCTAGCAAAGATACTCCTTACACATTATCCTGAGCAATTACCTATAAGTTGTAGTGGTGCTTTAGACAGATTTAACACAACAGGGAGTCATTACCAAAAATCATAATGATGCCTTAAGTTATTACTGAGCTTTTTTTCTGCAATACATCAAAATGTGTGACTAGCTAGTCAAGTTTGCTCAGCTAGCTAATGGCTTACCTGTACATGTTTCTGCATGTTGGATGCTGAGCTGTGTAATGCCAATATCCCCACAGGTTTTGGGATGCATAATTTGCAGATCATTATCATGGTGTTTCCATTGAAGCATTTAAAACTGAAGATGCTTGATAAATTGGGCCAGGGATGCTTCCACACTTCCCAGAGAAGATTTGTATGTCGTCTCAGTCTTAGAAGGAGTCAGAAGGACTAGCTAATGTTGCTATATTTAACTACTTGAGAGTTTAGTTTATAACATGATCATTGCCATGGACTTGGAAATGTTGGCTGAAATTTGCTATTGTTAATGATCAGTGTCACATTTACTTAGGGTTAGCTTTGGGCTACAGTTGGTGTTTGTGTTATGCCACCTCTTTTATTATGCAGGCCACATAATTTACATATGCTTCTTTTGTCAACTTTTGATTTCCTTGCTTTTTTTTGCTCTTTATTTATCAATAATTTTATTTAGCACATTTGACTCTCATCACTAGGGGTTGTACACATCTCTGCCTTGTACCCTGTCCCCGCTGGGTACTCTGGTTTCCTCCCCAGTCCAAAGACATGTGAGGTAGGCTGATTGGAATCTCTAAATTGTCTCTAAACTGTAGTGTGGGTGTGATTGTGCCCAGCGATGGGTTGATACTCTGTTCAGGGTGTCGCTTGCCTTATGCTCGGAGTTCCCCGGGATAGACTCCAGGTTCCCCTTGGCCCTGTGTAGGATTAGCAATTCAGAAAATAAATGAATGAAAAAATGATTGGACTGTCTTATCAAGTAAAGAGCTTTCAAAGATAAACTATGTACACAAACATATGTGGACACCTGACAATTGCACCTATAGACCCTTTTTCTGTTGGTAAACATTGTGACTTTTTTGGGGGTGGAGGCAAAAAGATTTCCCTGACCTCTTCACGAGCCTTAGTTATCAAGTTTTGTTAGTTTGTTTTTAAACAATGACTGGTCAAAATCCGAATTTATATGACTGTTAGGTCACTCAGTCGCCAGGACTGTGAATGTTATTTGAAAAAATTAACTTTACCTGACGGAACCAGATTGGCCGACACATACACGCTCACTCAGTGGATGGACGATGTGACCGGATTAACTCCGGTTGAGTGGCCTGACATCTAAACCTATCTTGTAGAAAAACCGAGCGCTTCTGGAATCTGTAGAAAGGGAGATGACACAAACAGTTTCCTTTGTTTAGTCTCCGGTCATTATCTATCATTTAACTACTTCCCTAATTTCTGGTTAGGTGGGCATGCATAAGAAATATTTAGACACATAACCAAACCATACCAACGAAAAACAATAGTTTCTTTAACCTTATCTGATATGAAGTGTGTGCTGCAAATCCAAGAATTTTTTATCATTGTTTCTGTCCAATTTGCTCTTTTTATTGCGTTTAACCACATCTTTTTTTTTTTTATTTGGCAGTGGCAGCAGGTATGCGATATAACTTCAAATTGGAGCCTGTACTCCGTCGTTTCTGGCACCGAACAACACAACAAGATGACAATTGCATTCTTTTTGTAGCCGACTCTGTGCTGGTTTGTATTGGCCGCCTCCAGTTTTCCCTTTGTTTTGCCTCCAGCTAGCAATGTGACGTAATCGTGACGTCGGCACAAAAAGGGTCTATATGTTGGCTTGGGGGCCCAAACTTGTTCCAGTATGACATTGCCCCCGTGCACAAAGTGAGGTCCATAACGACATGGTTTGCCAAGGTTGGCGTAGAGTAACTAATATGGCTTGCACAGAACCCTGACCCAACATCAGCATCCGACCTCACTAATGCCCTTGTGCTGGAATGGGCACAAATCCCAAAAGCCACATACCAAAATCTAGTGGAAAGCCTGCCCAAAAGAGCAAAGAAGAAGAGTTCATTTTAATGCCCATGGTTTTGGAACAGGATACTCAACATATAGGGGTGTGATTGTCAGGTATCCACATACTTTTGGCCATATAGTGTATCAAGGTGGAGGAGCTGGACCAAGCCACTTTACCCTGAGCCAGATTGCTAGTGGCAGTAGATATAAATATAGGTGTCTGTTTATTCACTGTGTAAATGGAATTGGAATGATCTGTCTTGGTGTGGTTAAATCAGTCCCCCCCAAACACACATACACAGACACACCCCACCTTGACTGTGTGATGAGGATAATTTCAGCTGTCAGTGGCTATAAGGTAGAGAACTGAAGAGTGCGCACAGAATTGCTAGCCCATTTTAATATTTTCCTTCATGTTGCTGCTTGACCTGACCTCAGGTTTACATGACTTATGCTGACAAATGAGCTAACGGAACTGTTTCTGTCACTTCCATAGGCTCATATTCACTTTGGGGCAATGACAAATGGCTGCTTGCCTGCTCTGCACTGTGGCTCACAGCTTATACTAACCTGTCCAAACTCTCCCCTCTGATGATATCACCTTAGAAACAGAAACTTTGTGCGGTCTCTGGTGAGCGTAAGGATTCCACTTCCACACCTGTGCACAGTGTCACTAAGTTTATGTCATGCCCTGCTGCTCGAGAGCCCTGATTTACATGAGGAAACAAATTATAGGCCTCATGACTACCTTATGTCATACTGGCAGGAATGGAGCAGAATGTTAGCTTGCCAGGTGGAAACCTAGTACAGTCAGGTCTCCTGTAGATTTAACTTCAGCAACCCAGTTCACAAAAAATATACTTATTGAAAGCTCCGTTACATATTATCAGAAACATATTTACAGTGGAAGATATATATGTATATGTTTTTCTATCGTGAATGTTTGCTTGTAGCTGGTCCTTTTGAGCTTTAACTGCATTTTCTAACTTTCATTTATCTTTTTATTTACTGTTCTTGCGTTTCTGTTTCTGTTTGATCCCGGTTTAAGGCCATCTCAGAGCCATAACTCTCTTCAGCCCTGTAGTCTTGGAGAAAAGGGTTTGTGTGCCATCACATGATTTGTATAACGGGTCAATACTTGATGACATAAAAGACTCTAAAACGCACTAAGCTGGGAATGCATCAACATCCATTCATATCAGTTTTCTCCTAGACCTGCACACAATTTGGTTATATAATTTTCTCCTGACTGCATTATGGCACGATACACCAATAGAAACATGGTTCTTTTTAAGAAAAAAAAATGTTAAACTGAATAGAGATCTGTTTTCAAAGGTAATGGGATGAAAGTGAATAAACAAACCGAAGATCTACCATGCTTGATTTCATTACATCGTTGACTTTTCAAAAGACTCTCGATTTGTTTGTTTGTATGGCAGGTACCATCTTGCAGGGTACTCGGCCTGGGGAACACTTAACACGTGCATATTTACACAGCTGGATATTTACAGATGTTGTTCCAGGTGAAGAACTTTAACATACTGCCTCACCTCACTAGTTAACCCTCAGCCCTGGCTGGCTCTCACTGTCTCCCTCCTCCCTTTTCCTCAGTCTTGCATGGCTGGTCTGCTTCTAATCTAGCTTTGGAGGTCTTGATTTGTTTTGCTTGTCCAGAAACCCACATTGCTCCAACGCTGCCCAAGACCAACTCTGAGCAGATTTAATTAGATAACCAAGTGAAAACACTGAATAACTGAAATTGGACATGGTGTTAGGGCGACTTGCCTCTGGCTGGACTGTAGTGCATGTCTGTGGGGTTTTTTAGGATATTGTTTTAGTGATACTGTTACAAGATTGGACCTGCGATGCTGGTGTATTGTCATCGCCGGAGTGAAAATGTTTCCAACATGAAGAGCTTATGTCAACCTTGTTTAAATAGCTGCAGGTTTTGTAATCTTTACATGGTGCTGATGCAGAATTAGTAATAGCTAACATTCACGATTGAACTGTAGGGTTAACAGCGTGATCTGACAGGAAATTGTTTTGTTTTTTTTGTTTTTTTGTGCAGACTTTGGGATATAAACTCAAACTAAATCAACAAGCCCATCAGGATACAATGGTGATGCATATCAGAAGATGCTTGTAATATGGTTACTATTTAAACCAGCCATGGTGATTTTACAAATTCTGATACTTAGACCAAGAGTAGTAGTACAGCTGTTTACTCTGCTTTTACCTACAGCTGGGCAGATATGACGTAACCAGAGCTTGTAATTTCCTTGGGCAACATCCTCTAATAATGCAGTTTGTAATATTATCATGATCTTCTAAGGGAATTAAAACAAGCACGATTCAGATGCATTTGATTACCAGATATTACAGATCTTCATTAGGTATTGGAGGTCCATAATGTTTGGGGCCCCTTTGTCCCTTTTTCTCTCTTTTCATGTTGTTTCATAGCCTGTTTTTAAGGCTGATCGAAGAGATAATAAAGCAGTCTGGTAAGATATTAAAGGAGGAATTAATAGAAATTTCAAATTAAGCAGCTGAAAGTATAGCAAAGTTTTATTATTCAAGTCCTTTTATCTTTTTAAATGAAAATTGCTGCCATGCTTAGGGTCCACATGTCCCTTTAAAACAGACTTACTGCTATTCAGTACAGATTTCTTCTGATTAATCACCTTTATCTCCTGATGAAACATTTTTGGTCTCTTCAAGCAAAATGATATAAATCATACTGTATGCTATAAGCATCACCAGCACCAGATCTCAACCCAAATGAACACGTATGGGAAATTTTAGGCCAATGTGTTAAACAGTGTTTTCCACCACCATCATCAAAACACTAACTGAGGGAATATCATTTGGAAGAAAAGTGTTCCAACTAATCCCTGCCAAGTCACACCGAAGCTTGTGGCTCATGTTTATCCAACATCTTACTAAGGCACATCTTTCTTTTATCACCTGCATATAATGTTGTCTTATTTTAGTTATTTATTTATGTATAGGATATTTGCACCTTTAGATTTTAATAACAAATTGTCCAAGTGTTTCATAACCAAATAACAGCAAAATTTCCGGAATTTGCTCCTGACACTGGCCAAAATATTTGCACCATCCTCTTTTTTGACTCCTGTCTGAAATAAAGCCATACAAAAGCTTGGTACAAATAAACAAGGACACATTTGAGATGAGATTAGATAGCAAATCAAACCTCTGTTCTCTTGCAAAGTTCAAAGAAAATGTGCAGTAACAGACTTTAGGTGGGTTTTCTATAGGAAAAGGACAAACATGTATTATATTCCCTGTAGCATGGACATAATCAGACAAATTCCAAAAGGTGATTTCTTTTCTACTACCCTGATTTTTGTTCAGTGTAGAAGCCAGCAGGTTTGTGTTTGAGCAGATGGGAGAGAATTGGCCGCATTTCCCAGGGGATGAAATTTACTCTGCCATGGAGCCTGGTCCTTGTTTATCTTTGAGCTTTATTGGATGTTGATGTTGGCCCAGTGAGAGAACCTCTTGTTTAAAGGCTATTTTTAAGGATAGAACAGAGGGGGTAAGTTCTTGGACTTTAAGCAAACCATTGTGCTGTTTTGCAGAATTCTGTACAGAGGTAAACCCTGTAATCCCTTCTGACTTTCTGGGCTATGTTCAAACAATAAACAGCACAGTTGAGGTTTGAAGTTGTAGAAGCACTTAATACCCTGACAACCAAAAATCACCATTTTCTGTTTCAGTTTGGATTTGTAATTGATTTGTCAGTTGTATAACTAGCCACCAAACCATTGATGTGCTGATTTGTACTGGTTTCTTGTGGGGTTTTCCCAGACAGTGGTACAAAAAATGAGAATCAAATTGGCAAGAAATATAGAAGTATTATTATTATTATTATTATTATTATTATTATTATTATCATTATTATTATAGCTCTGTTAATATTTATGTTCTGTCCAAAGTTTGTACCATAGCATTATGGGATTTTTAAGTAACCATAGAAACAAAAGTAAAAAAGAAACACTTTTTAAAGCCAAACATTATTTTTGCTATGCTGGGTGTTCAGGAGTGAATGACATCACACAGCTCATGTAAAACACTACACAAGGAGGGCGAGCACCTGAGCGGTGTTTATAGATGACTCATGGGAAAACAAACCACATGCCCAATCGCCCCTGACCAAGGCTGGCACACTGTGCTCCGTTTGCTATTTAGTGTAAAGCAACATGGACATGGTGGCCCGCTGCTGGCCTGTCCACAGGCCAATCCAAGCCTTGATCCTGTGTCCTCATGTTACCATGAGCAAAACTCAGACAGCTGACACAGTTGCCACAGCACTGGGGTGTGACCATAACACACCACCTGGCCTCACCTGTTTGGGGTAAAAGCTGTGTCAGGATAACATGTTTAGACATCGAAGTTACATTCTGCTTTATAGCAATTTACTGTCATTTCTCACTTACCCTCATGTCTGTTAAACACCTGGCATGTCTTCATTCCTCCATATTCATAGCAGAGACATTTAAAAGACAATGATGCTTCAATACAACAGTACAACCATACTGAGCAGCTTTTCTCTATTGTGCATAGTAAGGATTTTATACAGGTTGCACACAACCAGCAGATGTTATAGATTTTTAAAGATTTTTATAAGTTAAAACGAATTTAGCCTTTCAGGTTTATGTTTCCTTTTGTGGGTTATAGCATGCTTTTATAACTGGAGAAAAGTTTAGATGTAACCATGTGCATTGGGGTTAAAATGACAGAATATGTAAAATCATAACAATATGTAAACTAATGTTATTATTATATTTAAAAGACCGTATTAAGTAAGTCTTCTAGTATTGTTTTACATTGGCACATTTTTTTAAACTTTGTCTGAAACTACAAGTAGCTGCAGTGACTAAATTCAATATTCATAAATTCACTATAATAATTTAATAATAGTTTTTCCAAAGAACTACTTCAAGTTACAGTTACTGGAAACAGTTACACACTTGTTAAGCTACAGGTCCAAGTGATGTTCCAGACACCTATCATTAATGATGTGATTAAATTAAGGCAGTCCCTCTCCCAAAATCTAAACATTCATATAACCATTCATAACATCTCTCAGTTCAATGTGCAAAAATCACACATAATTGTGAGACCATTATTGGACACTTGTATCCAAACAAAAACGCTCACTTCTTTTTGTTATATTGTCTGGAGTGCTTTCTTTATTAACGTCCAGGAACATGAGACATGAGCAGACAAGGGAAACTCCCAGAGTCAATATGAGGAAGAATCGCTGAGGAACCATGCTCAGAACGGAACCTAACCTCTTCTAGTTCACAATAGATTGTAGAATTACAATGAAGCAATTTCACACAAGCAAGAGTGCAGTTATACTGAACATCAGCGTGGCTGCCTTGGCATAAGGCTGTAGGCCGAGTCACCTAGCAAGCTTGCATTGTACATTCCAGTCTTAGATGATGTCAAAATTTCAATCCCTTCTTCTTTTTCATCTTCAACTGATGAGCTTTCGTATTTTAAGGCAAAAGTAATATTCCTGAAAATTATTGTTTGGCTTGTCTACTTATGATGTTGCAAAAACCTACTGTAGGAACCATTTCGAACTAGGAAGTGGAAATTTAAGTGCCAAACACTCCAGTGCAGTAATAAGAATGTAATTTATTGTCCTCTACACTCTTGTTACACTGATCGGCCAATCAGATTAGTGGACCGAAACTAACTATTGTATAAATCATTACCGTATACCGTTATAGAGTAACAGCAAACAGGTATGATACACTAAGTGTGATGAAAGGATTCTTAATGAGAATAATCTGACTAAGGATCCTAGGAAGAGCACCAGGCAGGTTCTGAGATTGATAAATGCTGCAGAATTGTGAGGGGATATCTGCACATATACACTACACACCATTGATGTTGTTGAGCCTTGGACTTCCACCTATAGTCAGATCACCATGTTTTGACTAATGAATTGGCATTGCAGTGTTCTATGAAAGCCAGCATGCATGTTATTCTTTATTATGCCCGGTATATGGACGCTGTACTATTCAGACCTGGTCATGTCTTTTTTATCATTCTATAAACTGTTTTTTTCTGTCACAGAGTAGGCATAGGGGATTCCCTTATATAAGCAGAGGCAGAGGGTGTTGGTGAACACTCACCAACAATGGGCTTGACACACAACCCCTACCATGATATGCTACTATACAAGGTGCATCTCTTCTTTATGAGCTTCTTCTTCTTCTTTCGGCTTTTCCCTTCAGGGGTCGCCACAGCGAATCATCTCTCTCCACCTATCCCTATCTTCTGCATCCTCAACCCTTGCACCCACTAGCTTCATATCCTCATTTATTACATCCATATACCTCCTCTTTGGCCTTCCTCTTTGCCTCCTGCCTGGCAGCCCCATGTCCAACATTCTCCTACCAATATACTCACTCTCCCTCCTCTGAACATGTCCAAACCATCTTAATCTGGCCTCCCTAACTTTGTCCCCCAAACGTCCAACATGAGCTGTCCCTCTGATGTACTCATTCCTAATCCTGTCCAATCTCGTCACTCCCAAAGAGAACCTCAACATCTTCAGCTCTGCTACCTCGAGCTCTGACTCCTGTCTCTTCCTCAGTGACACTGTCTCTAAACCATACAGCATGGCCGGTCTCACCACTGTCCTGTACACCTTCCCCTTGATTCTCGCTGATATTTTCCTATCACACAGAACTCCCGACACCTTTCTCCACCCATTCCAACCTGCCTGCACTCGCTTCTTTACCTCTTTCCCACACTCTCCATTACTCTGGACTGTTGACCCCAAGTACTTAAACTCCTGTACCTTCTTCACCTCTTCACCCTGTAACCTTACTGTTCCACTTCCCTCCCTTTCATTCACACACATGTACTCAGTCTTACTACGACTGACCTTCATTCCTCTTCTCTCCAGCGCAAACCTCCACCTCTCCAGGTTTTCCTCCACCTGCTCCCTGCTCTCACTACAGAATCTCTTCTTTATGAGCATTACTTAGAAAAATACCAATCCACAAAGTCTGCCCTGCTACTACCTTGGTGCCACTGTGTACCTTATTTGGTTCTACATGGTTAACATCACTCCAATTTAGTCCTAAGGTGTGTTCCTTTCTCAATTCATTGTGGTATACTTTATGCCAATTCCTCTTGCTGACCCTTGTAATATATAGAACATTTCTTATGTATGTAACTGTATTTATATGAAACTCAGAAATCCATCATTCTGAAGCAGCATTGAACTGGGCATAATGAGAATGGTCCAGGGCCGGATTGCAAATGATTTCAAATACATTACTTTGTTGGAAGGTCTTAGCATGTGCACTAATGCCTAATCAAGCATCAAACTGATTCTCACCACCCCAAAGAGGTTATTCTGGGTTACTAGAATCTGTTACATTTATAACAACTTTTCTTCATATTTACTCATGATGCAGATCAGTCAAAAGTTAACAAATGTTTGGCCTTTTACCAAAGCAAAAAAGAACTACCGTTATGTCAAAATTGAGTAGAAGGAAGACCACAAAGTAAAAACTACAAAGACAAACATCATAGTTCATAATGCATATGCACATGTCCATTTTGTGACATCAGCATTTTTTGAAAAACATGCATTTATCCCATCCACTCGAAAATAGAGATGTAAAAAAAAATTTTTTTTATTATTATTATTTTATTTTATTTTTTTTAGAGGGTTATTTCAGAAAGTTTTCAGGGGCATTGGTGGCTCAGTGGTAGGTTTCTCGCCTATCATGCGGAAGGCCCAGGTTCGAACCCCAGCCACTGGATGCAGTGCCGGTCCCAAGCCCGGAAAAATGGGAGGGTTGCGTCAGGAAGGGCATCTGGTGTAAAATGTTTGCCAAGTTGTGCGGACCGCTGTGAACAGCGAGCAGCCGAAAGCAACTTATTTCAGAAAGCTTTCTCTTCAGTGACCATAAACGTTGTTTTCTTACGGACTGAAAGCTAAAACATAAAAAAAAATGTGATTGTTTTCTAAAATATCTATCCGTTTATATGGATGGGGCCTTTTTCCATTCTTTTTCATCTTCAAAACTCTTAACCCTTTTCCCATAATTCTTGTTGGTGTCACACATTCTTCTGCTGGTATATATTTTAGGAATTTATATTACATTACACTTGGATTTATTTTTTTTTGATAATATGGGCTACTTTCTCTTACTTTTTTTTCTTTCAAAATTTAGATCAACTTATGAAATTATGGACCAGTGTTTTGTAGAACAGTGTCACAGATTCTAATTGTAGAATTTTGACTCTGCTTTTTTGGTACTCTGGTGGATATTCCAGCTTCACCCTGAGGCAGTTAAGTGGCTTGGAACCACTGGGGAGAGCATAATTAACTTTAGTTGGTGCCCTGCATTGCCAAACTATGACCTTATATGGCCCACCCCCAATGAGTGGCATGTTAGTGCAACATTAGTATTAATGAGCTGTGGGTTGTGTCTAATAGGTCTCTTTTTAAGGATAGACAATTGCATTGGAACTGCTTAAGAAGCAGTAGGACTACTAGGATAATGGATAAAGGGTTCACATAACGTGTGCAAACACATGTAAATATCTTTTTTTTTTCTCATGGCTTTTAGTGTAAGCGCTAGGTGTTAAATTCACCTTGATATAATCTAAGCAAGAGGAAATTGGAGGGTCATTGGATGGTGCACCAAATAAAGAAAAGAAAGGAAATGCCAAATGGTATTGTTGAGGTGGAGTGTAGATGCATTACTCTGTAGACTGAAGTGAGATTAGCCTGGTTGTCTGAGGAATAAGACAAGTGAGTGCAGGAATTCCAACCTGAAAGATGTGTCTTGCTACCTGCCGAGTCTAGAAAAAGAGCCTCTCCACAGAGGCAGCCTGGAATCCCACTCCTGCTGCCCTCCTCTCATTACTCTTTGGCACTCCCGCTGTGGAGGAGGGGGTATAGGATCGCCTTGATCTATGCCTATGGGGGAGGCCCAGTATTTACCCCGCAGTCCCATGGATGGAGACCTTCACTCCTCAGTTGTCCTGCATCTGCTCATTGTTTAGCTCTGGTCCAGCTTCATGCTACAGGAGCACACAAAGTGGGAAATGAAAATTGGTTCCCACGTGCCTGCACTCTATATAGATGGCTTAAGCGACCTCCTCTGAGTGGTGTGGTGTGCCCACTGAGGAGATGGAGTATGGCCTGCTGATGGGAAACTTCTCTCCCTGATTCTTACCCCTCATCACCTTCTGTTTCCCACTAACTCCCACATTCTCAGTTTACTATTTTTTCTGCTTGTTTTCACAACTCTGACTCTGTTGCATTATGTGCTATCTGTCTATAAAATACAAATTGAAAGTTTGAAAATCACATTAATATATTTAAGCATTCATTGGGACTTTGGCTTTCACAACTTGGGGATGACTTTCAGGTCCCAAACAGGAAGGAAATTGTATCTATTTTTTTTTTACACACTAAGATCCTGAATAAAATTCCTTCAAAAAGATTGTAAATATACACAATTTATAAGAATTTCTGTTCTAGATCATGCCATCAGGTTTATTCTGCACTTTATAAAATGTGCATGTAAAAAGTCTACACATGCCTGTTAAAATATCAAGCACAAAATAAATATAAATATTTTGTGGAAAAAAATAATAAAAAAATTGCAATAAGCTGGTTGCCAATTCATGTACAAAAGTAATCATCATACATCTGTCAGCAGATCAATATAAGCTCTTTCTTGGTTCACAAAGAGCTTACAAAACGTTCAGAGGATCTCATTGTCGGTTTATTAAACAGGAACTTTACAAACATGGATACATAGATGTACCATGGAACACCATGAGGGCCATCATCAACAAGTGAAGAGACATAGTGCACCATGGTGACATTACCAAGAATAGGATATCTCTCCACGACAAAATGTCAAGAAGACCTACAGCAATATTAAAGGAGCTGCAGAAATATATGTGAAGTACTGGTAACTCCCTGAATGTGATGGCAATCTCTCAGTGTCTGGGCTGTGAGCTAGAGTATAGGGTGTAGCCCTGTCTCACAAAAAAAGGCCCAACCCACCGAAATCACTCCAAACCATGAAGCACAGTGTGAGACCAAGGTAGAACTTTTTTGGCATAATTAAAAAAAAAAAATTATTTTTGATATTACCCAAAAAAAACATACCCACACTGAAGCCTGGTGGTGGCAGCATCATACTATGGTGCTACTATTCAGCTGAGACTGGTCAAGATAGAAGAAATCACAAATAGCTCCAAATTCCAATTTATTTTGGTGCAAAACCTGCAGGCCTCTGTTAGACAGCAGACAATGTAGAAAAAGTTCACCTTCCAGCATGATAAAGAACAAAAAGTATGACTTGAAGATGATAAATATTGATTAAAATCATCTGTAAAATGATGATAGAATCTGATATGATATTGCAATGGATCTGATCTCTAGATATGCATTTGATGAATCTGGAACGTTTTTTGCAAGAAATAAAATTGCCAAATTGAGATGTGATGTGGTGGAAAATTTTACCTAAAAAGATTGAGTGCTGTATTACAAGCAAAAGGTGTTTTAGCAAACTTTGTTTTTAATTCTTTTTTCCCCTAATATATATATATATTTTTTAATTGAATTTTGTTGAAATTTGTTTGTCACATTAAAGTGTACTGCAACTTATTAACCATTGTACTTGGCAGTGTTCAATTATACACAGAATGTCTACACATCAAACAGATAAACATGCAGTTTTTCCAAATTACAGCAGCCTAACTAACTACAGGTATTTTCAAGCAAATGCCAACAGAGAAGTTAATAGCATGGTGGCTTCAGTATGATAAGGAAGGTTGTGGGGCAACACAGTAGTGCAGTGGGTAGAGTTATTTCCTCACAGATCTAGGGTTCCCGGATTGCTGTCTGTGTCGAGTTTCTGTGCATGTTATTTCCACCTCTTACAAACATGCAATTATGGGGATTGGCTAAGAAAAAATGCCTCTAGGTGTTAATAGGCTCCAGATCCATCATGACCCTGAAAGTTACTGATAGTGAGGAAAAAAATAGGTAATTTTATATCAGAGGTTCTTGCATGGAAGCACATGTATAATTTCACTTAGATCATGAGAGAGAAGTAAAAATGCATTTTTCATGTTCATATTATACTGATATTAAAAATAATGATACAAAATATTAGGCTACAATGACTTGAAATGACTTGACAAGCCCTTGCTACAGACATTTTCAGTTCTTGTTTGTTTTATGGTCTTCATGACGTCAATGTCCTTTTCAGTAAGTGAAATGCCTGCTTCACAGTTTAATTCAGGACACTGGTCATTCTAAAACTTTCCACCAAGGAAGAATTTTTTTTTCCCTTAGTTGCCGTAGCAATGAGTTTTAGCCCTTTATTTCTCTGTACAGTGAAATCAGTACAGTGTATGTTGTCTTATAAGCAGGCAAGCTGCATTTGTACACAAATTGCTTCAATGCTATGGCGTTATGTTTGTAAAGAGTCACTATCATTTCACAAGGAAGCAACATCTACAATTTATAAAATAATCACTATTATAAAATAAATTCTACTCTGAACCTAGAACACCACCTGAACCTGACTGAAGGGTAATAATTATCAAAGGCAGGGTAGAGCATATTTGTACTCAAAACATTTAGAATTGAGGCATAACTTGACAGTGAAATCTTCAACGTGTCTAAGATTAGTTTCCTATGTGTGAAAGCAAATCACATATAAAATTAATTATAAAGGTAAATGTATGAATGTTTATAAAATTCTATTTTCTGGCAGTAAACAATAAACAGCCCCGTATGTGGGAAGGATGTGCTTATAATTTTTTTTCTTCTTAAATGGAATTTTCAGTATCGTAACTGGTTTATAATCAACTTACTAACGTGTATACTACCACTTGTTGTAGCCATATCATCTTAATTTCAATTTCTGTGACAGGATTAACAGTATATGATGTTCTTTTTCTTCCTCCAGACACACACATCATGCATACATACTCATAAACCACATTTAGTTAGTTTGGATAACCTTAAATACCAAACAGGGGCACTTTGGAGGTATACAGTTACTGACTAGTCCATCTTGTCAGCTTTTTTCTATACCATCTATCAATGGAAAGCGATGACAGTAGGACCACCACTGATCAGATATTATTTGGTTGAATGGCCCATTCTCAGCACAGTAGTTACACTAACATGGTAAAGGTATCTTAACGGCTGTTGCAGTACTTTAAGTATATCACCTGCAGCAGTACAGAACACTTTATTATATATTTATGATGGCCAGCCATATCTATGTAATGCTGCTGTGGCTCATATACTCTTACTGGCACGGCGTACACTTGCCTTCATAAAAAAAAAAAAAAAAAAAAAAAACAACTTTTGCAGCAATTGCAGCCTGGGCACTCTAGCTGTCAATTTTTTAAGATAATCTGATGTGACTTCACCCCATGCTTCCTGGAGCATCTCCCACAAGATGGATTGGCTGATGGAGTCTTCCTCCATAGCTGAAATCAAGCTGAAATATGCAAGTGATCCCAAACTTTTGAGTGGTAGTGTACACTAAAGTGCCTCTGTACCATATTAGTGTCACTGGAAGGCTGAAATCGGTCTACCACTCAGACAGTATCTGGGCAGTGTTGGTCCTGATAAAAAGCCCAATAAGTGTGTATATATTTAACAGTGCATTTATAAATGTTTTCCCAAGACTTGGTCTTATAGGTCCCATACTGTCCATATGATAAACATGTAAAATGTAGATCTTATATATGTATATTTTTGCTTATATTTTTAGAGCATATCTGTCTACAGTGTTCTCCAGCTCTGTATGAATCCAACGTCTGTTTTCATTTTATCAGTGGTATCTGCTCAGCACAACATATTCCTCTCTTCTGTTCATAGCGTCCTAACTAATTTAAAATCACAATAACAATCCAGTGTTCACTAACTACTTAAAAGTATTACTAGAGGGCAAGGTATGTGAAATATTCGATTGAAGCATTTCTTCAACTTGGTTTCTGCACAGCACAACAGATGCCTCTGTTCTGTTCAGAGCGACCTTACTAATTTCCCATCAAAATAACAATCTAGTGTTGAATAACTACTTAAAAGTGCTATTAGAGGGTGAGGTATGTAAAATATTCTATTGAAGCATTTCTTAAAATTGGGTTGAAGTCCAGCTGTATATTTATATGCTGTGAAACACAATCAATCCCTGTCACAGATCCATAAAAAGTGCCTTGCTATTTGACACAAAGCTGCTTTTTAGACCAAAAGCTTTGATATTCATAAAAACCTGTTTTAATGTGTACATTTTGCTTGTGAAAATCTCCTTGCCCATCCATGTCCTACTGAAATAACAGTGGACATCTGGGTCAAATTTGCTGTCTATTCGATGTGTTATAAATGCTACACATTGCACAATGTTTGTATAAATATGACGTCCAGAGGTCTCGACCACTGAAATCTGAAGAGCCCATTACTGCAGCCTGAGTGGCCCATTAGCTTAATGGTTGTCTAAAATTTCACTTGGGATGTATCTCTATTATGGCTGAGAGCTTTGTGTTTCCCTTTTTTATGGCTCCTTTTGGATTCACAGCACCCAGGAATAGTGATGAGAAAAGCAAAACAAATGTAAAGGTAATGGACACAAGTGGTACATAGCTGAGCTCTGAACTGAGATAGTGGGCCACCCAAACACTTACGGAGAAAGGCTCCCACTCCACAAATCTAAATATTAACTAGCCCTCCTGGCCATCGTTCGTTATGCTAAAGGCTGCTCTGACCTTTGGCCTTCCTATCCAGATGCTAAATGCAGAACAAAAAGTTTGTGTTATACCCCATCCACAATCAGCCTGCTGTATGACTGCCTTATCAATGTGATCTCCACTATAACAGTTTTCTCTCTTAATTTCTTTTGCAATGTGTGTGATACTGACTCATCACTAATGACTTATCATTGCTTTCCAGCCAATTGCAAAAGAGCATCAGATTTAAAAAGGATTTGGTTATTGGACTTTGGACAAAATGCTTATGTACCATACAATATTTTCTAAAATTTAATTTCTTCTGAACAGGCCTGAAGAATTATTATAATTATAGCCTCAAATGATGTCATACATAAATGAAACTAACACAACTTATTTGCAAAATACATGGTTTCAGTTGAGCGTGTGTGTATCATTATACACTTGTTGAAGTAATAAGCATTTTTCTCCATTTGCACTGTCTGCTCAAAACAGATTACCCAGTGACTGCATCGTGATGACGGCATAATTAGGTGCTGATTATTAAATCTGACCTACGTAGTTGTGTAGTAGACAGATTTGATTTGCAGGTCTGTACATTTCTCATCTATCTCCTCTTCTTTCATTTACGTATGCTCCTTCTAAATAAATATCCAAAAGTTACAGGGAAAATTGAGAGCTGAGTCACTGAATCTGCAAATACCAGTAAAAGAACATTAGCTCTTCTCATAGGAGACACAAAGGTCTCGAAATGTAAATGTCAGAATAATAGTTTACCACTTGTTTAGCTCAGCTCAGAGTTTTAAATGGCAAGAAGCAGCGAACCACCTTTCAGTTCCTTGATCAGGGGAGCAAACGTCCCTAAATGAGAAAATGAAGGTTCACCATGCCTCCTCAATATAATGATACAACGTCAGGGTTTTATTTTATGCTTATTTACCCGAAGTGGACTTGAATATGTCTAATCTTACATGCAAACCTCCCCTTGTCAAGATAATATATCAACTCACTACAAAATAATTGTGCTGTAATATATTGTGTAATATAACAATATAATGTGAATAAATACATGCAAAGTATATTCATATTAAATAGTTAAATAAATTACATAGTGATTTAAATATTCAAATGGTTATCTGGGGGCGAATGTTTTCTTATAAATATTCAATGATTAATTACATTTTGGATTTACATTTACATTTTGAAGTCCATGATATTGACAGATTCTGAATAAATGAAACTGACCACAGCTCCTATAAATTTGTTTATTGGACACAAATGGGCAAGCACTAAACAAACAAGCATTGGTATGTACCCCAACAGTATGCTAACCTACACACTACTCACTAAAAACAGAGTGAGAGAACTCAATCTGACAGGAAGTATTATTATCAAAGCAGTCTAACAATACCAAACTCTACTGCATCTTAGCTGTTACTTATACTCTATATATATGCACCACAGAGACCCCTCTGTGTATCTACTACTTTAGTGAAACGAGGCTATTTTCACCAGCTGACAAAAATGTGCTATTCATTTCCATAGCACTGTTCTGTGTTAAAACTCACCAGTTCTTTGAGTTTTGATTCAGAACGTGGTGTTCTTCCAGGTAAGGAAATGTAACTTTTTATGGTAAAACTAGTTCAGTATTTCACAGTTCATCCTAACCTCCTACACACTGTTTTATTTAGCGCAGCATCTACTCAGGCCCAGTAAAAAAAATGTGACCTTTCGATTTTTTTTGAAGGGATAGTTGGCTGTTGTCTGGCGTCTATTAAAATCCTGTAGTAATCCAGGCCCACTGGGAAAAAAATGTCCCTTGAAGATCATTGTAGAACCTTCTGACTCTCAGCACCATCTATTTAAAAAGTGTATTTTAGTAAATGCCACCAAACCATCACACCACTCAAAGGCCTTTTACCTGAATGTTCTTTCTAGCTTTTAACAGGGAATTAAGACCTTCTGAAATATACGATATCAATTGCACATTAACATTTTTTTGTGGATTCTAAATTTGTGGCTGTTTTTGTGTATTCGTATATTTGTGAGCATTCTAAGCCTGCTGAGCCATTCTGTATACACCATTGTTACACATACATTGTACAATTGTTACTATTCATATTGAGTATTTTGCTCTGTCCCATTATATACCACCAAATTGAATTTAAACTTAAATTCTTTTATGGGTGTATTTGGGCAGTAAAATCGATAGTGATTCAGACTTTGATGTGGTCATATAAAATACAAAATGAGCACTAAAAGCATTTGCATCAAAACAAAAGCTCTATGTAAAACTTGGCGGCAAAAATAAAAATTATTTTCAAGTTTTCAAGCACATCAGTCACAGTTCACAAAGTAAACAGATCGCTTAACTGGATTGGAAAAGATGCTTCCTATACTTGGAATTAAAACCACAATGCGATTCAGAAAATAGAGCACATGCCATGGAACTGAATGTTCAGAAACAAGCAAAAGCATGGATCTGGGTTAGGTTATTCTTTTAACATTCACAGACTCTGTGTAATCAATGGTTTAATTCAAAATCAATTTTAAGCAATTAGCATTTTCATACAAATGATAAATTCAAGATACCACATATAGCCAAAGTTACATGGACACTTGAGCATAACACCCATATTTGAGCCTTCTCCAAATTGTTGCCATAAACAAATGTCTTTGTATGCTATTGCAATAAGATTTACTTGAGGTCATGTTCCAGCATGACAATGCTGCTGTGTACAAAGTCCATAAAGACATTGTTTATTATGGTTGGTGTGGAAAAACTTAAGAGGCCTCCACAGTGCTTTGACTTCAACCCCAGTGAACACCTTTGGCATGAATTGTAACTCCTACTTCACACCAGGCCTTATTGCCAGACATTAGCGCCCAACGGGCAGTTGCTAATTAACTTGTTCTTAAATGAACTCTTGTGGCTAAATGAACACGAATGTCCAGAACCACAGTCCAAATTATAGTGGAAAGCCTTCTTAGAAGAGTGGAGGTTAGTATAACAGCAAAGGAGGAATTAATTCAGTATTAATCTCCATGGTTTTGGAATGGGACGTTTCATGGACAGGTGTCCGCATACTTTTGGCCAGATTAAGTGCTGCTTAAATCCTGATAATAGATCAACTCTTCCTGTTCATAGTGACATCTGTTTATAGAGCTGTGTTACAAAGTAGTCTTGTTACTTTTCTAATTAATATTGACACTCAGTACTCAGAAGAAAAGATGGGAATGAATTCAGATACATATATTTTAGTCTCCTTCACAAGCAAGCCCCTTCTGACGAGCCACACTTGCACTTTTTATCATTGCTTGATCCAGTTTCCCAACTTTTTCTTATCCCTTGAACCCAAGCCACTTCTGTAAGCAAACTAGGTCCTTGAGCCATTTCCATTTGGCAGATAAAATTGGCCAAAAACACAAAGTCTGCTGCCTAAAAGAAATAACAGAATGTCTTGAATGGTTTCCAAATAAAGGATGGGTTCTATATACACTGTCAGTGTGATAAGACAGCCGCTTTAATCTCTTGTCTTCACATTGTGTTGGACTTGTTATTTTGAATCTTGTTCACATTTGGAATTGTTAGTATTTTGGGCTCACAGTTTTTGATTTTGATAGTAGACACACATCACGACAAAAGGGACTTGTCATGGCTCTTAATGGTTCTTTCTAATGATAACCAGTTTGCTGGTATAACACTGCTGTGTTTTGCTTCGTGTTTGCACTCTTGTAATTTTCATGGCTAGAAATTAATGGATGTGTTCTAGAGTAAGTTAGTCCTAGTCATTCAATATTTGGTACTAATGGGTTTTTTTGTGCCTTTGGATCAATGTATTGAGTCTGATAATGGTATTTCAAGTCCTTCTCAGATTTTCTTAAGCAGTTTAGGTTTTGCCCTTTGGCTTTCATAATTCAAAAACCAAGCACTATTTGGTACCATTAAATAGTCAATATACAGAATTCTAAATTGACTAGAAAGATAACACACTTGAATTTCAACATTTTAATACAGAAAAGTGACTGCACTGCCCTGCATGAACTGGTTTTTGAGGGGACCGAGTACCACAGTAGCACACACATCTTGATAATGTACTTTATTCTATTTTATATTTGAGCTTCATTTTTTTCCAGGGTATTACCTAGATATTACTACCTAAATACTAACTAAATATTCATCCATTCATCTTTATTCATTCATTTTACATCTATAACATTTAAAAAACACATTTACTATAACTAACCATTAAAATAAGTATGTAATAAAGACACATTTTGTCCATGACAATACATGTAATTTCATGGACAAAATGTTTTACAGTGTTTTATCTCATCTATCAACAGGACAAGCTAATATATGCTAATATATAAAATTCATACCAGGCTAAGTTGTTATTTTTAGCAGAGTACTAATGCATGCTTATATAACCCCCAAAACTGTTCATAATGCCTAATGTTTTTTTTATTATCTTAAATGCTTTGATACAGCAAAAAGGCTTCTGACCCAAAGAACTGCTTAAATAACACTTCCCCATCTGCAACATCTGCAGCACAGCTCTGCAAGGAGAAAGAAAAATTGTTGAGGCCAGAGTGAGAGAGTTCTCATGCTCCGTGTGTGTTTTCTGTGCAAAAGTGTTTTTACAGTAAGTGAACTGTGTGAAGCATGTGGCTGCCATTATCGCCAGTCTCCCCTGTGGTCACTGCTGAGGTGTGGGACAGCATCTGGACGGTGGAGAGAAATCACTCAGACACTCCTGCTTATGTGTGCAGAACTGAAGAGCTAGTGCACCCATAGTGCTTCGCATCAGATTTCAGAAATATGCTACTGGTGTAAGAGGCAGCTGTTTTAATAAATTGTGAGTGTTGCCAACATTTTAATCAAGACCATCATTTTTTTCCATCATGACATTTCACTTTTTCAGTGGGATTTTATTCATCTAACACATAAGCCTCATTTATTTTACCTGTATTTCTCATATCATAACCAAGTGCTTTTCCAATCTTAATACATCATAAAAGACATCATAAATAGTATAATAGAATTAAAGTGAATAAAATCTACAAATAGTATAAGTTAAGTTAACTCTGTGTACTCACATTTTTTCATATTTAAGTGAAAAAAAAAAGTTTAAAAAGATGAAAAGAAAGTGCCTGGATCTCATGGTTATCCTAATTACTCTGAAGAAAACTATTTTGTTTATAATAATATATAATTCCATAAGTCACATGGTTTTAGGGATGTTGCATTTTTATAGATTCAGTGTAGCTGAAGAGAGTAAATATGTTTCACAGCCATATTTAGTTTTATTTGTTTGTTTTATTTGTTATAATGAGAAAATTCTGAAATTACGTATATAAGATATTTTCATCTGATTCATTTTACTTTGTAAATAAACTGAAATTCTTACTTTGCAATATGTTTCCATGTCCAGTTGGTAGATATATGAGCAGTAATAACCAATATGGACCAAAAAGTTTAATTAGTGCAGAGTAACAGGGTTAACATGCACCTTTAATATGGTGTGTTGTTTACTGAACTACAACTCCAGTTGTAATTGCATTCTAATTAAAACCTATGGGAAAAATTTGTAGATGTTCACCAAGTGGACAGTTCATTAGGTACGCCATCCAGTCTGTGCTGTTCTGTTTATACTGGATGGCTCTCGGGACTGCCTTTTAATTCTTCCATTAGCACAGTACAAAGAACCTTGGACCTTTCTGACTAGACATATTTTATTCCACTCCTTTACAGCAGAGATCTGATGCTTTTGTGCCCACAGGAGAAATCTGGTAAGTGGTGCTTCCTGACATGACGTTCTGTGCATGTGTCCAGATTCATTAAAACCCTGACCAGGACAAAATGGTTACTTAGGATGGTTGGATGCTTAGATTTTAGGTAATCTAAAATCTGGCCAAAATGGGGGGGGGTTTTTCTGCAAGTGAGACATGTCCTTATTTTTGTACGAAGTAAAAAAAAAAAAAAAACAGTATAATAATGTCAAAAACCACTTATCACACAGGATAATGACCTTTTGGGAAATGTAGTCTACATTTTAAAATGTAACTATGCATTATAACACTAGACAGATTCTCTTGAGTGTGCTGAGTGTAGTAAAATAATCACCTGTTAATCATGGTTCCTTCATGTTATAGGGAACCCCTGTGGTATTCAGGAATGTTGTTAAGCACCGTCTCTTCACCACTCTATGGTTACCTTTTTCTTTTTTTACACTGTTTATGTGTGCAGGAAATATTTATAGTTCATGCTGGCTCTTATAATCTTTAGAAGAATTTGCAAGGCAATATTTTTTTTTCACTATTCTAGTTGATCCTCTATGTCCTGTGCAAATAAAAAACACAAATTTGCTTCATCAGACAATAATATATGGCATGACCCATAATAGACATGGTTAGGAGGAAAGGACTGAAAATATGTGGAGACATCAACATGCCATAGCACTTCCTGGTAGAAAGGTTTAGTACAATGTTGACCTTCAAAAATTAAAATATTATCCCACCAGTGTTCATGAAAAAGAGCAGCAGTTGGTGGTTATAATTTCTCCTACTGTCCTCCTAGTTGAACACTAAAGTCAGGACAGTGATTTAGATCAGACAAGACTATGGGTAGCTCTGCGCTCACGCACCACTATTCAAACTTCAGTTGAAATAATTTCCATATTCATCATCTGCATCATCTTTTTTCAAGCCTCCCACATGTTAAAGCCCTCTTGTCTATTATATAGCTTGTCTCATCAATGTCTTCTCTATTATATAACCTGTCTCATCACCTTCCTTGGTTTTTGCTATACTTTAATATAATATGACAGAACAATGGCTGCAAAACGAGGCTGAGCAAGATGTGTGAACACCTGGTTATAGCATCTTAAACTTGCTGTCTGGAACCTATTTGAATTCTTGAACTTAATTGTATCCTGGAAACATTTCTGAACTGCGGCCAGTGGCAGATAAATAGGGGAAAATCTTAAATATTATGACAATAAAATTAATGACCGTCATGTGTGTATATATATATATATATATATATATATATATATATATATATATATATATATTTGACATGTACTCATTTATTAATTATTTTAACAATTTAGTTAGGTACTTAGTTTTATTTCTATTTGACATGAAATAAATTGCCATGGTTATTTCCCATGGGATTTACTATGGACATAAAAAAAACACTGAAGTGTAGTGACATTTCAGTGCATTTTACTTCATCATTGTACTTCTGCATAAAGACTTATGTACAGAGATTGATTCCACTGTCCTTCCATTTGAACTATAATCATTTCCTGTTCAGGTATTCTTGTCCACCCACAAAATTAAAAAAAGAATCAGTTTCAGTTTTCTTTAGCTCATATAAAAGGTGGTTGGACAGCATGTCTGACATACATGTTATTACTCTGCCTGGTCCTTAATTTAATAAGGCATAAACCAAATGGATGAGCTGCAATAAAGTGGGTATTTACTTTTCCCACTGTGAGGCTGTAATCCAATACAGCAGAGCAGTGGAATTTTAAGAGTTGGTCTGGGTCACTGGCAGGATATCCTGCCTGTGGCGCTACCTAATGACTTACAATGCACCAAGACAGCAGTCTGATCTTTAACTGCACTCTAGATGTATGAAAGTATGAATGTATTTTTAAAAATATGGACCATATTTAGCAGAGTTGTGAAGGTGCATGGCTGCCATAAAAAAATTCATGTCTGACAGAATATATATAACATTTCCTCTTATGTTTCCCCATACACATTTAACTTTATATAAATCACTTATATGTACATAAAGGTTTCAATCACGTCTTGTAATTTAAGACAGTGGAAGTATACATGTCAGAGTGACATCCTACTCTAATGAATATTGATTTGACATGTTTACTAAATAGCACCAGCACTCTGTAAATAATCATGAGCCATAAAGGTATATAAGTACAGTATAAAGACATTATATGTTACTATATACACTTTGTTTCTGTCTCATACATCCACCTGTATTGCAGAATATATAGCAAATCATTTGGCCTCCATTTTATCTAATGTATTAGTCTGATTATTCATAATGATGATGATTATAACTATTGTTGTTTTATTCATCATAACCACTATTTCTATGATGATGTTTTTGTTTTTCAAATAATTCTTTCATATATTTCTTTTTTTTTTTTCTAAATTTTCTTTGAATTTTTCAGAATTTATTCATGTAATCAAAACTCACTCAACACAATATACCCTTTAAAACCTAAAGCATTTATAACATAAATATTTCACAGGATCGTGTTCTGATGGGAAGTGATAAGCCACATTTGTTCAGCAGTTACTCATCGTTCTTCTTTTCTCTGTCATCTGCAGGAGAGAGGGAGCTCATTTGTTTGTGTACATTGTCAGACTACAGAGGATGGAGGGGTATTGTCTGAGTCAAGCTTTTTAACTTTGTAAGCCTTATCTTGCATGGTCATTTCACACCTAAAGATAGCTGTGCCACTCAAAACACTGGCAGCTAGACATGTCAACATATGCAGATGCTGTCATTAGGACACTTTAGATGTTAGGAAACATTTCAGTTTTCTGAGTGAATGTTCAATGAATATTGTTCAGAATGTGAAATAATAAATAGTTTTTTATTTGAAAATGATTTAAAACTATTAGTAGTTAAATACCTTTCTTTGTCACTACATAATTCTGTACAGGCTATTTTACAGTGTTAGTTAATGTTGTAATCATTATTCCAAAATAGTATGGAAAACATTTCTAATCTAGCCATGGGGGTCACAGTCCAGTGACTTCTGTGCCGGTCCCAATCCCTTATAAATAGAGAGGTTGCGTCAGGAAGGGCATACGGCGTAAAACATTGCCAAATTTAACCATGCGAATCGTCAGTACTCTGAATTTCATACCGGATCGGTCGAGGCCCGGGTTAACAAGGACCACCATCTGCACCGTTGACCTACAGGGCGCCGGTGGAAATTGGGCTACTGTTGGTCGAAGAAGTAGAGGAGGGAGGAGAGTGCGCAGACATAGAGAGAAGAGGAAAGGTAAGAGTGTAGGACTGAGAATAGGAACTCTGAATGTTGGTACTATGACAGGGAAAGGTAGAGAGCTGGCTGATATGATGGAGAGAAGGAAGGTGGATATACTGTGTGTACAGGAGACCAGGTGGAAGGGTAGCAAGGCTCGTAGTATAGGAGCAGGATTCAAGCTGTTTTATTATGGTGTGGATAGTAAGAGAAATGGTGTAGGTGTGGTCCTGAAGGAGGAGTTTGTGAGGAATGTTCTGGAGGTGAAGAGAGTGTCAGACAGGGTGATGAGTCTGAAGTTAGGGATTGAAGGGGTGATGTTGAATGTTGTTAGTGGTTAAGAGTGATTCTGGATTGAATTAGATGAGGTGATGGACAGTATTCCCACGGGTGAGAGAGTGGTGATAGGAGCATATTTTAATGGACATGTTGGTGAGGGGAACAGAGGTGATGAGGAGGTGATGGGCAAGTTTGGAGTTAAGGAAAGGAACCTAGAAGGACAGATGGTAGTGGACTTTGCTAAGAGGATGGACATGGCTGTGGTTAACACTTATTTTCAGAAGAGGGAGGAGCATAGAGTGACTTACAAGAGTGGAGGTAGGAGAACACAGGTAGACTACATCCTATGTAGAAGAGCCAATCTGAAAGAGATTAGTGACTGTAAAGTGGTAGTGGGAGAGAGTGTAGCCAGACAGCATAGGATGGTGGTGTGTAGGATGACTTTGATGGTCTGTAAGAAGAAGAGATCAAAGATAGAGATAGAGAAGAAAACCAAGTGGTGGAAGCTGAAAAAGGAGGAATGTTGTGAGGAATTTAGACAGAAGTTGAGGCAGGCTCTGGGTGGTCAGGTAGTGCTGCCAGATGACTGGGAAACTACAGCAGAATTGATCAGGGAGATAGGGAGATAGGGAGAAAGGTGCTGGGTCTGTCATCTGGAAGGAGGAAAGAAGATAAGGAGATTTGGTGGTGGAATGAGGAGGTTCAGGATAGTATCCAGAGGAAGAGGTTAGCCAAGAAGAAGTGGGACATAGACAGGACTGAAGAGAATAGACAGGAATACAAGGAGTTACAGCACAGAGTGAAGACGGAAGTGTCTAAGGCCAAGCATATGACGAGTTGTACACTAGGTTAGACACTAGAGAAGGAGAGAAGGACTTGTACAGGTTAGCTAGGCAGAGGGATCGAGATGGGAAGGATGTGCAGCAAGTTAGGGTTATTAAGGATAGAGATGGAAGGGTGCTCACAAGTGAGGAGAGTGTACAGAGGAGATGGAAGGAGTACTTTGAGGAGCTGATGAATGAGGAAAATGAGAGGGAAAAAAGAGTAGAAGGGGTGAACTCTGTGGAACAGAAAGTAGATAAGATTAGAAAGGATGAAGTCAGGAAGGCTTTGAAGAGGATGAAAAGTGGGAAGGCAGTTGGTCCTGACGACATCCCGGTGGAGGTCTGGAAGTGTCTGGGTGAGGCAGCAGTGGAATTTTTAACTAGTTTGTTCAACAGGGTTTTAGAGAGTGAGAAGATGACTGAGGAATGGAGAAGAAGTGTGTTAGTGCCAATCTTTAAGAATAAGGGTGACGTGCAGAGTTGCAGCAACTATAGGGGGATAAAGTTGATGAGCCATACAATGAAGCTCATTCATTCATTCATTGTCTTCCGCTTATCCGGAGCCGGGTCGTGGGGGCAGCAGTCTAAGTAGGGATGCCCAGACCTCCCTCTCCCTAGCCACTTCCTCCAGCTTTTCCGGAGGGACCCCGAGGCGTTCTCAGGCCAGCCGAAAGACATAGTCTCTCCAGTGTGTCCTGGGTCTTCCCCGGGGCCTCTTCCCGGTGGGGCATGCCCGGAACACCTCTCCAGGGAGAAGTCCCGGAGGCATCCGAAACAGATGCCCGAGCCACCTCAACTGCCCCCTTTCGATGTGGAGGAGCAGCGGCTCTACTCCGAGCTCCTCCCGGGTGACAGAGCTCCTTACACTATCTCTAAGGGAGCACCCTGCCACCCTACGGAGGAAGCTCATTTCGGCCGCTTGTATCTGGGATCTTACCCTTTCGGTCATGACCCAGAGCTCATGACCATAGGTGAGAGTAGGAACGTAGATTGACTGGTAAATCGAGAGCTTCGCCTTCCGGCTCAGCTCCTTCTTCACCACAACAGACCGGTACATAGACCGCATTACTGCTGCCGCTGCACCGATCTGTCTGTCAATCTCATGATCCATCCTTCCCTCACTCGTGAACAAGACCCCAAGATACTTAAACTCCTCCACTTGAGGAAGGACCTTCCCTCCAACCTGAAGGGTGCAAGCCACCTTTTTCCGGTCGAGAACCATGGCCTCGGATTTGGAGGTGCTGACCCTCATCCCAGCCGCTTCACACTCAGCTGCAAAACGCCCCAGTGCATGCTGTAAGTCCAGGCCTGAAGAGGCCAACAGGACAACATCATCTGCAAAAATCAGCGATGAAATCCTGTGGTCCCCAAACCGGACTCCCTCCAGCCCCTGGCTGCACCTAAAAATTCTGTCCATAAAAACAATGAACAGAACCGGTGACAAAGGACAGCCCTGTCGGAGCCCAACATGCACCGGGAACAGATATGACTTACAGCTGGCAATGCGAACCAAGCTCCTGCTCCGGTTATATAGAGACCGAACAGCCCTTAACAGAGGGCCACGGACCCCGTACTCCCAGAGCACCTCCCACAGAATGCCACGAGGGACATGGTCAAAAGTCTTCTCCAAGTCCAAAAAACACATGTGGACTGGTTGGGCAAACTCCCACGAACCCTCGAGCACCCTGTGGAGGGTATAGAGCTGGTCCAGTGTTCCACGACTAGGTCGAAAACTGCATTGCTCCTCCTGTATCCGAGGTTCGACTAACGGTCGGACTCTCCTCTCCAGTACTCTGGAATAGACTTTCCCCGGGAGGCTGAGGAGTGTGATCCCCCTATAGTTGGAACACACCCTCCGGTCCCCCTTCTTAAAAAGAGGGACCACCACCCCGGTTGCCCAGTCCAGAGGCACTGTCCCTGACCGCCACGCTATGTTGCAGAGACGTGTCAGCCAAGACAGCCCCACAACATCCAGAGACTTAAGGTACTCAGGGCGAATCTCATCCACCTCCGATGCTTTGCCACCAAGGAGCTGCTGAACTACCTCAGTGACCTCAGCTTGGGTGATGAATGAATCTACCTCTGAGTCCTCGGCCTCTGGTTCCTCTACAGAAGGCGTGTCAGTAGGGTTGAGGAGATCCTCGAAGTATTCCTTCCACCGTCCGACAATATCCCCAGTCGAGACCAGCAACTCTCCACCTCCACCATAAACATTGTTGGCAGAGAGCTGCTTACCCCTTCTGAGGCACCGAACGGTCTGCCAGAATTTCCCCGAGGCCGTCCGATAGTCCTTCTCCATGGCCTCACCGAACTCCTCCCAGACCCAAGTTTTTGCTTCCGAGACCACCACGGCTGTAGTTCGCTTGGCCTGCCGGTATGCCTCAGCTGCCTCCGGAGTCCCCCAAGCCAACCAGGCTCGATAGGACTCCTTCTTCAGCTTGACGGCATCCCTTACTTCCAGTGTCCACCACTGTGTTCGGGGATTGCCGCCGCGACTGGCACCAGAGACCTTACGGCCACAGATCCGGATGGCTGCGTCAACAATGGAGGTAGAGAACATGGTCCACTCAGACTCAATGTCCCCAACCTCCCTCGGGATCTGGTTGAAACTCTCCCGGAGGTGGGAGTTGAAGACCCCCCTAACAGAGGGATCAGCAAGACGTTCCCAACAGACCCTCACAATACGTTTGAGCCTGCCAAGTCTGTCCGGCATCCTCCTCCGCAAGCGGATCCAACTCACCACCAGGTGGTGATCGGTTGACAGCTCCGCCCCTCTCTTCACCCGAGTGTCCAAGACATGCGGCCGAAGGTCAGATGACACGATCACAAGGTCGATCATTGATCTCCGGCCTAGGGTGTCCTGGTACCACGTGTACTGATGGACACCCTTATGCTTGAACATGGTGTTTGTTATGGACAGGCTGTGACTAGCACAGAAGTCCAGCAACAGGACACCACTCAAGTTCAGATCAGGGGGGCCGTTCCTCCCAATCACGCCCCTCCAGGTATCACTGTCATTGCCCACATGGGCGTTGAAGTCCCCCAGCAAAACTATGGAGTCCCCAGTCGGAGCACCTTCCAGCACCCCTCGCAGGGTCTCCAAGAAGGTTGGGTACTCCACACTGCCATTCGGCCCATAAGCCGAAACAACAGTGAGACACCTATCCCCGGCCCGGACGCGCAGGGAAACAACCCTCTCGTTTACCGGGGAAAACTCCAGCACATGGCGGCTGAGCTGGGGGGCTATAAGCAAGCCCACCCCAGCCCAACGCCTCTCACCATGGGGCACTCCAGAGAAGAAGAGAGTCCAACCTCTCTCAAGGAGTTTGGTTCCAGAGCCCAGGCTGTGTGTGGAGGCAAGCACGACTATCTCTAGTCGGTACTGCTCAACCTCCCTCACCAGCTCGGGCTCCTTCCCCCCCAGTGAGGTGACATTCCATGTCCCAAAAGCCAGATTCTTCGTCCAGGGTTTGGGTCGCCGGGGCCCCCGCCCATGACCGCTACCCAAAACACATTGCACCGGACCCTTATGCTCCTTCCTGCAGGTGGTGGGCCTACGGGAAGGTGGGCCTACGTCGTTTCTTCGGGCTGTGCCCGGCCGAGTCCCGCAGGCAAAGACTCGGCCACCAGGCGCTCGCCTGCGTGCCCCAACCCCAGGCCTGGCTCCAGGGTGGGGCCCCGGTGACGCCAGTCCGGGCGACGTAACGGTCCTTGATTTTTCTTCCATAAGAGTCTTGAATGAAGCTATGAAGCTATGGGAAAGAATAGTGGAAGCTAGGTTAAGGAAGGTAGTGGAAATTTGTGAGCAGCAGTATGGCTTCATGCCCAGAAAGAGCACAACAGATGCAATTTTTGCTCTGAGAATTTTGATGGAGAAGTATAGGGATGATCAGAGGGAGTTGCACTGTGTGTTTGTAGACTTGGAGAAAGTGTATGACAGGGTGCCAAGAGAAGAGCTGTGGTACTGTATGAGGAAGTCAGGAGTAGCAGAGAAGTATGTCAGAGTGGTGCAGGACATGTATGAGAGAAGCTGGACAGTGGTGAGGTGTGCTGTAGGTCAGACAGAGGAGTTTAAAGTGGAGGTGGGACTGCATCAGGGATCGGCTCTGAGCCCCTTCCTGTTTGCTATAGTGATGGACCTGTTGTCAGAGGAGGTCAGACAGGAGTCTCCTTGGACAATGATGTTTGCAGATGACATCGTGATCTGTAGTGAGAGCAGGGAGCAGGTGGAGGAAAACCTGGAGAGGTGGAGGTTTGCGCTGGAGAGAAGAGGAATGAAAGTCAGTTGTAGTAAGACTGAGTACATGTGTGTGAATGAAAGGGAGGGAAGTGGAACAGTAAGGTTACAGGGTGAAGAGGTGAAGAAGGTACAGGAGTTTAAGTACTTGGGGTCAACAGTCCAGAGTAATGGAGAGTGTGGGAAAGAGGTAAAGAAGCGAGTGCAGGCAGGTTGGAATGGGTGGAGAAAGGTGTCGGGAGTTCTGTGTGATAGGAAAATATCAGCGAGAATCAAGGGGAAGGTGTACAAGACAGTGGTGAGACCGGCCATGCTGTATGGTTTAGAGACACCGTCACTGAGGAAGAGACAGGAGTCAGAGCTAGAGGTAGCAGAGCTGAAAATGTTGAGGTTCTCTTTGGGAGTGACAAGGTTGGACAGGATTAGGAACGCGTACATCAGAGGGACAGTTCATTTTGGACGTTTGGGGGACAAAGTTAGGGAGGCCAGATTAAGATGGTTTGGACATGTTCAGAGGAGGGAGAGTGAGTATATTGGTAGGAGAATGTTGGACATGGAGCTGCCAGGCAGGCGGCAAAGAGGAAGGCCAAAGAGGAGGTATATGGATGGAATTAATGAGGATATGAAGCTAGTGGGTGCAAGTGTTGAAGATGCAGAAGATAGGGATAGGTGGAGAGAGATGATTCGCTGTGGCGACCCCTTAAGGGAAAAGCCGAAAGAAGAAGAAGAAGTATGGAAAACATTTCTATGAGCAATTGTTGAAAAAACATCTAAACTTCTTGAAAAACACAGTGAGAATCCTTATAAATTCGTAAACTGTTTCTACGTGCAGCATGAGTCACAACACTGAATTTTACACATCTTACAAATCCTTTTTTTGGGGGGGGGGATTATGTGTCATTGCTTTTCAGATATTTAAGATTTTGTGGGCTGAAAACATGGATATCGGTAAATTTCCTTTTGCCATACAACTGTAGATTGACTAATTTGTGATTTGTGTAATCATCAACACAATCAAAACAAAGACATGACACTAGAAATCTTAAAACTAGAGAGTTGTCAGCAAGAATAATATCAACTTACACTATGATTGACCTTTAACTACAGGAATAATAAAAACATCATATAAACTGACAGATAATACCTAGAAACATGTTCATGGAAAACATAGGAAATCAGAGAGTGATGCATGTTGTGCAACAAGGACCTGTGTGTGCTGTGACTATTTAGAGTTTAAAGTGTCTGTAATTACTTGAGAAACAGCTGCAGGTATAATCAGCTGAGTGCCTGTAATGTTCTCCACTCTCTACTAGCTTCTTCTGGGGTCATGTTTATTCAACCAATGGAGACCTTGAAGTATTCAGATGATGCAGTGACATCCAGTGTGAGTATATACAATCTATCCAGTCAGAGGTAGAGTTTTGATCTAGATTCTCCCTTGTGTCTTGTGGTCTACAGTTCAGCCCCCAGATGTAGAATGAAAAAGAGCAAGGTCTTACTGGGATCTTAAGGGTTTGATCCAGATGTTCTATGATAAAACTTCCTGAATGTCACAGTAAATAAGTTAGCTATGTCATACACAGAGATGTTACTTACCAGTTTATTATGGGACTCAAGTCTCTTAGAACAGTCTATGCATCAGTGTCTGGAGCCCCCAAAGTAAAGTCACATGCCCTCTCTAAACCTCATGATGTTCTTCAGAAAACATTTTGTTGCTGTCTACCTTCATGGGTTCATAGTTTATGGGGATTTATCTCTCAGAGCCTGTGCCTGCTGCCTGGGCTCTAGGTTTGTTCAACAATTTATATAGTCTGACTGACAGGGTAGCCAGCTGTTTTGGAGAATGGGAGTCAT
Source organism: Hemibagrus guttatus (assembly GCA_033459395.1). Taxonomy (NCBI): domain Eukaryota; kingdom Metazoa; phylum Chordata; class Actinopteri; order Siluriformes; family Bagridae; genus Hemibagrus; species Hemibagrus guttatus. Next base: position 14,558,601 of record JAUCMX010000003.1, read on the forward strand.
CTCCACATATAAGTGCTAGGCAACACTGTGATAAGTGATCATTCTATTGATCTTATTTAGGTGGCAAAGGCACAGAATGTACTTAACAGATTTTTTTGAAAATCCTTCTCCAGGCTCCATTCTATTCAGATGGTAGTTACCATCCAATTAAGGTAACTTGATTGTATGACTCTGTCCCCTCTTCCTGATGTAGTGGCCCATTCTTGTGTTCTCCTAGTTAATAGAAAGATGATAAATGAAACATTGTGAGTAATGTTGTAATCTTTGGAACCATGTTGAAGAACAGGGAGATGACTCACTTTGACTGAACTGACCAGAGAGTCAGTTCATCTTCACAAGCATAAAGGGAACATTCGTATTCTCTTGATATAGTTGTTGTATTTGATGTTGTTGGTTACTGAGAACAGCTACCATGTTGACTGTTTCCATTTTGTAACCTAGTCTTATTTCCTGCACCATCTGATGGAAGGTGCAACATTTGTAGCAAAGAGCTCAGGACAAATAAGAGATTTTATATTGATTTATTCATTCATATTCAATAAACACTTTTTCCTAATCAGGATCCAGGATGGCACTCGGCATAAGACAGGGACAAACCCTGAATGGGATGCAAGCCACACATGTATTCATTATCACCTAGAGACAATTTAGCATATATAGTAAACATAATGATGTTTTGGGAAGGTGGAAGGAAACTGAAGAAACTGGACAAAACTCTTGCAATAAAAACTTTTACTGTTTAAAGAAGGAGCTTAGTAGGAATAATAAAACAGAAATATCACTGGAAATGTTTAAACTAGAAAGTTTAAAGTTTCTAGTAAACAAGAAGTGCAAGTTTCAACAAAGGAAAACTTTAAAGATGGCATAAATACAGATATTTGATTCCAAGAAAAATCATATGTATGTGCTTGAGTGAAGTCATTGTAATTGAGTTTCTCTTTTACGTTTTGTATGAATGAAGTTAGAAAAGATATAAGCACCTACCACACCTTGTATTTTAATCTTAACATTTATGAAGAACTGAGTCATGTGGTTGTTACTGAGAGTTCAGTTTGATAATCAAAATTAAAAATAGTATTTGCCCTATCTTGTGTGCATATAAGATTTTGAAAAGGGTACTATGGCATTGTAACTGATTGCTGGTTCATCTTCTGTTGTTCCAACAACAGACAGATGGTAGAATGCTACAAACTGTCCTTTTGTAAATTCCATGTGTCAGAATCATTTATACTGATATTTTCTGCCTGTTACTGATTTCTAAGAGATATGACTTTTTTTCTTTGTTCTTGTTTACAGCAAAGCATGGAGCAGTGTCACAGCCCTGTAGGGTAATTATTTCTGACTGCTCACATTCATCCCAGGCAGTCTCATCCTCAAGAAAAAGGCATATCGGGCCGTTCATCTTTATGCCAAACAAGGCAAATTTCAATAGAAATATAAAAGTATATGGTTTCATCTTATCTGCTGATAAATCTCCTAAACAGTCTACTGCTAAATAGAGTATCATGAATGTCACTTCCTTTGTAAAGAAAGCTTTACATATACTTTCTGTACAATTAATTATTAGAACAATTATATATACATGTAATTCACTAATGTTTGAGTAATTGCTTTATCCTAGTCTACATAGGGGATAATCCAGAGGCTATCCTGGAAACACCAGTCATGAGACAGGAATAATTATTTTCTAAGAAACCCTTGTTCACCAATTTTGTAAAACAGTGATAGGACCCTGGGCTGTTTATATTTCATTGCTCAGGAATGCTGTCATATAACAGTGGCAGTTTTTTAGACATTATTTACATATTACATATAACATTTGACATGACATCTTCGTCAGACTGAAATAATACCACAAAGCACATTCACATCAAACATTCAAGGTGGTAAACCGTTTGTCAACCACTGTGATTGATTAAACTGAAAATTACTGAAACTCTCACCAAGGTCAAACGAATGTTTATATGAACAAAGTAAGCATTCCGTAAAATTTGAAAAATGACTTATGGTTGGTGAAATAGTCCAGCTTTATTTGACCAATGGTCCAGCCCAAGTTCCAGGTTAAACAAGTGTGGGAAGGCACACTGCTTGGTTCATCACACATTCCTCCCCCACCCACCTGGATTTTATGACCTAAACAGCTCCAATTACCCAGTCACTGACAGACAGACAGATGAGATGCTGCTCCGGGGGTCTGTAGGTAGGACAGCCTGAGAGATGGACATAAGAGGGATGAGTGAAGGATGGAAGCAAAGGATGATGGAAAGAATGGAGCTGATGGTGTAAAAGAAGCATATAGAGAAAGAGACCCCTGACTGGACTAAGATAAATCTCTCAGCAGCCATGATGGAGCAAAGCCTTTGTCAGCCCATTAGCTGAAACATCATCATTGGCTGTTTTCTCCACCTTGTCACTGGGCATGCCTTCTTTGGCCTCAAGGTTCCCATCAACCCTTCTATCCATGCTGCCAGTAAGCTCCCTTCCATAGGTCTTAGTAAAAATATATGTGACTAAGAATGTTGGTGATATTCGTGACTTTTACAGCATATCGAATAAAAGTCACTGAACAGTAGGGGGAGTATTAGGGAAAATAAATTGATCTGGTTTTATTCAGTAACTGCTGGGCATTATTAGAAGATCTGTAGGATTTAAGTTAAGCCCAACCATTAAATTGATCTTGAAATGTAAAATAAAGACAAGGAAATGTATGTTTTTCCAGTGATTTACTGTTCTTTAATATTATAAGTCCATATTTCTCATGGGTTTCATGAAAATACTACTAGCATTTTATTTAGAAAATGGGAGCAGGGAACATCTGGAATTTGTTCCAATTAATAAAGGGTTTCAATGGACTGTGGATTAGGTGATGACAGAGAAGACCATGTGTTGGGACATGCAGAAAAGAGAAGTCTCATAACTCTTTAGATAGATTAAAACTACATTGTCCCGCATCAATTGCCATACCATGCTCCTTCCTCCTTGTATATAATTCATGTAGCATACCAAAGTTTTCCAGCACTATTATTCTCTCATTTTTTCATGTAACAGTCAGTCATGTAAGACCCCTGTAGAACCATGATAGAGGTAAAAAAAGATTTTTTTTAATTTACTTTTAAAGCCAAATTAATATAATGCCAAAAATCTCTTAGAGTGATCACAATCAACAGCACCCTTGTTAAATCAGTCAAATATGATCAACCCAATCAAACCCCACACTTGGTGCAACATAAAGGGCAAAAAAAAAAAAAAAACACAACTATGAAATAAATGTTATTTATACACACTCAGGAGGGTGATAAGTATTTGCCATTGCATCTTTTTTTCAATCAAATAAACTTCCTGTTTGAGTGTAAACAAACATGAGAAAACTCATCAAATGTATATCACCTCTCAACACTTAATGCCCTTCTCCAATGACAGGAAGTGCATTAATTAGGATAAATTATTAACACCACGTAGCAGCAAGACTGCACTCTGAAGTAAGGGTGTATAAGTGAGCTCATTTCCATGCCACTACTTCCAATCCATCTGTTATAAGGCTGTCTTTCCTGTTTGTTTAGTTAAAGAATAAGAAAGCAAAGGAGATCTTGGCTGGTCAGTCCTTCAACAAGTTCAACAATCAGAGAAAAGTTCTTTATTGCAAACAGATGACAGTTCCTCTACACATTACCAGGAGTTTGATGAAAACAAAATGTGGTGAGCTAAGCTGCTGGAAACCAGACCAGCTTCATTTAAACCAACCTTCCATCCAGTATGTCTTTTCATCTCATTTAGACTTGTGGTCTTTTATCTAATCCAGACTTGGATTATGAAAATGTATGACAAACGTCTTTGTACCAAATGTTGATAAACAGTTTTGGTCTGCCTACTGAGGTATTGACGTTTATTAACCACTCATTCACACACAAGCTATTGTGAACAATTTGGTAACTGAGATATGTTAGGCATCATTCAGTCAGCTGTCTAAGCCTAAGAAACATTAAGCTTCTGTTGTGGCACCAGGTTTCTGATGTTAGTTCTATCCATTCATTAATATCATAAAACATTCATTCTCCAAATATTTAAGTTCAATTTAAAGAAAGTTATATTCCCTTCCAAAACTATTAAAATTCTATGGCCAATTCATTTGTTTTTGCTGTAGACTAATGACATTTGTGTTGGAGATCAAAAGATGAATATTGAAAGAGAGTTTAGAATTCCGGCTTGTTTATTGATTATCTCTTGCTGTTAATAATGTAGATGTGTTAAAAGACATAGAAATAACACATTTTGAATCAAACTACCCAATTTTTAGGTGTGCAAAAATATTAGAACATATGACTGACAGGTATTTCATGTTGCTCAGATGTGCCGTGTTAGATGGATTATAAAAGGGATATGCCAACATGAAGATCACAGAGCTGCCCGAGAAAGCCGAGAAAGGAAATAAAATCAATAGTCATTGCACAAATATTTGGCATAGCCAACACAACAATTTGGAATGTCCTGTAAAAGAAAGATACCACTGAGTGACAGGCACTGGAACAGGTCAGCCAAAGAAAACAACAACAGATGATGACTGAAACATTTTGAGTGCTGTGAAGACAAATCAAAAACAATAATGACATCACCAGCAACCTTCACAGGGCAGGGGAGAAGGTACCACACTCCTGTTTAAAGAAGAGGGAATCATGGAAGAGGGAACCATGGTTTCTGCTTGGTTCATGGGAACCAAGTTTAGCATCAACAATAAGTGATGGAAAGGCCAAAGTGTGGAGAGCTAAAGGATCTACTCATGATCCAATACATAAAAGCTCATCTGTGAAGTGTCATGGCTTGGAGTGTTTATTGATGACAAACTCTTGAGCAGAAAAACGAATTAAGAAATTTACAGTAACATTTTTCTGACAATTTACAGAGAAATGCATCAAAATTAATCAGGAGGAAATTTATCATGCAGCAAAATGAAAGGATCTGCCAAGCATATTGCAAACAAATGATAACATTGGTGGGAAAAAGTGGAAGATTTTTCGACTGGCCAAATCAATCACCAGACCTTAATCCATTTGAGAATGCATTTCACCACCTAATGAGGAGACTGTAGGGAGAAATCCCCTGAATAAAAGCAACAACTGAAAAAGCCTGGAAAAGAAACCAACATACTGATAATGTCAGTGCATCATAGGTTGGATGCAGTTATTGCAAGCAAGTGATATGTACTTTATGTGGAACTGTGTGATTGTACTTAGTACCAAGATCTTTGTGGGTTTATGTAGCTTTATGTATTTATGTAGCACCAAGGTCCCAGAGGAACATTGTTTCATTCCACTATGTACTGCACCAGCTATATATGGTTGAATTGGCCATTAAAAAAAACACTTCTCGTCTTGGCTTGCCTTGACTTGCAGATAAAAATAAATGTTATTATTTTATACTTTTGCTCACTTAGAAATTTGGTTGTCTGATACAAAAGAGTGTGTGTTTTATGCTGTTTAACACATATACTGTAGATGTAAATACCAGAAAATAAAAGCTGAAATCCTAAACTCTCATCTCATTGCCATTGTTTGATCTCAAACTTTGGTGTGCAGCACAAACAAAATGAATTGGCCTTTCCATTCCAGCAGTTACAGACGAAAGTGTATATTCCACTTTACAGTGGATTTTAAACTTTCATTCATTCATTCATTGTCTACCGCTTATCTGATCTACACTCGGGTCACGGGGAGCCTGTGCCTATCTCAGGCGTCATTGGGCATCAAGGCAGGATACACCCTGGACAGAGTGCCAACCCATCGCACGGCGCACCCCACACACACACACACACACTATGGACAATTTAGAGATGCCAATCAACCTACAATGCATGTCTTTGGACCGGGGGAGGAAACCGGAGTGCCCAGAGGAAACCCCCGAGGCACGGGGAGAACATGCAAACTCCACACACACACACACACACACGGCAGAGGCAGGAATCAAACCCCCAACCCTGGAGGTGTGAGGCAAACGTGCTAACCACTAAGCCACCGTGTCCCCTGGATTTTAAACTTCATCTTTTTAATTTAAAACTGGTCTAAAGACTGTACCAGTATACATACATCAAATAATTTTTTTTTTACTTTACAATAGTGCAAATTCCAGTGAGCTGTTGTATACACTTGCTAGTCAGTGTTAACAGTAAAGCCCACCTTCAATGAAAATGGTGCAATATACAGAATTGTTCTGGTTTTTGCTAACTGTAATTTACTACAAATTCAAACTTGAATGATAAGTCATGAAAGTTTTTTTTGTCTTTTTTTAAAGGTAAAATTGTTTTCAACTTAATATAACAAGCCAGTATAATACCAGTAGCAATGGTTACATAATGGTTTATATAATTTCTGAAGATTTTTAGTATAACATAGCCTCAATGTCTGTGATTTATTCAGCTTATTCTCATATATGGAGCAAACTATGTTTCCTGTTTTATTATGCTTTATGCCTACAAGAGCTGGGAATAATAGGTCAGCCATAGTGAGCTGCTTAACAACATAAACAGTGTTTTCTCTAAAATGGCACTAGCAGAATGGATTTAGAGAGCAGAACAGTAGAGAGTGACAATCGGCATTGGGTTTCTATGTGAGTGAAAACATCCCTCTACTATCTGCCTGATGCTCAATGACTGGAATGTATTGAAGTTGAATGCTACAGACCTAGAGGACAAGGAAAAGTTGTGAATTTTTTTTTTTTTATTTCTTTTTCAGGTCTATTGACAAGTCCCTGTTTCAGAACGATATACCCACTACAGCTTTGACCTTTTCTTTTAACCACATCATTGACTAATCTCCCCTCTGTTCACTAGCATGACAGGAAACAATGAATGAGCTGTTTTTCCCTCACTTTTTTACCTCCCTGCCCACTAATTACTCATCCAAAGAAAACAAACACAGGTTCATGATGTTGTTAACAGTGTTTTACTGCCTAATTCTCCTGTGGGGCTTGTTATACTTGCCAAAGGGAATGAGATGGTTTATGGCTATGAGCATTCAGCTAGCCAGATTATGGCTCACCAGACTTCTTAGCCCAGCTGTTACTGGTTTGTTGCTATTGTAGATGTTGATTATCAGATCTGACATTTAGGCCATCACATTTTGGTGATGATTATACAGTAACTGAAACCATGGTGTGTAGCATTGCTGATAGGAGGATTGCTCCTGTCTCTAGACACAAGTGTGGATTAACAATATTTTGAAACCGATCATCACTTCACACACATCTCCCTCTGTCCCTCCCTTTCTTGCTCAATTGGAATGTCTTGCATCTCTTCCTCTATACAGCTTTGTGTGTGTGTGCCTCTGTGTGAATTTTTCCTTAACTACATGTTTGGACTGACTACTATCCCAGCATCTAAGCATTTAAAAACCACTTACAGCGGATTGAATAGCAAAGGGTGAAAGGGAAGGTGTCTAAACAAGATGTACATTGTTGAGCAACTTGACATGCCTGGCACAGCTGCAATAAAGCACAGTGCTCAGCACAGAAGTTCAGATATTGCTGTGTGGATGGGTGCTTCTGATGGAGATAAGCAAGGGTTTGGTCCTGGCCTGCTGAATTTTGAATGAGCTATGCTGGCAGGTAAGGAGGATGGCTCTCAACACAGTACAGCTCCGTCTTTTCTCTCCTTAGTGTGTCCATCTTTTGCCTCCTCCATAGATTTTATGTCTAGAAGAGAGTGTCTGCATATGGGAGCCATTGTACTCTAGTGTTCATGTGATTTTAGGTAAGACAATAGTTAAGAGTTGTTATAAATAAGATTATTGCTTGTTTATTCTCTGTAAAGGCTAGGATTCTCTGAGTTGAATGTTGAATATTGCTATATTGTTGAATGTTGAATGTTGAATGTTGCTAAGAGATTTTTTAAAACCACTTTAGTTAATATGTATGTATGTATGTATGTATGTATGTATGTATGTATGTATGTATAAATAAATAAATAAATAACATGACTTTTTGACCAGTTCAGACTTTTTGACATGCAGCTTGCTCTAATAAAGCTACTGGTTATACAAAATGGGAGTACAAATCCAGTTGACTCACTACCACTGATTCAAGCTTAACTCAATATAAGTCTATTCAACTAACAAACAGAAAAGTAAAAGTAAAATAATGCTATGCAAATGTAAGTAATTAAAGATCATAGCTAGTTCAGAGGACAGAACAGAAACTCCACTAGTATCTGTAATCAGTTACACTTTTTATTTACTGAATATTAAGCAGAGAATAAAGGAAATCCTCCATGATGTATGTGTTGAAGATTATGAACACTGGAAGATTGGAAACAAAGCACTTATATGTTTCTATCTCTAATTAAAGTTGGAAGCAACATACTCTTTTATGCACGCAACTTCTTTCTTAGTCAGAGGTGCATAGCTTGAGGACCTGATCATACACCACGACAAAGAGTTTCATGTTTCCCACAATCAACCACATGCACAAAAAGACCAAAAAGGAAATAGCAAAGTAGAAACCGAATCTCTATGACCCCCTAAATGGCAAACCCACTTTTAACCAATTATATATGTAATTATCCCCTTGGCAGCATGTCTTGAGAAAAGTCTCCTTGGGAAGATGATTGGCACTGCACTAAATGATATCAGAAAATGAAAACATTGTGTTTGTATAAAAAGTGTTATATTAGATGAGTTTACCAGTGTAAACAGTTGGACGCTTTCCATTATATTCAAAAAGCTAATTTTTTTTTTTTTTTTTTTTTTTTTTTTATATAGCAATTTTATAATTAATCACTATAAACACTGCATGGAGTTTAGGAACGAGTACATCAGAGGGACAGCTCATGTTGGACGTTTGGGGGACAAAGTTAGGGAGGCCAGATTAAGATGGTTTGGACATGTTCAGAGGAGGGAGAGTGAGTATATTGGTAGGAGAATGTTGGACATGGAGCTGCCAGGCAGGAGGCAAAGAGGAAGGCCAAAGAGGAGGTATATGGATGGAATTAATGAGGATATGAAGCTAGTGGGTGCAAGTGTTGAAGATGCAGAAGATAGGGATAGGTGGAGAGAGATGATTCGCTGTGGCAACCCCTGAAGGGAAAAGCCGAAAGAAGAAGAAGAAGTAGAAAAAGAAGAAGAAGAAGAAGAAGAAGAAGAAGAAGAAGAAACACTGCATGGAGTACTGATGAGGTCCAGAAGCATCTCAGATCATTGCCAAATCATTGAGTGCTAGCTGAATTACCTTGTTGGTTAGCTTTCTAATCTTGTATGGAGAGAACTAAAGAGAGACCTCATGAAGTCAATAATGTCTGTGTTAACTAAAGATAGAGAATTTTTAAAAAAAAAATTAAAAAATACTGCGTTTTATCAGTGCTGTTTTCAATCCATTCACAGGACCATGCAGTCATCTATAAAGCACAAGGTTCTTATGTTCACTGCAAATTTGGAAGAATGGGATGGAGAGGAATCATACCATGTTATCTAAAATTTAAAATGTATACAGCTAACCAACATGACATCAGTGCTTTGCTACCTCATCGTTGTGATTCCATGTGCTTCTGTTTTGTTTTCTCCATCCTTATATGTTCTTAGGTGTCTATATCCTTTGTCTGTTATCCCTTTATCAATTGAGAGTGGAAGTATCCAGCCCAATTATACTTAAGTGCTTAAATATTAAAACAGAAAAGGAAAATGATTGAATGAACTCATGAAATTTGGTTATTTAATACTTTCATAAATAAAACATTTCTGAAACCACATTTTCAAAATTAATTGAAGTAGCATGTGAATTAACTGCAAATGCCAAATTGGTATGATTCTTGATAGATTTTTCCATTAATGAACTAAAGAATTAAGAAAATACTGTTATTTAGAAGTAATGTTATATAATATTAGGAAATATATGTGTGTTTTTGTTTAATGGAAATGTATTTAAAGTTAAAATACAAGAATCCTATTATAAAAACAACCAAGTAACATATAAATACACCCAATTAACACTTAATTAAAGTAATGAAGTACTATTACTCACATATTTTGCACCCCTTGTGTCTAGTACATGATTGTGTATGTATTTTTGCTATTTCTTGCATTTAGTTTCATTGTGTGTTTTTGATTTCTTTGATTTGCCCCTTAGTTTGTTCATGTGTTTGCTTTATGTTTGTAAACTAAAATAAAATATTTTCTCTTCTCAAATGGGTTTCTTTCTTTCTTTCTTTCTTTCTTTCTTTCTTTCTTTCTTTCTTTCTTTCTTTTATTCTATTTTACTGGATTTTTAACAGGATTATGACAGTACAAATGTGAACATTTCCCCTAGAGTTAATATGCATTCATATGTGCCTTTTTTTAGTGTATGTTATGTAATTCTATTCTATGACACTGGGTTCTGAACAAATAATATTTAAGAATGATTATCTTTAACAGAAAGCATTTTTTTTATTTCTGTCTGTCCATATGAATAACAATTTTAAAAGGGAGAAAGAAATATGCATTTTTCTCTGTGGGGTAGCTGTTGTCTTTCAGAACCAATTAAGGTTCTATGTGACACGGTTTATTATTGTTAAATGGCATATTGATGTAATCAGGATGAATGAGGTATATGGGAAATGAGTAAAATCTCAATGTGTTTAGCTCAGTGGTGTTCAGGGCTTAAACTGGAATATATAGTATGGATTTAATCCTTCCAGGCATCTATATTTGCCCCTGTTCCTTAGCCTGCACCATGCAGAGGATCATTGTGGAAGTGTTTTTTTTTTAAGCACCACACTAAAGTTAAAAACGTAAAGCCTCACACATGTCAGTGATTGTGGTTTGACTGAAGAATGAGCTTGGTGCACTAGGTATCCTGCTTTTTATTCTCTGCATCAACGTTAGTATGTTGTAAGTAAACCAAAGCACATTTGAGTCACTGCATTGGCTTTTATATACAGGTTAATCACTGCCATATGTTTGTCCTCATGGAAGAGACACTGCTCAAAACACAAGCTGTACCATTAAATACAATACACATCCTCTGGAAGTGACGGTCTATAAATAATGTTCAAGATCATTGTCAAAAGATATCAATCACAAGATGGGTACAGAAAACTTACTAGGGCAGGAAGGCTGACAATAAACCTATGACAACATTAAAGGAGTTGCAGGAAAGTAATGGTCACTCTCTGCATGTGACAACAATCTTCTCTACTCTTTGAATCTTCTTCTTTCGGCTTTTCCCTTCAGGGGTCGCCACAGCGAATCATCTCTCTCCACCTATACCTATCTTCTGCATCCTCAACACTTGCACCCACTAGCTTCATATCCTCATTTATTCCATCCATATACCTCCTCTTTGGCCTTCCTCTTTGCCTCCTGCCTGGCAGCTCCATGTCCAACATTCTCCTACCAATATACTCACTCTCCCTCCTCTGAACATGTCCAAATCATCTTAATCTGGTCTCCCTAACTTTGTCTCTCAAACGTCCAACATGAGCTGTCCCTCTGATGTACTCGTTCCTAATCCTGTCCAATCTTGTCACTCCCAAAGAGAACCTCAACATTTTCAGCTTTGCTACCTCTAGCTCTGACTCCTGTCTCTTCCTCAGTGACACTGTCTCTAAACCATACAGCATGGCCGGTCTCAACACTGTCCTGTACACCTTCCCCTTGATTCTCTCTGATATTTTCCTATCAGACAGAACTCCCGACACCTTTCTCCACCCATTCCAACCTGCCTGCACTCGCTTCTTTACCTCTTTCCCACACTCTCCATTACTTTGGACTGTTGACCCCAAGTACTTAAATTCCTGTACCTTCTTCACCTCTTCACCCTGTAACCTTACTGTTCCACTTCCCTACCTTTCATTCACACACATGTACTCAGTCTTAATACGACTGACTTTCATTCCACTTCTCATCAACTTTATCCCCCTATAGTTGCTGCACGTCACCCTTATTCTTAAAGATTGGCACTAACACACTTCTTCTCCATTCCTCAGGCATCCTCTCACTCTCTAAAACCCTGTTGAACAAACTAGTTAAAAATTCCACTGTTACCTCTCCTAGACACTTCCAGACCTCCACCGGGATGTCGTCAGGACCAGCTGCCTTTCCACTTTTCATCCTCTTCAAAGCCTTCCTGACTTCATCCTTTCTAATCTTATCTATTTTCTGTTCCACAGAGTTCACCCCTTCTACTCTTTTTTCCCTCTCATTTTCCTCATTCATCAGCTCCTCAAAGTACTCCTTCCATCTCCTCTGTACACTCTCCTCACTTGTGAGCACCCTTCCATCTCTATCCTTAATAACTCTAACTTGCTGCACATCCTTCCCATCTCGATTCCTCTGCCTAGCTAACCTGTACAAGTCCTTCTCTCCTTCTGTAGTGTCTAGCCTAGTGTACAACTCGTCATATGCCTTCTGCTTGGCCTTAGACACCTCCCTCTTCAATCTGCGCTGTGACTCCTTGTATTCCTGTCTATTCTCTTCAGTCCTGTTCATGTCCCACTTCTTCTTGGCTAACCTCTTCCTCTGGATACTATCCTGAACTTCCTCATTCCACCACCAAGTCTCCTTATCTTCTTTCCTCCTTCCAGATGACATACCCAGCACCTTTCTCCCTGATCACTTCTGCTGTAGTTTCCCAGTCATCTGGCAGCACTACCTGACCACCCAGAGCCTGCCTCAACTTCTGTCTAAATTCCTCACAACATTCCTCCTTTTTCAGCTTCCACCACTTGGTTTTCTTCTCTATCTCTATCTTTGATCTCTTCTTCTTACAGACCATCAAAGTCATCCTACACACCACCATCCTATGCTGTCTGGCTACACTCTCTCCCACTACCACTTTACAGTCACTAATCTCTTTCAGATTGCCTCTTCTACATAGGATGTAGTCTACCTGTGTTCTCCTACCTCCACTCTTGTAAGTCACTCTATGCTCCTCCCTCTTCTGAAAATAAGTGTTAACCACAGCCATGTCCATCTTCTTAGCAAAGTCCACTACCATCTGTCCTTCTAGGTTCCTTTCCTTAACTCCAAACTTGCCCATCACCTCCTCATCACCTCTGTTCCCCTCACCAACATGTCCATTAAAATCTGCTCCTATCACCACTCTCTCACCCGTGGGAATACTCTCCATCACCTCATCTAATTCAATCCAGAATCTCTCTTTCTCCTCTAACTCACAACCTACCTGTGGGGCATAACCACTAACAACATTCAACATCACCCCTTCAATCTCTAACTTCAGACTCATCACCCTGTCTGACACTCTCTTCACCTCCAGAACATTCCTCACAAACTCCTCCTTCAGGACCACACCTACACCATTTCTCTTACTATCCACACCATAATAAAACAGCTTGAATCCTGCTCCTATACTACGAGCCTTGCTACCCTTCCACCTGGTCTCCTGTACACACTGTATATCCACCTTTCTTCTCTCCATCATATCAGCCAGCTCTCTACCTTTCCCTGTCATAGTACCAACATTCAGAGTTCCTATTCTCAGTCCTACACTCTTACCTTTCCTCTTCTCTCTATGTCTGTGCACTCTCCTCCCTCCTCTACTTCTTCAACCAACAGTAGCCCAATTTCCACCGGCTCCCTGTTAGTCAACGACGCCGATGGCGGTCGTTGTTAACCCGGGCCTCGACCGATCCAGTATGAAATTCAGAGTACTGACGATTCGCATGGTTAAATTTGTCAATGTTTTACGCCGGATGCCCTTCCTGACGCAACCCTCTCTATTTATCCGGGCTTGGAACTGGCACAGAAGTCACTGGACTGTGACCCCCATGGCTAGATTTTCTCTACTCTTTGAATATCTGGGCTATTTGGCAGGGTGGCTAGATGGAAAACCTTTCTACAAAATCAACAAAACAAAAAAAAACATAAATTGGCAGAAACATGTGGCAAAATCTGGTGTAATGAACTGAAGTAAAAGTTTTGGGCACAATTCTAAAAAGAATATTTGACTCAAAAACAAGACAGCTTATTGACCATAGAGTACCATACCCACTTTGAAGCATGGTGGTGGCAGCATCATGCAATTAGGCTGTTTCTTTTCAGCTGGGGCTAGTGGTCAATTCAAGAGAGAGGGAATCATCTATAGCTCCAAGTATAGTGATTTGGCACAAAACCTGCAAGTCTGCATTATACAGCTGAAGATGAAGGAAAATTTCACCTTCCAACATAATAGCAATCCAAAGCACAAATGCAAGCCTACAAAGACATGACTTCAACAGAAGAAGATCAGCATTTAAAATGGCCCAGACAGAGCGCAGATCTAAATTATATCTCAAACCTGTAGAATAACTTGAAGAGGGCTGTGAACAGGAAACTCACAATTTAATAAATCTGAAGTGTCTTTGCATGGAAGAGTGAAATAAAATTTCCAAATCAATAGCAAGTTGGTAGGCTTTTCAAGACTAACTACTCTATTACAAGTAAAATGTGCTTTTAAAATGTGACAACAAGGTTATTTTAGCTTTATTTTTAAAGATGTTATCTCTTGAATTTCGGTTGTTATATTACATTAAATGTGGAATAAAATGTGATAATTTGTCTTGGTTTAATTTCTTATTTCACAGAAACTTGTAACAATATCTATCTATCTATCTATCTATCTATCTATCTATCTATCTATCTATCTATCTATCTATCTATCTATCTATCTATCTACATCTTTTCCTTGTTATTGAAATGTAGTAGTCGACTGGGAACATTCTTTGAAAAACAGCTACAAAGTACTAAAGGAAGCATGCAGGCTCCAAGGATTGTATGTGTGGCCTTTAAAGAATAGAAAAACCTTTCCTGTGGTGAAAAGATATTGTAGCCAATTCATTGTCAAGTACAGTTCATGTCTGTTTTACAACATATGACAAGAAGAACTTCTTGCTGGCAGCAACATGCAGGCTCATATCCTACTGAATTTCCTGACTTGCATAAAGGCTGTAGAGAACATTATGTAATGTGTTAGTAAGCACCTCAATTTAGAATGAGGCTGCTGGCTACAACAGTTGTGGATTAGAGACATATATGGAACTGATATCACTCATGACATCATGTTCAAACAGGTCACAGAGGCTGCCAAAGTATAGTTAACCTATATTGCCAAGGGCAGACATCTTGAAAAACTTAATAGAATTTATAAATTCTGTGCATCGGGTGTTGTGGATTATATAGGGAGGAGTAATAGCACCGGTGGGGAGCAACTGAAAACCAGTGCAATAATACAGAGAGGTATACCCAGGATTACTCAATACTGAGAGGTAGAGCAAGGGTTAGAGATCATATACTCATTAATATTGGACTGATCTCTGCTTTCTTTAACTATTAACATGCTTTAGAACCCAGTAAAATAAAATAAAAAACATCAGTGATACAGTGATGAATTACTGTTACTTGCAATCATATTATATTTGTTTTTGGACTGATTTGTCTAATTGACATAAAAATATGTTAAATAAGTTAAAATAAGTTAAATATCCATGTTTAGCACATCAGTACTTAATTCCTCATCAGAGAAAACACAAAGATTCTTGTGGCTAACTGTCATGTCAACGCTGGAATTGGTGTCAAACTCCATTTCCCAGACCCACAGCTTACAACACTCCATGGTCTACAAGTATACCTGCCAAGGGCTACAAAACCTGGCCATCTCACTCACTGTCAGATTCACAATTACCCGATTACTGATTACATACACCTGGACTCAATCACCACTGTATAAGGACACATAAAACTCCCATTCATTGCAATGTATCTGCTCAGCTCGGTTATTCATCTGACATCCCAAGTCTTTGATCTTTGTTTTTGGTTTTTAAACTGGTTTCCAACTGTTTCCCTGGTATTTGTGATTTTGCCTTAGCCTCGGATATTCTGTTTGTGAATTGCCTGAATGTCTGTCTGTTTTTGACAATGATTAAGCTAAGTGTTTTCTAATTGTGCTTGCTCTCTGCCATCTTTAATAGAAGTATTACCCCCAACTACAACTGTCTATGCCAGCTGACAGTATACTTTGCCTGTATCATAGAGGCAGCAGGATTGCTAGATTGGCAACAAGTTTTGGCAGCTCAATGCTACCTAGTCAGGAGCCAACAACCAACCAACACTGTTGCCATGACTAGCTCCCCCTCTTATTGCATGACCAGGGAAGAATTCTGATAACCCTGCTCAAAGCCAAGGCCTAAATACTCACTGAAGTGGATTTGCTCATTGACCTGGATGAACCACTACAGAACCATCCTAAGCTAACAGTAATAATTAATAGAACTGTCCTAAGCCAACATAAATAACTCATTTTACCAAGCCCCTCCAACTCCAAGTGAATACCTGGCATCATGAGGCTATTTCATTTCTCATAACCATCATACCTAAGTACTTCATACTCCACAGCTTTCCTGAATCCAGGCACACAATCCCCATATCTTCTGGGCCAATAGTGAGATCATTAGCTGTTTACCACAATATCTAAACACCAGGGTCCATATACACTTCAATTCTGTCAAACTTGACTTCTATTGAGATTCCTGATTCACCTTGCAAAGTGGAAATCCACTCTGAATATCAGGAATGTGTCAAGGTTTTTAGCAAAACCAAAGCCAAAGGTCTACCTTGCCATCAGCACTATGACTGTGTCATTGACCTCATGCCTGGAACCATTCTTCTCAGAAACCACCTCTACTCTCTGACAGAAAACCACAGAAAGCCAAGCTATGTAGAAGTCCATCAAATAAACCCTCACACAGCTGGATACTTATTGTGGAGAAAAGGGAGGCGTGTATTGATTTTTCAGTGTTAATCCAGCTCACAATGAAATATTATTACCCTCTATCACTAATTCCATCTGCCTTGGAACAACTCAGAGAAGCCCAAATATTCACGAAATTAGACTTGTGCTTACAGCATGACAGTGAATGGGATGAGTGGAAAATAGCTTTTAGCACCAACTCTGGTCACTGTGAGTACTGTGCAATGGCATACAGGCTCTCTTATGCACCCACTGTCTTTCAACACCTAATAAATGAAAAACCTAGAGACATGTTGGGAAACTTTGTCATAGCACACCTAATTTAACCACCATCCCAGGAAGCCCATGAAAGCTGTGTCAGATAAGTGTTATCTTGTCTCAGTAGAAATCACCTTTACATCAATGATGAAAAATGTGAATTCCCTATCCATAAAATGTCATTTCTGGGATTCATCATTAGTGCCAAAAGGGGTAGTCATGGGCCATGACAAGGTTGTAGCCATTAAAGAATTGACATTTTCCATCACAAAGACCTACAATGATTTACTGGTTTCACCAGTTTCTATAGAACAGTTGTCAGAGGTTTCGGCTCCATTGCCAGTCCCTTAACAGCACCTTTAAAAAAGAGTGAAAGAAATTTAAGTTGAACTCAGTAGCCAAACTACCCTTGTAATGCCACAAAGAAGCCTTGACCATAGCACACATCCTAAAACACTGACCCTTTGTAGTGGAGTGGATGCATCTGAAACAGGAGTGGACACCATGTCTCAGAGGCTTGGAGAAAAAAAAATCAAGCTGTTCCCAATGGCCTACTTTTCCAAGAAGCTTATTTCTGCCAAATGAATCAACGACACTGAAAAAAACAGCTGGGCCTGGTGGAATGGAGACACTTATTAGAAGGTGCTCTACACCCATTCCTAATTTTT
The DNA here is from genome assembly GCA_033459395.1 of Hemibagrus guttatus. NCBI lineage: Eukaryota > Metazoa > Chordata > Actinopteri > Siluriformes > Bagridae > Hemibagrus > Hemibagrus guttatus. The sequence continues at coordinate 14,576,228 of JAUCMX010000003.1, forward strand.
ACAGACTACAAGAATCTCAGGTATTTGAAGACAACTAAAAGGCTTAACCTGTCAAGCAAGATTGGCACTAATGGAAGCAGTAGCTCAGTGGCTAAGGTGTTGTCCTGCTGCTTGGAAGGTTGTAAGTTTAAATCCCAGGACCGCCAAGCTGCCTTTGCTGGGCCCCTGGCCACTGCCCTTAACCCTTGCTCAGTTGTATAAAAAATGAGATGAATGTATTTCATTTTGAACTGGTTCCAAAACTTTCAGAGCTGGCTCATTCTCAAGTATGCATCTTGAGTAGAGTGTGGCATTGATCATGAAATTGCATGTGTCAATAGTCTACACACCCTGACACATTTCCCAGTGACAGAACTAATATAGCCGCAGGACTAAGGGTGAGCTTCATCACCTAGGCCCACACATCCATAAAACATACTAACTTCTCCACCATAGGCACTGGTAGCCAAATATGATCACACACATTCATAAAATCTTCTCCTGTTCCACATGCGCCCAAGGTCCCACAAACTCTTCCAAACTGGAAAATTGGTACGACTGCAAACCCCATAACATTCCTGGTCACACCATGTTCTAGAGTTCATGGGCCTTCAAGGAAATTAAAAGGACACACCATTATCTTGGTCATCACTGACTGATTTTCAAAGTCTCTCCACCTGATCCTCCTACCAAGTCTGGCCACATGTGACTTTTTAAGTCACATTTACATATTTTGGCATACCTGAGGACATTGTAAGGAACCCAATTCACAACCAGGATCTGGAAGGTATTTATAGTCAATTTAGGAGTGTCCATCAGCCTAACCATTGGATATCATTCTCAATCCAATGGCCAAATGAATAGTGGCCCAGTGTATCAAAGAGTTCACTGACCAACAACAAGGAGCACTCCACAGTTTCAGGCTAGAGATAGAATTTAGCCTCTCTGATGGCTCGGGACAGTTTGGCCCTTGCTGTTTTTAAGGCCGTCTTGTCCCCAGCTCTGAAGGCAGAGTCTCTCGACTTCAGGAGAGCATGCACTTTTGCAGTCATCCACAGCTTCCGGTTGGAGCGTGTGGTGATGGTCTTGGAGACGGTCACATCATCGATGCACTTGCCAATGTAGCTGGTCACTGATGTCGTGTACTCCTCCAAGTTGATAGAGTTGCCATTGGTTGCAGCCTCCCTGAACATAATCCAGTCAGTGCACTCAAAACAATCCTGAAGAGCAGAGATGGTTCCTGCTGGCCATGTTTTAACCTATTTCAGAACCGGTTTAGAGCGTCTGACAAGTGGTCTGTATGCTGGAATTAGCATAACAGAGATGTGGTCTGAGTATCCAAGGTGGGGGCGGGGCTCCACACGATACACGCCAGGAATGTTTGTGTAAACATTCCACTTGCCATAAGCAACTTTTAAAAATTATTATTTATTATTATGTTATTATATATTACTATTTTAAATTTATTTTTCTATATCCATTCCTCTAGCAGTCCTCTAGGTTAATTACAATGTGTTATACATAGCTATCTCTTACCTGAAACATGCATTGTTGGATTGTCTTACCTGAAACATGCAAGTGTTTTTGGAAGCATAATTAAATCTTAATATATTTTTATGTACTACAATTAATTGTATGAAAAGTCCTTGCTTGCATGTATCCTGACACAGATATGAACTGAGTGATGAATTTTCACAATGAATTTTGCTTTCAAATGTACAGTCTAAAAACGCACATTGAAAATATTACCCAGTGGTCCAAAGTCCTCTTTTCAGATGAGAGCAAGTTTTGTATTTCATTTGGAAACCAAGGTCCTAGAGTCTGGAGGAAGGGTGGAGAAGCTCATAGCCCAAGTTGCTTGAAGTCCAGTGTTAAGTTTCCACAGTCTGTGATAATTTAGGGTGCAATGTCATCTGCTGGTGTTGGTCCATTGTGTTTTTTGAAAACCAAAGTCACTGCACCCGTTTACCAAGAAATTTTGGAGCACTTCATGCTTCCTTCTGCTGACCAGCTTTTTGAAGATGCTGATTTCATTTTCCAGCAGGATTTGACACTGCCCACACTGCCAAAAGCACCAAAAGTTGGTTAAATGACCATGGTGTTGGTGTGCTTGACTGGCCAGCAAACTCACCAGACCTGAACTCCATAGAGAATCTATGGTGTATTGTTAAGAGGAAAATGAGAAACAAGAGACCAAAAAATGCGGATGAGCTGAAGGCCACTGTCAAAGAAACCTGGGCTTCCATATCACCTCAGCAGTGCCACAAACTGATCACCTCCATGCCACGCTGAATTGAGGCAGTAATTAAAGCAAAAAGAGCCCCTACCAAGTATTGAGTACATGTACAGTAAATGAGCATACTTCCCAGAAGGCCAACAATTCACTAAAAATGTTTTTTTTTATTGGTCTTATGAAGTATTCTGATTTGTTGAGAATTGTTGTGAATTGGTGGGTTCTTGTTAAATGTGAGCCAAAATCATCACAATTAAAAGAACCAAAGACTTAAACTACTTCAGTCTGTGTGCATTGAATTTATTTAATACACAAGTTTCACAATTTGAGTTGAATTACTGAAATAAATGAACTTTTCCATGACATTCTGATTTATTGAGATGCACCTGTATTCAACAACATACTAGTTTTTGTTTTTGTATTGTTCATATCCAGGCATATTGGATACTTAAGTTTAGTAGTTCTTAATCAGGTGTAACTCTGCAGTTACACCTAGCTAATCCTTTAATTCCTACAATAAATATTACTTATAAATAACATCATAGTATATGTTTCCATAGTCTTCTTGTTCTGTTGTAACAGCAGACAGATTAACTAATGTTTTAAATTAACTCCTTTTTCTAACTGTTACTTTTTCATGAATAATGATTCACATGAAAGAATGATGCAATATCAGAGGCTGTTAGAATTCACAAGTAGATTGGTGGCCGTCTCAGCCACAATAAGGGCTCTGAGCATTTTAAATGCCATTTAATCACACTAAGCAGTGTACCAGCACTTAGGCTTTCTTTTTCCCCTCTAGCTCTTCGTAGTAATTGAGAGCCACTTGATGAATGTGTTTAATAACGTCAGGAAACGAAAGCACTTACACAGCTCATCAATCTGTTTGGAGGTGAAAAAAGAGGCAAGGTTTCCAAATCCAGGGGATTTGGCTGCAGTTTTCTCAAGAGCCCAGATACATGGAGACAAATTGGGATGGGGAGGAAGGCTAGCAAGGAGGGGAATATCGTCAGCACAGAAACAGATTTATTTATCTGAAAGCAAAGGGGTAATTTTAGTTCTTAAGGGGGCAAAGAAGGATAACAAGTATAAAATGGTCTGACTCATATATACAGTGATAATTGAAACTTGCTCAGAGCACCAAGGTCCTGCACTTTATTTGTAACTATTTGTATGGCTATGTTCATGTTTAGAAAACATGTGCAAAAAAGCAAGATTAGGGTTAGAGCCAGGATTATCTTCCGTACTAATTCAGAGGACACTACCTTTTCTTACCTGAGTTCAGATTAAGGGACCCCCCCCACACACACACACATAAAATCAGCTCCCACTCTGATAGCATGCATCCCCCTGCCCTCAGCATATAGAATGAGGACAGGATTAACCCCTCTCAAACACATGCATCATAAACAGTTATAAACCGCTTTGCCTTTCTGCTTCCATGAACAAAAATTGTCTTCCTTTTGTTGTAACATCTGTGGAATGCTATGCTTATACTTAATTTGTCAAAATGTAAATCACCATAGTTACTGTAAAGTTTGCAGTTAAATGCTGTATTGCCCTTTGACGTTTGTGAAGAGAGAAGAGTTTCTGACGGCAGGAAATATGGAGGAAACTGGTGTTCATTTACTACCTTTGTGTTCTGATTCCAAGGAGCAGTGTAATGGCATATTTTTGTTTATGACCAGCAAAGTGAAGCAAAAAGTTGTGGCATTTGGTTCAGGTTGAATTTAGGCACAGCAACAACATAAAAGAACAGTGGTTGAGAAATAAGAGCAGAAAAGATGGATGAACACCTGTTTGCAATTTTGGAAACAGAAACTCCATGGCCTGGCTGGCTCAGACTTGGGTAGTTTTCAGATAAATCCACATAAATCCAGAGTATAAATGTAGGAGCAGTGAAAGCAGCAAGCCAGCATAGGGACATTCTTGACATAGGGCCAGCAGAACATAAGAGCGTCCACACGAAAGAAAAATGTATTCAATTATTTTTCAGTTTCTTTTTATACAAGATCCATCTAGTCAATCTGGGCTGTATGTGTCATATATTAGATCTGAGATTTGCAGCATAAGATTCCCTTATTATGTTCTCATGTATTATCTTTACAATGAGATAAATGCTTGGAAAGACCTCACTGTGGGGAACCTCAATCCATTCAGTCATTCTGTTCATTGATTTTGTTTCCTAGCATGGGTTCCTGTTTACAATTAAAGTTGGAAATGGAAGAAGTTGGGCAGGCATATTGACTAAGTATCCAGTGTTAAACTATACGCAGGAAAATTCCACATGTACATGCATAATTGCTGAGGTCTGAATTTTTAAATTTAATCAAGATGTAATACTAGAATTCATCTCACTTGTGTGACAGAAAAACATAAACAATAAAAAAAAAGTGGTCTTTTAATGAGTAATGAATTGCCAGAAATTTTATCTGCCAGCTTCTTCGCAAGAGAGGTTTGAAAATGGAGGTTTGAACTTCACATACAGTATATTTAACCTCTAATCTTTTTTCCATTTTTTTCTTGCATTCAGGTATTCAGTTCTGATTTCCTGAATATCTCCAGTGAGACACACACATTTTTGGCTGGTTATTAGTTTGGTATGTGTGAGTCTCTTTTGCTGTGCTGTACCTGCTTTGAATTTGATGCAGATATCCTCTTACCAAACCACACAGGCCTCTGTTGTCCTGATATATGGCCGGGAGCTTATTCCAGTTCTGACCTAGAGAAATATCAAAGAACTTGCGCCTGTCTTCCTCAAAATGTTTCCCTTCACCCCTTTTCTCCAAAGATGGGACTGTTTTTGTGGCCAACTTACTGTAGAATTGTACATGAGATTTTAGGATTTTTATGCGAGGCATTGAATGTTGGTATTCTGCAAGTTGGTGTGAAGGCTCATGCCTGTTTCTCTTGTACAAATGATTATGATTTCTACAAATCTGCCATTATAAGTCTGAAAATAAATAAATTGAAAATCAGTGCAATTCATTTAACTGTATTAAGGTGTTGATGTTCACTTGTGCACAAAGATACATTTGCTCACAAAGGTACACAAAATCAGAAAGTCAGAAAAAGTCTAAAGTGTGTAGGCCACAACTGCAGTGATATAAAGCTTCTATCTGAGTTTGCTGAATTTGGGGGATTTTTTTAAATAGGAATAGTATTGACAGTGCAAAAGGTGAGGTGGGGGTTTGGAGGTGGCATGTCTACAGGGCAGCAACTGGCATGGCTGACGTGGCAGACACGCTTGGTGCACATAGTGTACATTTCTGCTGCTGGAGAGGAACTCAGGCAGGGCATTGCACTCTCCGAGTGATAAGAGCGATGGAACAGTGCCTCTGATTGTGCACCTAAAGCTGTATGGCTGAGTGAGGAGCCGTGCAGGAATGCACACAGCCGTCTCAGTAATGAGAACAACAGTTTTTGCCTTGAATATCTCATTTTACCCCAAGTATCTCCTTGATAATTTTGGGTGCCATTATAGACATATCTCCAGTTCTCTCCTTTTCTCTATACATTATAATTGCTAATTACTATTATCAACACTACATGTTTACAGAGAACATATTAAGATAAGGGAGCTGTAAAGATCACTGTAAAATTATTGGTATTTACTTGCCCTTTTGCTGCGTTTGGGAAAAAACGTGACAAAATGGGAGAAACAAGAAATTATAAAGATCTAAGAAAGCTTGGGCTTCATATCTGGAAAGACAGAAATCAAATCTTATCAAATCCACATACATAGCACAGAGGCTTGATGTGCACATCTTTATACATTTCTTTGTATTCATTTAACACATAAAATTCAGTTTTTCCAAAATTTAGCCCGTGTTCCTAGACCACGTAAAAGATTCTATCCAAGTGTAAAGAGGAAACACAGATAAGACCATGGAGATAAAACTGTATATGTTTTTTACACTGGGATTCCAGAGAACAATTTCACAACAGTCAGCTATAAACATTTGATAAAGAGACCATATTATCTCAGGCATCCAACAACTTTGTCCCATGTGTATGATGTAATATGTGCTGGATGCTTTTTGAGTTTTTTGTGGACTACTAAGTATATTAATACTACTATGTATATAATCTGTACTCACATTGTAACTCTGTGATCATGATCATAAAAGATTGTGGCTTTGCTGTATCACTTTCTGAAGTATAGTTGGATAATAAAGCGAATGAGGAAGATAAAAGACACAAGAACGGAAACTATGCCTGAACGTATCAATTAAGCCTATCAGAGACAAGTGCTCAGCCAGGGATGTGTGTAAAATAGGGGAATATGGGCATAGTGGAGCAGAGTATCACAGCAAAGTGCTGATTCACAATGCAGATGATTTTAAAACCTGCATTTACACACACACACACAAACACACACACACACACACACACACACACCACACACACACACACACACACACACACACACACACACACACACACACACACACACACACACACACACACACACACATACACACACACACATAATGGAGACCAGCGGTAGGTGCTGTGCAGGTAAAGCTCATACCCCTGATCTCAAGAGGCACACTGGTGACTGACGCTAGAGGCTGTAGTCTTTAGCTTCCTTGTTAGTGCTAAAGTGCCCGGCTCCCATGCTGGAGACCCATGTTAGAGACCTGCTTGGAGTGTGTGCGAGTTTGATTCCCACCTCCGCCGTGTGTGAAGTTTGCATGTTCTCCTCCCAAAGACATGCATTGTAGGTTGATTGGCATCTCTAAATTGCCCGTAGTGTGTGATTGAGTGAGTGAATGAGAGTGTGTGTGTGCCCTGCGATGGGTTGGCACTCTGTCCAGGGTGTATCCTGCCTTGATGCCCAATGATGCCTGAGATAGGCACAGGCTCCCCGTGACCCGAGAGTAGATCGGATAAGCGGTAGACAATGAATGAATGAAAATATCCTACTACTGGGTCAGAGGGATCCTGGAGCCTATCCCAGGAGACTATGGGCACAAGGCAGGGTACACCCTGGACAGGATGCCAGTCTATCACTGGGCCCAATCACACATACACATCACTCACTACGGACAATTTAGAGATGCCAGTCAACCTATAATGCATGTCTTTGGACAGGGGGAGGAAACCGAAGTACCCGGAGGAAACCCCCGAGGCACGGGGAGAACATGCAGACTCTACACACACATCGTGGAGGCGGGAATCGAACCCCCAACCCTGGAGGTGTGAGGCAAACTTGCTCACACACACATATATATATATACATACATACATATATAGGGAAAAGGTAAATATACCATTTTAAATATACCTGAATTTCAGAATTTACTGGGATAAAAAGATTTCATTGTATGCACAATATTATGTCCAATTCCTGTGTCCTAGTGGTAACAGATAGCAAGTCTGCCTAGAACAGCTGGAAGCCCTGACATGCTACTTCACAGTCAGTTCCACTGATAGTGGTGACTGGTGAGTGTTCACCCTCATGTTCTCAAGTATAACTGCTTAGGTTCAAAGCAACAGCAGAGGCAGCTGTGGAGATAAATGTAGGTAACCTCTGAGAAAGACCAGTCCACACAGAGGCCAAATCCGATGGTACAGTTTGCAACAGGCACAAAAGAATTTTGGATCTGTTGCAACTTTGCCCAAGATGTTTATAGAAGCATAGGCAAAAGAGCATAGCGAGATGAAGATGTTGAGGAGCGTGATGAGGGCCTCAAATCCATCTCATACTCATACGGGTGCAGGCGTCTTCCATCTGTGCCAGTTCTTAATTCTGTTCACAGTGTTCTAGGCAATTAGACCATTTTAGACAAAATTATGTATTTAACAAATAAGCATTTAACATTAAACATTTAATCAAAATCATTTCGTATTGAGCAGGACAGTGGGTTCTGAAGACATTGTATCACATTGATACATTCTGCAAAGTGTGGGGTCTTCATCAGTATAAAATCTTCCAAAAAATAATTCTGACACAAAAAATATTATTGTCTATTACAGAAAGATATCATATATCTTCCAAAACAAAGGGTTCTACTCCGCATATGTAAGTGATCTGAAGACAAATTCCAAATTTGGCTCCTAAAAGACCCTTTCTTTATCATTCATACCATGCACCCATATGACTGGCTCATTACCTGGACCTACACAACAACTATTTTATGTCTCCTTTATAATTGAACATAGATGCTTTTTAAAGTTTGCCTTCCAAGAACAAGCATTCCATCGCAAAATTTTACCCTTTGACCTTTCTCTAGTGCCACATGTGTTTTTGAGCTGTATGAAAGGGGTGTGCATGAGAAGAATCCCCACTAGAGAGAGACAGTCAAGAAGAATGCTTCTGGATTGGAAGCAGTGTGGTGCCACAGGGACACAGAGGTGTGTAGACCTACGAGCAGGCCTGGTGTGCAGTCACCATTTCAATTCATTCAAGGTGTTCAGTGGGGTTGAGGTCAGGGCTCTGTGCAGAACATTTGAGTATTTCCACACCAACCTTAGCAAACTCACTTTAACCACAGGGGTATTGCCATGCTGAAACAGGTTTTGGCTCTTAGTTCCAGTGAAAGGAAATTGTAATGCTACAGAATAAAAAAGAGATTATAGACAATTGTGAGCATCCAAATTCATGGAAACCATTTGGGGAAGAAACACATATGGGTGTGATCGACAAGTGTCCACTTAATTTCAGCCACATTTTTTTCTCTCTTTTCGTTGAAATAAAAGGCAGACATCAGAGACTGACATCAGGGATGAACATGATGTAGCCATATCCTAGTTTTGATCATTGCTACATATTCAAATTGTTTTTAATAATTTGATTAATTCTAAGATCATTGTCAATGAGAACAGAAGGATGCATTTGTTCAATGCCTTTACTTGTTAAGCATATTCTGTTCAGCAAAAGGAACAAATGACGCATCCCATCTGACCATTATCTTGCTCTCCTTATCTGCTCAGGCTGACTGACACTTCTACATTGCCCAAAGACACTTACTATCAGGTGCGTCATCCGGCATGTAATTTCTATTCATTCAAGGTATAACGTAGCCCATTCCGGAAATAGCAGCATGCAGGATGCTGGTGGTGTCTCGACTCTGATGCAAAATAGTGATTATGCCTACTAGTGCTAGGCTATTAACATTGCAAGAATCAGTGTAAGTAACTTTCTCATACGAATCACTTGTTTGAATGCCAAAGGTCACTTCTTCTTATCATTTGCAGGCATTTCATGACACAAATGCATGTTGAATACATATGCCTAACTACAACTTGCGTAATATCTAGTTGTCTAATTTGATTTTATGTTTTGTTGTGTTTTTTCCCTCTGTTGAAAATGTGGCTTAATGGCCAAAGATGATGAATGTCTGTAAAGGATACGCTGCAGGTAGGATTTAGTTACAGGGCTAGTTGGCAGAGGGTTGGGGAGAGTCTGGGGCAGATTAAAAGCTACACAACAAGGGCAGGATGTTTGTATTCCAATGAGGCATGACCCTGGGAGACTGGGCCAGGTCTCAGCATCCCAACAACATGGCCTTTAAACACAGATAAGCACAGTACAGAGCCCTCTGCAGCTCCCTATTGACTTTGATTCTTCTTTTTCTGTTTATCTATGAACAACTTTTCAAGTTTTGCTTTAAATCTTTGTACATATTTCCTTTCACTCGACCTTCACCTGTGTTCGCCTTGGTGTCTCCCTTCACTCCACATCTTTCTCACTTTCACTTGTTCCCCATCTATCAGCTTACTCTAGGGAACAGTGTGTTTTTCTCTCTGTAGCCCAGCATTGTCAACAGCAAGGTTTTTGACTGATGACAGTTCTTGATGGGCACTCTGAGACTATTATCTGTCAGTGTGCACTGTGCATCTGTACATCCTGAACATGTAGGGGAGAGAGAGAGAGAGAGAGAGAGAGAGAGAGAGAGAGAGAGAGAGAGAGAGAGAGAGAGAGAGAGAGAGAGAGAGAGAGAGAGAGAGAGAGAGAGAGAGAGAGAGAGAGAGAGAGAGAGAGAAGAGAGAGAGAGAGAGAGAGAGAGAGAGAGAGAGAGAGGGGGAGAGAGAGAGGGGGGGTTGCTCAGCAGGGCTGGAGTGTTTATTTATTTGTTTTTGTTCTGTAGCTCTTTAAGCAGTGTGTGAAACGTCAGCTGCTGTAGGGAGATCTATTTTGCTTTGACAAGCCTCACATGTTTAAATGTCCTTGTGGACCTTCTTCACACAAGATATTCATACGGTTCCCACATGAAAGTAAGACAGGCTTGACTGTGGTGTCCATATGTCCTGCTGGTGCAGGTCTGGAGAGAATTGATGTCAAAACATTTTTAAGAAAAATAACTTGCGCCTTAAATGAAAACCAGAAACCTTCTATAATCAAAATAATAAAAACCTGCCTTGTCTGGAAACATGAGTAAATATTTGTTTTCAACCTAACAATGTATGAAAAGCTTTCTTTTCCTAATATATTTGAAATAACTATTCTATTTTTTTTTTTTTTACCAGTATTCTGTTTTAGAATGACAAAAAAAAGGATTTTATTCAGTATAATCTTCAAATTTGTATTAACTATGAAAATTTTTTGCATTCATCATTGTGCTTCTTTGCATACATCATTTTGAACTGGGATTAACTATAAACAGATTTCCCTTGATTCCTACTCAAGTTCCTATCTGATATATTAGTGATGCTCGTATCGGCCCCATTTGTTGACACAAATAAGTTTACTATACATTACTAAACAATTGAAAGTAATGTTTTTCCATGGCTGCATGTGCAGAATAATTGTGAAGAAGAATTATTCAATTAGCAATGGGCTTGAATTGAAAGGGCTTGCCGGGGAAAGATTGCCAGGCTAATATACCTGATTTGGTTGTGTGTGTGTGTGTGTGTGTGTGTGTGTGTGTGTGTGTGTGTGTGTGTGTGTGTGTGTGTGTGTGTGTGTGTGTGTGTGTTTTTGCAGTAAAAGTGGTAGTGGACTCTGGGTGACAGTCAGGAGGAACAGTGTGCTATGGTGCACTTCAGGCCATGTTTTTCCATCTTCATGCAACACCTCTCAGCCCCTGTAAATCTCCTTTTCTTAACAACCAACATTAAAATGTCACAGATTAAATAGCTGGAGGATGACTCCATTGTTGATGCTGATGAGTGGAAATCGTCTTTAGGGCCGGTTAGGCTTTTATCGCGAGTGTTTGTAAGATCTCAGAGAACTTGTTGTTATAAGTGATGAAGAGTAGGATAAACTCGCTAAATAAGGAATGTCTTGAAGGTTAGCTGCTAGTAGTGGCCTCTATTCAAAAAATTTTTTAAAATTGAATTAAAACATTAATTATATGTATGTATTTTGGTTCTGGAGCTGACAAATGGCCTGTTGTTCTTTGGAGCTGACACATTCATTGTAAAAAATTTCCCTGAAAGCTAATATATGAGCTCTTCTACGGTCAGCTCTACAGAGAGATTAGTCTTTAGGTCACACAGCAAAGTATCCAATTGTTATGCAATAGGCTATAGAGCCAAGGCCTAGCTCAAGTTTTGCTGTTAGACTGATGCTTGCTGCAACATCAGCCAATGCTGCAGAGAGAAACAGGCAATGAGATCATACTATGTGCATAGTTTTTATTCATATATACAGATTTTCTGGATATAAATAGAGTTTTATTAAGTTACAAGCTAAGTTATCAAGACACGGGGACTCAGAGCAAATAGAAAACGTAAGTTTTCCTTCTGAAAAGTGTAGAATTATTTCTTGTTAGGAGGAGCAAATCAGGTAAAATCAGACGTGCTGAAAAGTGTCTTCATTCAATCAATCATCAATGAGACTATAAACATAACTGGCCAGTTCTAAGCCATAAAATGATTACAGTTCAGTAACTTTAATAACAAACACATGCATCAGCTAATACATTTTCCACAGCTTCTGTTGGGTTTTTTTACATGGTAAATTGTTATAATGGGAAAGAAACACACTGTCAATCTCAGAAGCAGGGCTCTTCACTTATTTGTTTCGTGGGTGGAAAGAGGAGAGGTTTGCTTTGTGACTCACATGTTGACAGATGCCTTCTCATTAAGTTGCAGTGCCCATGGACCCCAACAGTGTGGACGTTGTTGTTGGCTAGGTTGCAGCTAACAATGCTAGCCAATAAAAATAAAAGCCAAAAATGCCATAAAAACACAAGTGTGATGTGTGTAGGTTAGCCTGTTGTGTGGGAAATCCTCAGGCTGACTAATATTTACAATATCATGCTGACTTTTTTTCACCAAAGGCTTGTTTTATTAGCCTTGGGTTCCAAGGGGATTATGCAAAATGTTACAGTGGTGTGAGTGGTGCCCCTGTGCATTCCTGCAGCAGTTGCATGTGTGGCAAATGTGATTTGTGCTTGGAGGTCAGGAGGCCAGAGTGTGTTTCCCATCATGCCACAGTTCAGAGGGCTTACCCACACTACTGAGAAAATACTCCATTGATGGAATCACACACAGAAGTATATACATCTAAACTTGTATTCGAAGGGGTGAGTGTTTCCACATTTTTGTCATGTTTTTTTTTTTTGTATTTTTTGTCCATTTTGTCTATCTTTCCCTGTTTTTGCCATGTGTTTGCCATTAAAGAATTTCAGTACGTTTTCTGAATAAGAGAAAAATGAGACATGTTATGGAGACTATTGATCTGTGGGTTGCACCTAAAGGATGCCTCCAAACCCCAGTTTATGGTATTAGATCATCTGAGCTGTTTCCTCTGTGATGGTTTTTCCGGTCTGCAGACCTTCAGCTCTACAGGGATTTAGTTCTCCCTCCAGACAGATGACTCTAGGAGGTTAAACCACTCTCGTTTTTAGTGTGTTGACGTTCGTGGGGGGGAAGGGGGGTCTTGTGTCTGTGTGTATGTGTGTGTGTGTGTGTGTGTGTGTGTGTGTGTGTGTGTGTGTGTGTGTGTGTGTGTGTGTGTGTGTGAGAGAGAGAGAGAGAGCGAGAGAGAGAGAGAGAGAGAGAGAGAGAGAGATGACAAAATCACTTCTAGCTTGATGTAAGGAAGGGCTTAATCATTGTCGGTCGATTGTGTATTACTTCTGAACAAAATCCTTACAAATGGAAAGATAACAGGGACAATAATTTGTTGTTCTAATTAATGCTCACTTAATCAAAATATGATTTCAGTGCTTCTATACTTCTATACTGCTTCATGCGAGCATTAGTGCAATTTAACCTTTCAGTCAGAGCTGCTTTTTTTTATAATGACTTTCCATGTCATTGTGAAGCTGAAAGTAACAAGTTCAACCAATCATGTTACTCGCTGCGCTGTCCCTGGAGTGTATCACTGTCACACATGGTGTGGTCCAGTGCTGAGCTTGCTATAAGAAACATTAGACCACATGTTCAGATTGACCAGATACATGACCAAATTTACTGAACAGATTCAAGTGTGGAAAAAGAGTGAAATAACTACCTTTATACTAAAAAAAAACTTAATTTAAGCACTGTGATAAACCCATAACTGAGAAATTAAAACGTTAATTATTATGTGGATTTCCTGACCGCAGAATTATTAATAAACAGTATTATCTTTATATTGTCTGTAAAGAGGGTTGTGACCACTTTGTCCACCATGAAACATGAACATAAAACATATTGCCAGTATTCAGCTCGGTTTAAATGATTTCAGGTAAGCAATTTTCATGAGCCATTTGGGTTTTTACAGTAATAGGGTTTGTGTATTGGCATTTCCATAACTGTGCCCAATGACTACTAGCATAATTAGGCCAGGGTTTGTTTTATGGAGGGACCATTATCACTAGCCATAAACAGTCCAACATCTCTCTGTCCACTCCCGCACTTAGATATGCTTTTTTTTTACAAGCCCCATGTGCCCGACACGCAGCACACACCTGTTTCCATCCAGTGTCAGCCTCCACCAGCACCCAGTCCTAGCCAGCAGACAGCTTACTGGCACTAGTGGAGCCAGTCCTGTGGCCATTAGCTTGAACACACATTGGTTTTAATTATTTAGTAGGTTTGGTCATAAAAAGCTTTCTTTGAATCATACTGTTTTATATGACTGCATGCTTTTTATGTAATGGGTTTTGATGTTCAGTGCTCATGTTCAGTGGATGCATGTAATGTCTAATTAGCACCATTTAGATTTAACAACTTTTAGTTCTTTTTAACTTTATTTAAATATTTCTACCAAAGTACTTTTTAATCTACACACTTGAAAGGAGGCTAGAGGGTCACTATATTGCTAAAATGGCAAGTTTGACTTTTTGGTCACTAGTCAAAAGATATTTACGCAATCTAGCACCTGCCAGGTTGTAAAAATAGTCTGGAATTAGATTTTACATGTTAACTCCTATTCATCACAAACTCTATAAAAACTTCACTCATGTATACAAGCTCTGTAATTAAAATGTTTTGCATGCACAATGTTTGAAAATATTTTTTAGGTTATGCATCAATCATCAAAATACACCTTGTGTAAGTATATCATTGCATGTAGGAACCACTGATAATCAAAAGTATTTTTAGAACTACACTTTAAGCAAACATTCATTCATTGTCTACCGCTTATCCGATCTACTCTCGGGTCATGGGGAGCCTGTGCCTATCTCAGGCATCATTGGGCATCAAGGCAGGATACACCCTGGACGGAGTGCCAACCCATCGCAGGGCACACACACACTCTCATTCACTCACTCAATCACACACTACGGGCAATTTAGAGATGCTAATCAACCTACAATGCATGTCTTTGGACTGGGGGAGGAAACCCCCGAGGCACGGGGAGAACATGCAAACTCCACACACACACCCATGGCGGAGGCAGGAATCGAACCCCCAACCCTGGAGGTGTGAGGCAAATGTGCTAACCACTGAGCCACCGTGCCCACTTTAAGCAAACAGAACAATAAATATCCCTCATAACTTATACATATTCCATGCCATTGTCTGTACCGCTTATCCGATCTATCATCGGGTCACGGGGAGCCTGGTCCTATCTCAGGCGTCATCGGGCATCAAGGCAGGATACACCATGGATGGAGTGCCAACCCATCGCAGGGCACACACACTCATTCATTCACACAATCACAAACTATGGGCAATTTAGAGACTCCAATCAACCTAGAAGCATGTCTTTGGACTGTGGGAGGAAACCGGAGCACCCGGAGGAAACCCACCAAGCACAGGGAGAACATACAAACTCCACACACGCAGTGAGCGGGAGTGAAACTCGAACCCAGGAGGTGTGAGGCAAACGTGCTAACCACTAAGCCACCGTGTTGCCATAACTTATACATATTATGAAATCAAATGAAATAAAGATGCCCACACATCTCGCTCACATAAATGATTTATGGATTAATGTGCATTTTTTTAGTCTTTCTAAGGATTGAGTTAACCATTTGAATTTCTGTTAAAAGATTGAATGACCAAAACAACAGACAGCTTTTTAAATAATAAAATACTTTTCCAACATCCAGTGCTTTTTCTTGTAATTGTCAAATTGTGGCTTTCTGAGCTTTTTTACAAAGTCATAACTTGGTGAAGATTTTTTACAGATATTATTTATTTATTGTGACCCATTAAAGCCAGACTGGTCAATATTGCTGGTAAATATTCTTCATTATTTTGGAATTCTGCTTCTCTGGTCCCTTGAGTTAATTATTAATATGCATTGGCAGCATAATTTACATTCCCAATTTAGTTTTTTAGTTCTAAATTTTTAATTTAGCTTAAGTGGATTCATTTTTTTTTTACCCTTGAATGAATTTAAAAGAAAAAGCTGATTAAGCTGATTCAATTTTAAGAGATAATTAGGTTTGTGAGAATAGACTTGGAGAAAGCGTATGACAGGGTGCCAAGAGAAGAGCTGTGGTACTGTATGAGGAAGTCAGGAGTAGCAGAGAAGTATGTCAGAGTGGTGCAGGACATGTATGAGAGAAGCAGGACAGTGGTGAGGTGTGCTGTAGGTCAGACAGAGGAGTTCAATGTGGAGGTGGGACTGCATCAGGGATCGGCTCTGAGCCCCTTCCTGTTTGCTATAGTGATGGACCAGTTGTCAGACAGGAGTCTCCTTGGACAATGATGTTTGCAGATGACATTGTGATTTGTAGTGAGAGCAGGGAGCAGGTGGAGGAAAACCTGGAGAGGTGGAGATTTGCGCTGGAGAGAAGAGGAATGAAGGTCAGTCGTAGTAAGACTGAGTACATGTGTGTGAATGAAAGGGAGGGAAGTGGAACAGTAAGGTTACAGGGTGAAGAGGTGAAGAAGGTACAGGAGTTTAAGTACTTGGGGTCAACAGTCCAGAGTAATGGAGAGTGTGGGAAAGAGGTAAAGAAGCGAGTGCAGGCAGGTTGGAATGGGTGGAGAAAGGTGTCGGGAGTTCTGTGTGATCAGAAAATATCAGCGAGAATCAAGGGGAAGGTGTACAGGACAGTGGTGAGAGCGGCCATGCTGTATGGTTTAGAGACAGTGTCACTGAGGAAGAGACAGGAGTCAGAGCTAGAGGTAGCAGAGCTGAAGATGTTGAGGTTCTCTTTGGGAGTTACAAGATTGGACAGGATTAGGAACGAGTACATCAGAGGGACAGCTCATGTTGGACGTTTGGGGGACAAAGTTAGGGAGGCCAGATTAAGATGGTTTGGACATGTTCAGAGGAGGGAGAGTGAGTATATTGGTAGAAGAATGTTGGACATGGAGCTGCCAGGCAGGAGGCAAAGAGAAAGGCCAAAGAGGAGGTATATGGATGGAATTAATGAGGATATGAAGCTAGTGGGTGCAAGTGTTGAGGATGCAGAAGATAGGGATAGGTGGAGAGAGATGATTCGCTGTGGCGACCCCTGAAGGGAAAAGCCGAAAAAGAAGAAGAAGAATTAGGTTTGTGAGAAATGACACCTCTACCGCTGCTCTGCACATGCTTAGTTTTTCTGATTTTGTTGTATAAATGTTATGTTTCATTGTGCTGTTTTCTGAAATATATTTCTTTTATTACACAACTCCAAACTGAACTGAGTTTGTTTTCTTCAAAATAAAGTAAGTTTTTCTGCCTGGTGAACAGTTTTATGGCTTCAGAAAATCATGTGGTACCATTTTTTTCCTTATGCAATACAAATATTAAGCAATCATTATTGCCATTTGGTGTTCATTCTTGAGATGTAGAGTATATAGCAGTAGATTAGATTACATTCAGGTGTGTGGGTGGGTGGGTGCTCGAGTGGCTGTGTGTTTGATCCAATTTATACATCCTGTACACAATTGCAGTAATTTCAACTCTTTCGATTTGGGTTCCTGACAGTTTGATGACTTTCCTATGGCACATTTATGTCTCTGCCAAATGCCATGGAATACTTGAGTCAGATTGTAGCTGCTTCATCGCCGTCTAAAGTTCATGCAGTCCTCATGAATTTAGATTCAGTGCAGCTGTTTCATTAGAGATCCCACCTGGATAGAATTTTGAACATCTTAGTGTAAGAACTAACTGGGAAGAAAGAGACTTCTATGATGGAGAAGAAGCAGGTAGAAGCTGCAGATTGCTAATAATAGCCCTAAGGTGGGTAAAATAATAATAATAATAATAATAATAATAATAATAATAATAATAATAATAATAATAAAATGTAAAGAAATTTTACATCTGTGAATGACTTGGATATATGGAATACTTGCCGTATGTCTAACATGTGTCGTTACATTCTCTCATTTTATCTCAGATCATACTTCTGAACTGACAGGATTAACTAACTCATCTAAAGGTTTTGATGCTTGATGCTATTTTAACTTACTAGATATTATCCACAAAGCTTCCAGATGTCCCTTTTCTCTTTCACTCCAGCTCATTAAGAGCCCTCTATAAAATCATGGGTGGTTTCATTAAAGCCCAGCTGTAATAAGTGTAAATAAACAAATGCAGAGATGTTAAGGGCACCAGTAATGCAATACCCAGCATCTCCTACTTTATTGGACTGGCAGGAAAGCTGCAAACTAACACACACTGTGGAGGTTACTCCATACCCCATCCAGCCTTGTCCAGGGCAAAGAGTGATTACAGTGGGACAATAGCCCACGCTGGTCCAGACAGACCACCTGTCAGGAGAAAGAAAAAGCTTTAATCAAAGTTAAAGAATCTCCCAGCATAGCACAGATTAATATAAACCTTCAGGCTCTTTATAATCTTCTAAGCCCTCACTTGGAACACCTAAGGCCAGAACACAAGTTGTTCAGCAAGAATAAGTTGAATGAGCTGCTAGAACTGCCTTGATTAAATCTCCAGGGGGGTTTGACTCCACTGTACACGGCTCTTGGCAATCCACACTCATGCAGTCGGTCTCAAGTATGTTTAGGTAAGACGGCTTTGTTCAGTGTGTTCTCAGATTAGAGAGATGTCATTGAGCTTTTTAGCTTTGATTCTTCAACTCTGGACATGAGTTTAACTGACAGTCCCACATGTCAACATGCTAACAAAGGAAATGTATAACTGATGTGTTTTTAATGAGACAGATTGCTCTATTTCCAACTCATGTTGCATTTATTCAAACCTCCAGGCCGAACACTAGGGACATGCCTCAGGAGGAATGTGTAGCTAATTCTATAACCATGCTCAAATTAGCCAGGGTTGCAAAGCAGTTCTTTTCAATGGATATATGCAGATATACATTTCCACTCTTGATTAAGTGCACACTAATTGCCTGAAAGAAAAAAAAATTATTAAATTATTTAATTCTCAGAGGTTGGGAGGAGCAGTTAGTCATGTGTCCACTAAAAATATGCAAGAAACTGTGAGTTAGATAGATCTTGGATAATCCAGTGCATTTTATAGTATTCAGCAATTGACAAAACATTCCTGCTCAGTGCTTGGTTCAGTCCTGAGCTTAGGTTTCTGTCTGTCAGGTGTTTGTGCATGTTCTCCTCAGGTCTGGGTTCTGCAGTTTCCTCCCACCTTCCAAAAACATGACAGTAGTTAGCATGGCTAAGAAACCTGCTAATTTCTTCCTCAGACACACTGAATAGGATTCAGTGCAATCTTGACCAGGATTGAGTGAGTGAGTGAGTGAGTGAGTGAGTATTCATTATTTAAGCAACACTTATAAATATCATACCATTTCCTCCTGTGTCCACATGTAACAACTCTGCTTGCTTAATGTGAGAAAATGTGAGAACACCATGGTCTAGTTCCTGTTCTTTGGCTGGTAGCTAATACTCTGCATGCTCAACATGCAAAATCAGGGTAATTAAACTTAAAGGTCTGCAAGAAGGAAAGTGGGCTAGAATTGATGTCAGTGACCTTCCTTTCACAACAGCACTGAAATCCCCATGTCTAGACTCCACTGTGTTAATTAGATGCAGAACATTTTTACCTGTTTTTACCAGTTCCCACATACTACTACTTGTGCTGCACTCACATTTTTAGGAGAGGTGCACCTGCCCAACTTCATTTCAGGCTGCTGACGGCTTCTCTCATCGGCTATCGCATAGAATGACCAAATGACCTCACCTCCTCTCGTACGTTACCTGCTAGTGTTCTTCCCTGGGACTTATTTATCGGTGGGTGGGGGCACAAAGACGTGCTTTATTCTGCCCCCCACCCATGAAAAGATGAATTCCTCTGGAATTCCTACCCCCCACATTGATGACAATAGTTTTTTCCTGCTCTAGTGAAGTCCTGATTAATGTTTGAACACAAGGAAGAATATTTTTAAAATTATATTCTCTCACCAACTTTCATGGGGGCAATAACTACTTGCCTAGGATGAAGGGACAGTCTGGCATTTCTCCCAGCACCCTTACTGTGATTGATAGAGTAGCCACAAAAGGGGAAACATTGGTCTGGTCATGTTCTTATAAACATCAACACACTGCTTAGGAAAAGCAGGCCTCTGCTTTCAGTGCCAGACATGTAAATAAGCTTTCCTGTGGGAAGAGGGGGAACTACTGCGCTGTGCAGTGCTCTCACGTACACCAGTAATCATTACCATTGTTTATACTCCAGAGCATGCACACAAAAATGTAGGCGTTTGTCTTTATGTGGCTATTGCTGCATATCAAATGAAAATGCATCTCAGACCTTCCGGAAAGTAAAGGGCCCACAAATTCGTGAGGATGCAGTGCGTAACTAAGGGCCATGTATGCAATCATAGCGCTGACGCCCTCTAGAGGTTAAGAGCAGCATTTGTTTTCTTTGCACTAAAATATTGTAGAATATGTCACACGTCAAACTAGTGCAGTACAAGGGCTGTCTACATTTCTGCACCCATCACTCCCCTGCTCTCTTGTTCTATCTGAAATACTTTCATTTAAAATTCTAATTTCAGAAAATGTTCGTAGATCCTATTATCAGAGACTATATTGTCAGAAATGGTCTGCAAAACTTACATATTTTATTTAGCCAGGTTTCACCAATTGCATTAGAGATATACATCTGTCTATAGAATCAAGGAATGCAAAATATTCCACCTAATTATGACCAATGATTTTACATTGTTATTTGGTTCTCAAATTGGTCATGCAACATTAATGGTATCTTACACAACATTAAACACTGGACTTGCTTGGCAAATGTATAGAAAGAGGTTATGTGTTTCTACACCAAAGGTATATAACTGGATACAACTGGATACTCATTTTTTACAGAGATGTTGACAGGGACCGACTTGAAATGTTATCTAAACATTGCAAACTCTAAGCATATGACAAATAACCTGCTGTACTCAATAAAAATACTTTTTTTCCCCTCATGTTGCTGTCTATGTAAGTTAAATGTTCTATACTGTTATACATCTTTAGTTTCTTACACTGTAATTTCACTGAAGTCCTCATGTTTTAATCCCTTGTGATTTATTTTGGCGCTGCTAAGGGACAACTTTGACATACGGGATGATAGAAAATGCGATGTACAAGCAATTTTTTTTTTAAACACAATGAACATAGAAAGATTTCTTTGATCAGTCCCATGTTCTACTGTGTTCATGTTTGCAGTGTCTTGATTAATCTCTAAAACAAATGCTGACTTGATCAATTGGGGCTTATAAGGGTGTGGGTTCTAACAGACCATGAGGAAAAGAAGTGTTTTACTTTTTCTTACCATTCCTAGAGACATCTGAGTATTTGAGACAGTCTTCTGTATACCACGTCGACCTTCGTGGAAGTGCAAAATCATTTTATGCCAGTGCAAATTCATTTTATAGTTGTTTTACCTGCAAACCGGTGAACCGATTATCAAGCAAACATTGGGAAACATAACACTTTGTGAGTGATCGAGATGAATAAACTCTGGCAAGGAATGAAATCGAGCAACATTACGCAAATGGCATAAAGTTAATTGATGACTTTTCTAATAACACATTCGTAGCAAGAGCACTTTTAATAGACTTCGACAGACAATCCGATCAGATGATTGTAATACTCAGGTTGGCTTTTCCCGTCAGTGTTACAAGGGGTGGGGGGTGACGTTGGGGGCTCACCCTCTAAATAAACTTTGGAGTTCAGGACTGGGGGAAAGAGACGGCGGAGAGCTGAAGTCATCAGTTATCGCATGGAGTGTGTGTTGCGCCGTGGGCAGAGAGCGAGAGAGAAAGAGAGTTGCTCAACCGTGAAACTCTGAGCTGTGTAGACTGCGTCAGTGATATATGTAAATTAAAAAAGGGCGAGTTTAAGTTGATATTTCGAGCCGAAATTTTGTCAAAGCTCTACTTTAAATTGTGTGAGATGCCGCTGAGACGCGGACCTCCTCCTACGTACCGAATCCGATAAAGTTGCGCTCACACACCTGGACACACCGCGCTCTTTCACCGGGGAATACAGAAGATAACGACAGCGGATAAGCCACATTTCCAACGTTTCTTCATGTCAACATTTCGTCCCAATTCCAATCTTTAGGCTTGTTTCGTGGTGCGGCGAACAACTAACGCTTGGCTTTTGCTATGTGATCTGCGCTACGGACGGAAGACTAACGATTCGTACGTTCCGATGAAATGCGCTGCCCTGAGTGGATACCGAGCTGTCTCGCTCTATTTTAGCGGCTTCTATGAGGATTTCTTACAGGATGTTGGTGCCGAATTGGCCCAGGTGTTTTTGGGCCATTGTAAATTCGCCTGAGCAGAGTTGCGGCTTCTGCCCGCTGTAGAAAGCTTGCGTTGCATTACATTATCGGCGCAACGCGTCTGTCGAGGACATTAACATTTGCAAGGCAAGCATCGTTCCCCCGGTTACTATGCAATTACAACTAATCTCCATTGTATTGGTCTTGCACTGGATGGAGTACGCGAACTGTCAGCATCATGCCTCCAGGCACCGGCTGCACGAGCGTAAGTAGCGCGCTCTTTGGCTTTTTGGGGCGAGGCTTCGCGCGCACCTGCACCGCTTTTCTGGGATGCATTTTGCAATGCCGAATTTAAAAGATTTTGTTTCACCTAAAATTGGTTGGATAATAACTCATTCATAAGCTCTATCATTGTATGAAACAGTTTAAGTGGCTTAAGCCAAAGGTGGTTGTATACGCTTTTAAAAGAAAAGACACGAACACACAAACATAGAGTCTGTAATAAATATTAAAAGAAAAGAAAATAGATCATGTTAAAGAATCACACTTGAGTGATGATGATGATAGATATAGAAACTACTGTTTTATTATTACACGACATGCACTTTTTGTTTTTAGAACATTTCATGTTTACATTGCATAAGCAGAAAATATAGAATTCACCCAAAACTTAAATCAGCAGTTGTGCAGGTTGAAGACAGTTATCCCGTCAGTCAGTTAGAGGACTTAAAAGCAAACAGTATGGAATATCTTTCCCTTTCAAAGGCAATCGGATTAAATATGTATGCATTTAATCTACATTTAGCTACAACTTGTGCTAATCGGTTTTAGTGAGCGATTAGGGCGCAGTGCTCGGATCGCGCTCTAGCGGTCAATGCAGAGTAGAAAACTGCCTCAGTGTGCGTTAACAAACCTCTAAGCTACCGAGAGGCTGAAGTGTAATGTGTAATTGTGTAAGAGCAAATGTAACTGAAGCCAAAATTACTTTCTCCAGATGCAAAATGCATAACCTATAGTCAGATTCTGAAATAAAGAAAGTTTAGTAGACTTTGTATTAGTACGCACAAATTAGGAAAATATAAAAAATACTTAAAAAAAAAAAAACAAAACATTGTTTATGTTGAAAGGGTCAAAGACATTTCACAAAATCTGACAAATTCCATGGGTAGAATAATTACAAAGCAAACTTGATATTGTAACTAAATAAAAAAGCACTTTTTTTCAGCGGATAGACACTGGTAGTGGAATATGGCCTGTATGAAATATGTGGAAAATATGGATATTGACCCATCATGACCTAGTACTTATTTGTCAGTGAGAACTGTGGTTAGGGAGTTGTACTTTGCATATGTGGTGTGTGGTTTTATTCCCACAAGAAATATCTTTAAACCTCTGTCAGGAAGATAGTTAGTTTAATAAACTGCACGTCTTTTGGTTTAAGTTCTTTATTTGTTCATGGTCATAGCAAGGGAAATTTTAGGCGTCTACATATTGCATTGTAATTAATTTAATCTCTGCGTCATGAAGGGCTAGAAAGAAAATGTCTGTAAATGTAGATAGAATAAGCTATATTGTCTTGCTAATGACACCAAAGTGATCAAACAAATCATTACAATCTTCAAACAAAAATTCATTAACAAATTCAAGGCTGCCAACTGATAGAGTTGAGATCAGTTTTGTGAGACAGTGAGATGACAATACGAATTTGCAGTGAGTGACCCAGCGGATGCCTGACCTCAAATGCTTCCTGCCTCCTGCGTGAGCAGTCTTGTGTCAATGTGCCATAGTACTGCATAATAAACAGACACATGTTAATATTATGCTTTATAAATTCTTCTGGTACTTAAGGGTTATGATTTAATTTCAGTGTTTGCAGTCTGTGTTTTAGGGTACTCACTGTATTATGAATGTGCATGCTTAAATATATTGGTCAGCACGTCATGTGGATGTAACTGAGTCTACAGATGCATTACTATCCTCATGTGTTGTGGTGTTCCATTTTTATAAGCGTGTTATACCAGGATGCAGTTCCAATCTACTGCACATTAATGAGCTTAAGCAAATTAAATATGCCAAATGCAGGCAATATTCATCAGTGTAACACATTTATTTTGTTTGCTTCATTTTAACTAATCAACTTTGTCTGTTTGTGGCCACCACATAATTAATGTCTCAGGAAATGAACTGTGTTTGACGATGAATCAGAGCAGAAGTCTCTGGCCATCGTTCAGTGCTGTGTCTTAATTTTTGAGTCTGAGAGAGAGTTGCTTTCAGCTGCTCCCTGCTCGGGGTCACCACAGCGGACCAACTGGTCCGCACAACAACTTGGCAAATGTTTTACGCCGGATGCCCTTCCTGACGCAACCCTCCCATTTTTCCGGGCTTGGGACCAGCACTGCATCCAGGGGCTGGGGATCGAACCCGGGCCTTCCGCATGATCAGCGAGAAACCTACCGCTGAGCCACCAATGCCCCTAATTTTTCAGTCTGAAATACTGTGATTTAATTAAGTTTTAACAGTGCTGCTAATATATTTGATTCTGGGAAAGTTGCTTTGTGGTCTCTGTGTTTGAACCATGACGAAACAGTCTGTGAGAGTTTAAATATAGCTGCTCGTGCTTCACTTATGCAAGTGGGCCCAGAACTTGTGGCAGCACGAGGGCAGGAAAAATTCCTCTGAGTTAAGAGTTCTGTGAATCAGAAGGTCTTGGCAGGAACACATGTGGGCAAATGGACAGCAGTTGTAAAGATTGCATAGATATGTCAAACAGAATATTCATGATCTATTGCAATCTGTCAGCCAAGGCTGAACTTAGGGAATCAGGAGAGAAAAAAAGATGCTCTAGCACAGTTCAGTGGCATGGAATGCAAGAGCATGGAGAGAAGAGGTTGAAAACACCTCTTCACTTGGTATGGTATGGTGGGGATTAACCTTCTGTTTATCTCTGTGTATTTTCATGTAGATATCTGAGTATAGTTAGGAAGGAAAGGTTATGTACTGCAATTCATATTCACAGTAGATTTAGAGTGCAGTTTAAATGTAAAACTTTATCCTGTTTGTGTCAAAAATGGAGAAATAGAGAAAAAAAAAAATCCAACTCAAAAAAAAACATTAACTGAATTAAAAGCCTACAGGCAAATAATTTCCATCATAATCACTGGTTGTTTTGAGGATGATTTTAGTTATGTCATTTTGATTTCATCTCTGAAAAGCTCTAGCGTATTACATATCTTGCTCTGCTTGAAGACTGAGACAGAGCTCAAGCACAGTTACTCTTGCCTTGCCCATAACCTCTTCTCATAGAACCTGTGAATTTGGTCAGTCTTTCTGAGCCTCTGAGCCTCTCACCTGCAAGAAACATATGGAACCGATTGACTTCAATCAAGAGTCTTTTCTCTTGCAACCAAAGAGCATCACACATTTTTTAGACTAAGGAATGCAATGAGGTATTTAATGTAAATCAGTCACTTTGGCTCAAATCCATAGCCAGCACTGTTAAGCTGATGTAATCAGTGGCCATATGCTCGGTGCTTTATTCTTTAACTGACTGTTGCGCTGAATGCTTGACTGTTTGACATTAGTCTTTAAGCTGAAACAGTGAGGCCTTGCATTGCGCTGCTATTTTCATTGGCTTTGTGAACTGAGAACTTAAAAGACAGTGTGCCCTCACTGCAAAAACTGTTTTAAGGTATCTACACAGTTTTCTTGATTCTGAAAATTCACTCCTTATCAATTCTGTGCCCTCTATGTTCCAGTTCACATCAATAGTGGAATAACACAGTGACTTGCATGATGAGAACACCGGAGACGATAGAGGGAGGATGTTTTCACGTGAACTTGTTTGTAGAGCACTGCTCCAGCCTGTTCCTGGTCTCATGCTGGCATGAGTTTATTTCTTTTTTTTCCACAACACAGTTGTCCTGTTATTAAGGTTATGAATGCAACTGCTACTGTCCTGACATTTGCGTGCAAACTCCGGTATGCAGCGTGTCTTTGCTGATTAGTTTCCATGGCAAGAGAATGCACAGATGAGGGTGCTTCCTGTCATGTTTATTATTATGATGGTCATTGCTGCAGCCTTAATTAATAGCCCTGCTCTTTCTTTAACTGAACCTGGAACTATTTAACTTTTACAAACATTCTTTGTGCTTCAAAATGTGGAGAGGAGCCAATGTCCCACTTGTAGCATTTTTCAAAATGTTCTACAAAAAAAAAAAAATCATTGATTAAAATCTTTGCTCATGTCCTGGTGCTGAATTGCTTAAATCTTACCTGAATAAATTTTAATCCAAACCAGAAACTGAACTATGATTAGGTACCACAAGACTATAAGCAAAGAATGGTGAGCTCAGAATTGCTTTGTAGGAAGGTATAATGGCTTGAAATATGTGAGAATGTTCTAAATGAATAGTAAAACACATTCAGCTGTTCAGCACTGAATCATTTCTTTTTTCTTTGCGTGTGTGTGTGTGTGTGTGTGTGTGTGTGTGTGTGTGGTTAGAAAGATACACATCTAGGAATGTACAGCACCATGAAACATATACACATCACATGTATCTGGGAAAGTGCAAGGCTGAAAAATATCTGACATGTGTAAATAAAACAGTTCTTTAATTTTTCAAAAGCTGTTTTAAAAGCAAAGAAGTAGCATGCCATTATTGTCCTATATTTTAGGCTCAGGCAGTAAACTAGAAGAATTGTAAACATTCTTGTAGTAAAATCTGCATCAAAGCTTACTCAAAGCTCTTTCTTTTGCCTTGTGAATTTAGGAGGTCCAGGATGCCCGGGAGGCTGTCTGACCTGCTCGGAGTTGAACGGCTGCCTGACATGCATGCCCAGGCTCTTCATTCACCTGGAGAGGGAAGGCATGAGGCAGTTTGGCGTGTGTCTGGCTTCCTGTCCAAAGGGTTTCTTTGGCACTCGCTCACCTGAAAAAAATGATTGCTCCAGTAAGAAGACTTAATAATACCTGGCTATAAACAGTCTTAAAGTGTTTTAATAAGGTCTCTGATGTGTCTTTCAGAATGTGGCTCTGAGTGCGACACCTGCTTTGACAAGAATTTCTGCACACGTTGCAGAGCAGGATCGTATCTTCACAAGGGGAAATGCCAAGAGAGATGCCCAGATGATCTAGTGCCTAGTGACATCAAGAGGGAGTGTGTTGCACGTGAGTCAACAATTTAGTGGTCTAAGACGAAATGAAATAACAGCATATTATATTATGCATTAGCAGTTCTGAAACTAGGAATCAGATTTCATTCATAGCTGATGAAAAAACATATGTTCAAGGCAATTTGGTTGGCTTTCATGGTTGGCTAACATTCGGGAGCCATAGCAAATTATTAAATTACTTCTAAGAAATAGGAATTAGTAAAAGGATTACTTTACTTATTACATTGTAGAAAAAAATAAACACACTACTCATTATCTTACATTCAAATAATGCTCTAAAAGCCATACAAATCTGTTCCAACTAGAAACACAAGGCTGACAGATATGTTAAAATATTTTATTAAGCCAGAAACAACCAACCGTAGTAAATGCAGTTTAAAAGGCATGACTGAGCACTGTCTTTGCCCAGAACAAAAGTAACATTGCATAACAATGCAAGGTTTAAATTATGAATTCAGCTTATGCTACTTAAAACCATTTATGTAATCTGACAAGCAGTCAGCTTCAAATTTAATCTTAATAAAATGGAAATGTAACAGAGCAGGTTAAGTGTTTCAGCATGTTACATAATTAGATGCTTAGACAGATTACTCATCAGTGGAAAGTTCTTTCAGGCTAAGGCATAATTCACACATCCAGTATCGCTTTTTTATTGCTTTTCCTTCAATTAAATTGAAAATAATTATGACCACCAATATTTTTAAATGTAAGCTATACTCTATAAACACACATGGGCACCTTGACGTTGCCTGTACCAGATCCTGCAGGCTCACACAAATTCTATAAACGCTGATAAATTTAATGCATTCTGAGTAAATGATATTTGTTATAAGCATAAATGTAACACAGGTAACAAAATTACAATCATTGTCCGCTTGTTTAGGAACACCTAACAAAACAACATTGGAATTTAAAAAAAAAAAAAAAAAAAAAGAAAAGAATGGAGGAAAATGTGATCTCTGTGACTTGGCATGTTTGTTAGTACCAGATGGGCTAGTCTGAATATTTCACAAACTGCTGATCTCCTGGGATTTTCACACACAACAGTCTTCGGAATTTATACAGAATTGTGAAAAATAAACAAATAAACAAACAAAAGCATCAAATGAGAGGAGGGTCTGCAGGCTGAATGCAGGCCTTGTTGATGAGTGAGATCAGAGGAGAATGACCAGACTGGTTCAAGTTGACAGGAAGTATATAGCAACTCAAATAAGTACTCTTTAACTGTAGCGAGCAAAAAAGCAACTCAGTACAGAAACAAACACTGGGGTGAATGGGCTGCAAGAGTAAAACATACAAGAGGCTATCATGGACACAGCTCACCTAACCCAAACAGTCCAGTGTTGGTGAGTCTGTGTCAAGTGTCAATGTTTTGCATATGCTTAAATGCTTTTCTGATCATTGCAATTGTAAAAAGTGATTGCTTGCAGTGGCTTACTTGGTGCACCATGCAAAATCAAACATAACAGAGAGTGGACACTATTCTGTGAGAAACTACCTCATATGGACTACAAAAATGTGGCGAGCTGCATGTCTGAAGGCTGAGAGTACAGACGGTGCCCCATGCTGCCCTTGAGTACATTGCCTCCCTAGGTGGCTGCTATATGGCCTGTGCCAGGATCCACCACTGATTATGTGGTGTTATATGAGTTATTTTATCCTAGCTGGAAACTCAAACCAATTTTTACACTGATCTCTCATCATTAAGGAATCTCCACCCACAGAACTGTCACTGACACAATGTTAGACTCTAGTATGTAAATCACAGTTTATGAAATACTCAAACCAGTCCATCTGGCACCAACTACCATGCCACGGTTAAAGTCCGGTTAGAAATAACTTTTTTTTTTCATTCTAATGTTTGATGTGAATATTAGCTAAAACTCCTGCTCCGTATCTGCATGACTACGTGCATCGCAATGTTGACACATAATTGGCTGATTGGATAACTGCTTAAGGTATATGGTTTTCCAGTGAAATCAGATAGTGAAATTGTAAGAAAACATTAGATCGCTAACCCACCTCCAACCCTAACTTGTTAAAGTTTTATACAAATTAAGCCATAAAGATTATTACTTATTTGCATGTATGAGGTCATGACATCTCTAAGAATAAGGCTGGAATTGCTGATCAAACTGTTCACCTTTCAGTTGCATTTGTGCATGTGTGTGTGCGTCCATGTTTTTTATATTTTGGTGGGGCTCAAATCTTTTCTCTCGTGGCTGGTTCACTTAAGGAAAACTGCTTTCTTACTAAAATTGCAGAGAAAAGGCTTACCATGAATTGAGGTTAATGTTTGAGTTAGATTAAGGTATATGCATAGCATTAATTAGCAGCATTAATAATTGTCAATAAGAGCTTTTCACAAGGAAAATATTACAAATGTGCATGTGTGTGATGGTCTTACAGCATGCCCAGTGAACTGTGAGTCCTGCCTGAACAGTGACACCTGTACAAGGTGTATGTCCGGTCATTATCTTCTGCATGGTCAGTGTAACAACATCTGCCCTGAGGAGTTTGAGCCCAGCAAGCAGTCAATGGAGTGTATTCCTAAAGGTGAGTGCCACCAGACATATCATCCAGTACTTTCCTGAATGAAGTGTGCAAGTATGTGTTTCACAATAAGAAAACTGGAGAATATTTTTTCACTGTCTTGTTCTTCCTTCAGTGCACTGTGAGGTGGGAGAGTGGAGTGAGTGGGGGCCATGTTTGCGGATAGGGAAATCCTGCTTTGGAGAAGAAAGCCGAACACGGAAAGTTCTGCAGTCCCCCAGTCCTCAGGGCAACCCCTGCCCTTCCACCTTAGAGAAGAGACAATGCATTGTTAAGAAAAAGAGATGTGGTAAGTTTCATCTGATGTGTGGATGTCACACAGTGAAGCATAAAGCCTTATGATTCCGGGTAGGCTTCAGACATTTTAGGAAGTTTTAGTTTTAAATTTTTAGTTTTAAAAAGTACTCGTAAGGTGTTTTGCTTGCTTAAGGTGTGATACAACATCAATTGGCAATGTAAATAAGGGAAACTCTGGAAACACTCAATTTAATGTCACTCTGTTTGAAGTTAAACAGGGAAAGATGGCCCAGAAAATAAACAAATTGAGCTATATTAATAGTAATAATTACATAATAAACAGATTAATTATTCTGATTAATTTACAAAAATGTTCTTTTCCTCACCAGCTCTATAAACTGTTTTAATGGCACGTAGACATCTGGAATTAGCAGGCACCATCATAATTTTAAAATTAAATTTTTACTTTTTGAAATCCTTAACTTGATTTATGTAAAGAACATTTATTGCCCACAGTGATGTATGTTGAAATAACTGCAAAATGATGCCAAAGGTCAAAAGCATTTAGATTTCTTCTGCTTCATATCTCATGAAAAATAATACTCTTTTAAAATTAAGGACCATAAATACTTTCTATCCAAAGCAAAGAAAAATAGCATGGAAGAACCGGCTATGTTGTTAAAGCATATTTATGTGTTTACGCTCTGACTGCCGTGTTTAAGGCTTTGAATTGAGCTTTATGACAGATAACAGACTGGCTTCATGACCACATCCCTCATTAATTCCTGGTGCCTTGTGTGACTATGAATCAAGTTTCCCAGACCGAATGTGTTGGTTTATGGTCCTCTTTTTCCTTTTATGTACTAATGAATAATACGGCTTATTTAAAAACATAGCTAATCCCAGATCCTAGGCATAGAATCCGACACAAAAAGGGCGGGGAGATGAATAACAACTCTGTAACACCTCTGTGCATTTTTCTTACTAAAAAGAAACACACACACACAAACACCTCTTGCCTGGAGGGGCTTCTGTGGCACATTAGCTCCTAGCAATGAGTCTGCATGAGGTTGATCCACTGGGGCCGCCAACAAGGGTGCGTGTTACACACTACAGGCTCGGTTATTGACCTCGTCTCCGACTGTGATTACCCAGCTGCCCCTGCTCCTGGAACATTAACTGAGCACTAATTATCTGCCAGGGCTCTGTCCCATCCATGTTTATGTTTTGCGTACCCCAGCAGGGTCAGTGGTCCGACCCCCGCCAGCCCTGAGTAATCCCAAGCAACCCTCTGACACTGATACATCCTCCCCCTCACACCCCGTACACACACGGCTTTATTTTTCCTCCTGCCAAGTCCTTCCTCTCTGCTTTCCCCTCACTTGTCATTTGTTTTCCCCCTCTATGTTTCATGACCTTTACCATATGCAGCCTGTTCCAATCTGGAATCTTGTGCCCGGGTCATTCCCTTTCACCTCATCTGTTTTATTTATTTATCTATCCATTATCTTGAATGCAACTCAACTTAAGTCAGGTAACACAGGCCTATTTTAACACGCTCTGTTCCAGATTCAACTATGCATGCTCTGGATATAAATGTCCTGGCCTACCAGCAGCACTTTGTTTGAGGGTTAATCAAAACATTCAAAACCACTGTCCCTTTATTTGTCCCTGCTAGGACAGTCACAACAAGGTGTTGAAGCCCGAGGCATTCCTCCTATGGGACGAAACAGAGCCCTTAATCCCTGCCTGGCTCCTGCCAAAAGCCCCCGGATGACAGCATGCCTGTCCACATCCTCATTAATGTAATTCTGGCACTCTGTCCTCCATGTCATATCTGGTTTGAGCTATCCCGATACACAGTCCTGAGCACCACTCAGGACCTGACCAGGCATGAACAGCACTTGAGGTCAGAATTGTATAGAGAACCTTCAGTGATTTTGGGCCACTCTGCAGTTATGACCTGTGACAATTACATCTGGTTTCTCATGTAGTTTTCAACTTCCTCTTCCTTCCTTACCCATTTTCAATCACACTTTTGAAAATTATGAATAATCAGTGCCAGATGATGCCTATGTTGAAATATTGATGTTGAGCTGAGAAACATAAGCAACTTGAAGCCAAGCTTTGGCAGCCAACTTGCTTTTAAGGGTTGCAACATGTTTTTTAGGACTGTAAGGTTCAGGCACTGGCTAGTTTGTTGATAATACATGCGTGATGAATAGATCCATTTTCACATGGCTGTTTTGTACAGATCCAACTTTAAATGGACTCCCCCCCCCAATCCCTCATCCAGATCATCTAACAAGACCTTCCATCTGGCAATGGTGACCAGATGCTGAAGAATGTGTTATATTCTTAAAGAAACTGCCTGTATAATGATATCCCATTTGGAATCAATGCATCACTTGACAGTTTATAGAAATGGTAGACAGCCTTCTAGCTTTGAAATAGACCAAATAAACATATCCATAATGATCCGAGCAGCACCCTGATGGTGTTATGGCTTGGTTTGTAGGAAACGCAGAGATTATGACTAATCCACTGATCTCTAAATCGTAATAACAAAGAAAACAATGTGTGCAGAGGGGACTTCCTGTGTATAAAGAGCCGGGAGTGAGGGAGGGGGTGTCAGTGCGAGTAACTGATGGGCATGAAATTACAGTGTGTGTGTTTGTGTGTGTGTGTGTGTGTGTGTGTGTGTGTGTGTGTGTGTGTGTGTGTGTGTGTGTGTGATGGCTGATCAGTCGCAACTGAAATGAGACAGCTCTCTCATAACAATCCCAACTGACTCAAGGCTGTGGGAGGCATGGTGGGGTCTGCCTACTCAAGGAGCACATGTGAGATAGAAGAGCAGTTGTATCTCTTCACAGCCGACACTCTCACCCTTCATTATTTGTGCACATTTTTTAAACAGCCATAGCTGGTAGGGCCCCGTATCGGTCTGGCCGGAC
Source organism: Hemibagrus guttatus (assembly GCA_033459395.1). NCBI lineage: Eukaryota > Metazoa > Chordata > Actinopteri > Siluriformes > Bagridae > Hemibagrus > Hemibagrus guttatus. The sequence goes on from JAUCMX010000003.1 coordinate 14,609,349, forward strand.
CCCAGGAATGTGCAGGTCAGTGTGGACTGTAGTGGGCAGTGTGCCCTGATCCCCCCCAGCAGCAAAGAGAGCAGCAATGATTAATCGAGTCTGAGTGGAGGGATGCACGCAGGGGGAGGCAGCTGGGTGTCCACCTCAGCACTTTTCCAATCCTCCACACAACAGAGCTCAGCCTTGCTCCACTCATCCACTGATAAGCCTCCGGCAGGAATTGAAATTGGCTCGTTGGGAGTGTTAAGCAACACAAGATAAAGTAACATCAACAGAATTTTATTTTAAGGTCCTCTATTTTTGACAAATAGAAATCAGAAAAGGGAAGGTTTGCCAAGTGTGTTGCTTAAAAAAATAAAAAATTACTTAAAAATGAGAATTACAGGTTATTAAGCAACACCATTATTTTGTGGTTTGTTGGAACACAGCATCTGCATCAGTCACAGAGCCATTAAATGTCATTCATTATTCAGCCTTAGTATATAATATACATTGAAAGAGACAGCACTTTGAGAACATTATGAGTCAATTTACCAGATCGACAACTCAAGAAAATGTTCATACAATGTAGCTCAATATGATACATGTAGGCATACTCCAGTACCTACATATAATGATTGAGTAACTACAATAAAATCTGTAGTTGGATGAATAATAAGACTTCCAATTAAAAGACAGATACTGTATTTTAAAGAGTTAACTGTTTAGTCTATTTTAGTAAAGAAGATGTGGCAGAGTAGAGACATTTATGTGCTTCCATGGGACAATAGAAAAGCTTTATTTGGAGCTGAAAATGACTCGAACACTAACATTATTAATGCTTGTTTTATTAGGGAAGGGAGACAAAGGCACGCGTAAAGGAGAGCGGAAGAATCGCAACAATCGAAAGGAGAAGACAAACAGCGAGGGCCGTCGAGAGCGAAAAAGAGAGAGAGAGAGGGAGAGAGAGCTGGGCACCCGGGAGGACGACAGCAGGAACAAAACAGAACAGCGTCGCAAAAGGACCCAGAGCAGAGACAGTATAGTGGAATAGGGAGGATCTGCATGGTGATCCTCTCAAATAACCCTCCGCTGGTTCTCCCACCCCTCTGACCCTTAACCCCCAACTTTCAGGGGTGCTGCTGCTACCTGTATAATTTAAATGTATACTGTATATGCACAAGAGAAACGAGGCACTGATCACACAAGTGACATGAACAGTGAAGCTAATCCTTCTCCTATCTGGCTCAATGCCCTCAAAGGCCATCTATTGCTCATGTGGCATCTTTCTCATGCAGAGGAGTCTGGCACTGAGTTGGAATGATATTGAACTCACTGTAGTGAAGTGGGACCTTTATGAAACAGCAGGCTGATGACTCAGACGCTGCCCTGGTACAGCATCACGTTGTGGTTTGAATGTAGATTTGTTTGACATTATGTAGAGTTGCTATTGTATAAACGTCTATCTTTTTTTGGCTAAGTAAATTAAAGCGAGCGTGCTTGCTGGTGTCATGGACATTGCCTGTTGATAAAGCTATGACTGCATGATGGACTGGTATAAACCCACCAGACAAGAGGACAGGCTATGGTATTACTGGATAAAAAGGTAATGGTTCTCCGTGCGATTTTTTTATTTTTATTAATCTTTGTTCAGTGTCCTCCAAATATTGGGGAAGTTTGCCTGTCTATAGTAGCAGAATCCAAGCTTTCAATTAAGCCATCTGACCAGAAACCAAAAGCACCTGTATGTTCAATAAATAATGATGTTTGTACGTTTTTTCCCCAGTTTTCTGATCTATTCATGGGAGGGAAGTGTAAACTCAAACGTTTATATAAAAATACCTAAATCTGCCACACTTTATTTGCAGTACAATGGTAAGTAAAATGTACATTTATGATAGATATTTACACAGATAAATATCTATATTACACTGAAACCCAAAGCATTCTATAATGATTTGCAGGGCTATACTACAAATGTAGCATAGAGTATCTCTAGCAGTACATGTTTTAGGGAGTGGCGAAATGAGAGCTTAACCTCTGTTTAATATAATCATACTTAGAGGGAATGCCAGACCTTCAAATTACTTAGAAGTATCATAAATCAGTAAAGTGGTCTAGATTCTAGCTACATTCCAAAGTGTTGTTGAGACAAGAGCCGCTTACAAAATGACCCACTTTTAAGCTCCTAAACGAAACGCTGAAAATAGTACAAGGATTTAAAAAAAAAAAAGAAGCAATAAGCAAAAGAAAAAGAGAGAGTAAAGGCAAACAGTAGGAAACCACTGAAAACAAGCATTGCTCATGGTGAAATAAATAGAGAAGCCGCAAAATACAAAAAGCTCCATATACAGTGAGTCAAAAATAATCACATGCTGTACACAAAGCCAGTCATGCTGGAGAGAGAGTTTCCTTTCATGGCCAGTGTTTCTCCTGTGAGTCTATACAATTATAATATTATATTTCAGTAAAAATTCAATAAAATACTCCCTACTGAAAGAGGCACAATACGTTTCAGTTTTAGGATCAATTTTTTTGTTTTACTTTTTTTGCTGGATGCCATATTAAGAGTCAGAAAGCATAAATTAATAGGTACATTTTGCATAGCAATAATAATCACCTAAATAAGTAACAAACAGTTTTTAAAAAAAAAACAAAAGTAGAAACAATTATATAAGTTTATTATATTACAATCTGTAATCAAGCCAGCATTGATATAAACACAGTGAAAAGTACAGGAGGAATAATTCTGCTAATATTTTTTCTTTCCTCTTCAGTAACAATTTTGTCCTGATCAACACAGATCCAATCCTGGGAGCTACTGTGCATCAGAATACACCAGTCCATTACAGGGCATTTTTAGACATTTTACAGTAGCCAATTAACCTACTGACATGTTTCTAGGAGGTGGGAGGAAACTGGAGAATTCAGAGTTGAAATCATGTGAAACACTCCACAGTCAGTAATCTGAACATCGGACCCTGGAGCTGTCACATAGCTATGCAACTCACTACTCCACCGTATCACTCCACAACAATTTGTTGGTATCCACTCTACATTAAGACATCTTTATATGTCTCAGCAAAAATATTAATAGCTGCCTAAAACGTTTGTTAGTTTTTGTAAGTGTTTTAATTTCCATGTCATTTGAGAACAGCAACATCTGTTTAACATGTTTGCAGGATACATAAAAACTATTCAACCCTTAGGATTGGTACTAAAACACACCTTAGGACAACACAACAGTGAAATTCCAAGGCAGTGTCAAACACACACACACACACACACACACACACACACACACACACACAGCTCAAGAAATCATCCTGTATGCACTGTTTATACATCAGGACTAAGCTAAAACATGCCTTTGTTGCAAAGGGTGGTTATAAGAGCACTTTTATTGAACAAAAAACTACACTTGGCATGGAGCGTGATATAAAATGTATTAAAATAATAACGTTTTCTCACATATACAGTGAACATGTAGCAAATGGAGACACACTTGAAAAGATTCAATCAGTGCAACAGATGAAACTGCATTATGCAGAGATATAAATGGGGTAAGTAAATTAGAAATTAATTCACAGGAACAACATTAACTTGGAAATCCTTCACGTTGTGGAAATTCAGTCTTTTATCAACAAATTCTTCACCTCCCTTATTAGGAAGGGCAAAGCACTGTGAAAGAGATAACAAAGTGATAAATTATATCACTGAGCTGATACTATGCAGAAAAATACTATACAGTTTTTTGTCCATCAGTGGTGCTGATATATCCACTCTGTAAAACTTTCATGTTAATCTTTACATTCAGCATATGATCTCCAGTGGCATCCAAGATTTATTTTTAAATGAATTTCCTTTAATGATTTCACTTCTTTCATCATAATGTTGGCCTGTTTTCACTTTGGCTTACCCATAATGCTGTACAACTATCTGCTGATAATAGGAATTTAGCCCTTGTTTATCGTGACATAAAGTGAGTAATACATCAGCACTTCTGTGCTTAGGTCTGTTCAGATCTCCCACATCCTCATATGTACACTCTGCTCAAACAGATCAACTTCTAAAAGTTTTCATGCTAATACTGCCATCAACACTTGAGCTTGTCATCTTGTAGCTTAGTAACTAAGCCAATGTTCTGCCCTTTTTTTTGCCAAATTTGTCATATGGCTGCACTGCATCCTGCAACTTTGAGTGCAGTGTTTGTTGACTGCACTATTTCTACATTGGATATCTCCTTAATATGACACACTGCTATATAACAGTGCTTGAGAAAAGAAGGTCTTGCTTATTTTTAGGAGCTCACAATGAATCCTGACAGTTTTCACTTATGCCTGAGATCACAGAATTCTTTCTCCAATTAAAGTCAATGTATCTGAGCTAGTAATGTTGCTGTGTCTTGTGACAGACAATTTCTCCTGAGAATAAAGCACCAACCAGGCAATTAGCACCACAAATATTTCAATCTAAACATATTTAACGTGTTTCAGAGTGGACATTCAGTCAGTGATGTTTCACCAAATAAAGGTACAAAAAACATCTCATTAATGGCACTATCCCAGTGATAATTGTACCTTTAAAACACCACCATAGTTTTTTTTTCTTTTTTCTAAGAGTAAGTGTACTCATACTAAGATTACATTTTAAAATCTGCCTGAACATCAGTGGCACATTTCACAGTAATGTCAAATAATTTAGTATAAAATTAAACACAAGGATAGTCAAGTGACAGGGACAGAGCAGAGAGATGTATAAGTGCTAGTATTTACTTTTGGAAAAGCACTAGGAAAGGCCATTTTAGTCAAAGCGTGCAATAAATATTTTTTTTAACTCATCACATACGTGTAACAGACAGGTGAAGACATTGCAAAGGGAAAGATGCTACAGGGACAGTTGTGGAAATCCTAAATAGCTGGGCGTGACTGTTCCAGGTTAATGGGGAGAGGTGAAAGTGCAGCTGTGTTTTCAGAAAAACTAACATGATGTTAACCACAATAGAAAACCAACTATGGGTGCAATACTGTGGTTTGCCAGCAGAGGTGCTTAATCACATACAAACCTCAGACCTCTGCTCACACAAGAGCTAGTAATGACACACCAGAACGAGCTGAAGAGCATATGGAATAATAAAAAAGCACAACTTTGCTCAGTTATACAGATACTATTTAATATGTTATTAAATCAGTGCTGTTAAAATTATAAGACGGCAAGTGAAGGAGTTACCTTTAAGAATGTAGTCTGTCAAAAGACTGGGCACTTTGTCACTGTCATCCTTCATGGCTTGAAGAACTGTTGAGAGAAGAAATAATGAGGTAGAAATTTTTTTACTAACCTTTTTCATATTACTATATAGTACAAGGGTCCAGATCTGAGCTGAGCACCTGAACAAGTTACTAAACATATCCTCTTTACAATCACATGTATACACCGATCAGGTATAACATTATGAACACCTGCCTAACATTGTGTTGGTCCCTCTTTTGCTGCCAAAACAGCCCTGACCACTCAAGGCACTCCACTAGATCCCTGAAGGTGTCCTGGCACCAACATGTTAGCAGCAGATCCTTGGGCCTCCATGGGCCCCACCTCGCAACTTACAAGACTCAAAGGATACTTACAGGTCTTAAAGGACTTAAAGGATACTTTAGACAGATACTGACCACTGCAGATGGAGAACACCGCACAAGAGCTGCAGGAGATGCTCTGATCCAGTCGTCTAGCCATCACAATTTGGCCCTTTTCAAGCTCGCTCAAATCATTATGCTTGCCCATTTTTCTTGATTGTAAAACACAAACTTTGAGGACAAAATGTTCACTTGCTGCCTAATATATCCCACCCACTAACAGGTGCCATGATGAGGAGATAATCAGTGTTATTCACTTCACCTGTCAGTGCTCATAATGTTATGCCTGATCGGTGTATGTGTAATATAAATTCTGTAAATTGCATTTAATTATCCACTCATTGGAGCAGAGATTATAGCTACAGTGCTAAATACATTAACTCAGAAAGGGAAATGTTATCACAGGCTTTCATACATTTTAAGAGATAACTGGTCTTATCAGAGAACTGATCACTTGGCAGGTTTAAAAAAAAAAAGGGTGACAAATGGGGGAGTAGTATGTGTTAATTCTCTCCAGAGCTAATTAAACATTTTACTTTTAGCATTTTAACTTAAAGCAACATTACAAAACAAAACAAACACTTCAAATAATCTTATTTATAGGCATAAACAGATGACTAATGATTAAGTATTAAAAGTCCCCATATCATCAAGTTAGTTTGGTGATCCAGTATTACTCAGGTAATACTAGGTAACACTCACTTTTTGTGAGAACCTGAAGATCTTCAACTGATGGAGGCACATCTTTCTTCTCATAAGGAATGACTGTAGTGAGGTACTGTGAAGAAGTTTAAACAATACTGGTGAGTAGATAAATAATAGTAGCTGTTTTTGGTGTTTCTGGAGATGGGATGGAAATATTAATGATAAAAGCTCAATTATACAAGTGTAAGCTGATGTTCAACACTGGAAAGGAGGGAGTGGAAAAGAAAGAAAAGGACTCAGGCACCTGTTTGTCCCCTCCCATATTCCCAAAAGTTTGGCGAAAGCCATTTTGAATAGCAGAAGAGATGCTCTCCATGCTGAAGTGCTGAAACATCAGAACAAGTACAGAAAAGCAGAGAAAGTAAGGAAAGGAGAAATAATAGAAAATTCTCCTGTTATACAGAATAATAATAGTAGCTATGTTTAAATGCAGCCTAATAATCAGTTAATTGTCTGACTCATGTTTTAAAAAGAATATAAACATTTTTGTAAACAAGGGTAAGAATTAAAGACAACTGTAATAGGAAAAGAAGCACAAAGAACAGCCACTCAGCTCCCACATGTTCTTACATACATACAAAGACCGTATTCAGAAAAATAATACTTCTTCTATTTCTTCAATAATAATTCCAAATATAAATGTTTAGGGTCAGAATGTATGAGGACATCCAAAAATAATGGCCATTATTCAAACTTGCACAGAATAGAGCATAGATTTGAGGATGTCATATGCACCGATCAGCCATAACATTATGAGCACTGAGAGGTGAAGTGAATAACACTGATTATCTCCTCATCATGGCACCTGTTAGTGGGTGGGATATATTAGGCAGCAAGTGAACATTTTGTCCTCAAAGTTGATGTGTTAGAAGCAGGAAAAATGGGCAAGTGTAAGGATTTGAGCGAGTTTGACAAGGGCCAAATTGTGATGGCTAGACGACTGGATCAGAGCATCTCCAAAACTGCAGCTCTTGTGGGGTGTTTCCGGCCTGCAGTGGTCAGTACCTATCAAAAGTGGTCCAAGGAAGGAACAGTGGTGAACCGGCAACAGGATCATGGGCAGCCATGGCTCACTGATGAACATGGGGAGCAAAGGCTGGCCCGTGTGATCCGATCCAACAGACAAGCTACTGTTGCTCAAATTGCTGAAGACGTTAATGCTGGTTCTGAGAGAAAGGTGTCAGAATACACAGTGCATCGTAGTTTGTTGCGTATGGGGCTGCATAGCTGCAGACCAGTCAGGGTGCCCATGCTGACCCCTGTGCACCACCAAAAGCGCCAACAATGGGCACGTGAGAATTGGACCACAGAGCAATGGAAGAAAGTGGCCTGGTCTGATGAATCAAGTTTTCTTTTATATCACGTGGATGGCCACGTGCATGTGCGTCGCTTACCTGGGGAACACATGGCACCGGAATGTACTATGGGAAGAAGGCAAGCCGTTGGAGGCAGTGTCATGCTTTGAGCAATGTTCTGCTGGAAAAACTTGGGTCCTGCAATCCATGTGGATGTTACTTTGACACATACCACCTGCCTAAGCATTGTTGCAGACCATGTACACCCTTTCATGGAAACAGTATTCCCTGATGGCTGTGGCCTCTTTCAGCAGAATAATGCACCGTGCCACAAAGCAAAAATGGTTCAGGAATGGTTTGATGAGCATAACAACGAGTTTGAGGTGTTGACTTGGCCTCCAAATTCCCCAGATCTCAATCCAATCCAGAATCTGTGGGATGTGCTGGACAAACATGTCTGATCCATGGAGGCCCCACCTCACAACTTACAGGACTTAAAAAATCTGCTGCTAACATCTTGGCGCCAGATACCAAAGCACACCTTCAGGGATCTAGTGGAGTCCATGCCTCAATGGGTCAGGGCTGTTTTGGCAGCAAAAGGAGGACTAACAAAATTTTAAGCAAGTGGTCATAATGTTATGCCTGATCGGTGTAAATGGATCTGTGTCTAAATCATGAAACTGACACGAGGATTTCTTTTTTCAATTGTTTTTGCAATACTTTTTTCAATGCACCATAAACAAGTACAAAACCGAGCCATTTTCTAACCTCATCTGCAGGTAGTTATGTGAACTCATTTTTATTCAACTTGAATCTTACTAATACTGGAGTACTAGTATGCTCCTTTACCCATTTATTTATTTAGCAGATGCTATTATCTATTAATAATTAAAATCAGTCTTCTATAAGATTAGTTCTAGTATGCAACAATGCACCAACAAGTACTTCAGATATTTAAGTAAGTATTAATTCATGTGTTAGTGCATGATTATTCATTTACTGTTATTGTAAAATGTCACCAAGGAAACAGTTACTTGAATTTGTGTATACTCATTTTACAATTGGATTTTACTGTACGCAACTCAGAAGGCCTCTAGTTTAGATGTAGCCAAACTGTCATTTTCCATCATGCAACAATAGTCTGTGCTCACTCACACTTGCGGACAATCTGTGTAGTCTGCCATTCTGCTCTTTCTTTCCACTCTTTCCTTTCCTCTTCTTTTTCAGGAGTTCTTTGTGCTCCTTCTGGAGGTTCTGTACATCTATCAGCACAGAGATGAAACTGTTCATCACTTCCTTCTCAAATTCGAGCTCATCTCTAAGAGCCAGCTGCCGCACAAGCTCCTCAGAGTAGTGGCGGATCGCTGTCTCCACCTCCTCCAATAACTCATTCAGTTCTGCAACACTGAGATTCCTTACTCCTGCAAAAATACATTGTGTGCAAGTCAAGTAGCTTTTTTTGTCATTTCAACCATATATAGCTGATGCAGTACACAGTGAGATGAAACAATGTTTCTCCAGGATCCTGGTACTACATAAAACAATACAGGGCTACAAAAGACAAAACAGAGCTAAGGACTAAAGAGTACATTGTTCTAGCCACATAAAGTGTGTAGTGTGCAACCTAGTGCAAACTGTGCAAGACAGACACTGCAAACAAACAATACATAAAGGACGGATACATAAAACAGAGCTGACCAATTAACGGACAGTATTTAGCATTGTTCAACACTCAAACATGCCCCTTTTTACGCATGCACATTTATGCTGAAATAATAATGGCAGTTAACTGGAAGGGAGTTAAGTACAAGTCAAAATCCTGAAACTAATGCGGTAATCATCTGTAACGAAACACAAGTACCAGGAAATTATTGTGAAGATTGAGATATTTATATATCCATCAGTGTCACACTGACACCTGTTCATATGGATGATTTAAACCAGCACCATAATAACAGTAGAAAATGCTAACAATATATGCTAATAATGTAAATATATAACATCAAAACAGAATGAGACCTGTCTTCGGGTACTCACTCTCCTCAAAGCCATGACCATTGGATCTCCGTATCAGGTTTGACTTAAAAGGGTTCTGCTCTGCTTGCATGTCTGGAGACTCCTGCATCATCTCCTCTAGCTCCTCAATCACCTGCAAATCATAGTGTCATAATATCTGCATGGAAAGGGGTGTGATGGTTTAGCAGTATGACGGCACCATGATAAATAATTATACTATGATCACTTTGTAATATCTTTATAGATAATGACGTCAGGAAAAATACCTCTTCGGCAGGGCCTTCAAAATGGAATTCAATTAAAAACAGACATTGTCATAATGCAGCATTAAAGATAGCTGGATGTAGATTTATATATAGATCCCTTATGAGCAAATCCAAGGTGACAGTGGCAAAAACGGAAAAACACAGTAGGACATTGATGTTTTACTGCCTGTACTCATCCTGCAGGTCTATTCTATAGTGTATATATCCCTATATAAGTGTAATTTAATAGTATGCATGTTAGAGGTTTTCATACTTTTATCTACTCAGCACATATTCACTGCTCACAGCCTTGTTAGTTAATCAATGTATTTATCTAGCAAGCTTGAGAGGAACCAGACTTACATATTCTTCTGGGCACCAGACAGTAATATTATAAATCATTACTGTTCTAAATTCTCTGATCATTACTTTAGATAATATAGAAACAAAACAGAAATAAAGTAACTTAATAAGCCTACAATAAGCACAGTAATGCACTGTCCGAAAAGCTCCTGCCCACATTTTTTGCTTTGACTACACAGACAAATAAAGCCTCTATAACTCAGATCTGAAATCTCAGCACCTGCTCTGCAGTAAGGAAAGGCTCGTCATTAATGCAGGACACAATGATGGAGTGCATGTCCATCTGTTCCCTCAGCTCTTCATCATCAGACACATCCAGATTCACATTATCAACCTGAAACAACAAAAGAAGAAACTAGCTTTGTCAGAAATCTTGCCAAATCACAAGGAGAGCTGCAGGAGAGCTGTAGGAGCGATAGGAACTGTAGGAGAGCTGAGGGAGCTGTAGGGGCTGTAGGAGAGCTGAGGGAGCTGAAGAAGCTGTAGGTGAGCTGAGGGAGTTGAAGAAACTGTAGGAGAGCTGAGGGGAGCTGAAAAAGCTGTAGGAGAGCTGAGGGAGCTGTAGGGGCTGTAGGAAAGCTGAGGGTGAGCTGAGGAGAGATAAAGAAGCTGTAGGAGAGCTGAGGGAGCTGTAGGGGCTGTAGGAGAGCTGAGGCTGAGCTGAGGGGAGATAAAGAAGCTGTAGGAGAGCTGAGGGAGCTGTAGGGGCTGTAGGAGAGCTGAGGGAGCTGAAGAAGCTGTAGGAGAGCTGAGGGAGCTGTAGGGGCTGTAGGAGAGCTAAGGGTGAGCTGAGGGGAGCTAAAGAAGCTGTAGGAGAGCTGAGGGAGCTATAGGGGCTGTAGGAGAGCTGAGGGAGCTGAAGAAGCTGTAGGAGAGCTGAGGGAGCTATAGGGGCTGTAGGAGAGCTGAGGGAGCTGAAGAAGCTGTAGGAGAGCTGAGGGAGCTGTAGGGGCTGTAGGAGAGCTGAGGGTGAGCTGAGGGCAGCTAAAGAAGCTGTAGGAGAGCTGAGGGAGCTGAAGAAGCTGTAGGAGAGCTGAGGGGAGCTGTAGGAGCTGTAGAATTGCTGAGTTGAGCTGTAGGAGAGCTGAGGGAGCTGAAGAAGCTGTAGAATTGCTGAGTTGAGCTGTAGGAGAGCTGTAGGAGAGCTGTAGGGGAGCTGAGGGAGCTGTAGGAGATCAGTGTTTTCAACTCACGGGCCTGTCCTCAATGTGCAGCACGGGGAGCTGGAGTGAACGGGTACGAGACCGATTCCAATCCACTGGCATGACATTTCCATAGTTACTAGTGAGAACATTCCAGATCCTAGGATAGAGGGATGATGTCCACTATTACTGTGAGCGTTTAACTTCAAAACATCAAGTAGAATTTAAAAAGGATTTATAAAGAAACCTTTTGTTTTTCCTTAGATCCATTTCTATTAATTTTAGCCTATTCATATGAGATCAAATCATGACATTGTTTCCTTCAGCATATTAACTATTTCAAGCGAACTCTTTCATACAATAGGGGATAGAGAAATCACGTGACCCACGTCACACTGAACTGGTGTACCGGAGATGGAGAAAATGGTCAGCAGGCACTGGTGTACTGTAACTGTTCAATGTTTCATATGGATTCCTGATTTATTTTTTTTTAATCAATAAATAAACACGAATCAAATCAAATACACAAATAAAAAGAAGTTAGATTTAGATACAATAAGATGAACCTTCGTTTTAGGACATGGTTGTAGCTTTCGATGTGTCACGTCAGGTGCAAATAAATAATTCAAGGTAATTAATAAGGTTCGTAGGCTGTACAGTTCTATGGCGCAGGGTTTCTGAGACCAGACAAAATAAAGCCCAGCTCTGTGCATGCATCACGCTTTCACTTACTCGTCGTTTTTTAACACAGTGTCCTCTGTTAGAGGATTCACGCCATCTATGAGTTCGGCATTAGCGTCGAAATTTCCAAAGCACGCTTTCAACTTCTCGTCGAAGTCGGCGACCAGTTCCTCCATAGATCTGAAATCTGACCGGTCTCCAATATGTTCATCGAGATCCGTAAAGCGCAGAAGCTCCGTTACCGCGTCCACACTCCGTTTTATCCGCTCCAGCTGCTTTTCCGCCAGTATTTCAGGCTGTAGTGCGCTCTGGTCCTGCGCAAGAAGCGCCGCCATCATCCCTGCAGAGCAGCACCGAGTTACACGCTCCAAGTGTCCTATTCATCTAGCCCAGGAATTCTCAATTACAACACACACACACACACACACACACATGCAGTGCATCATCTCACCCAACCTCCCCAGCACACGCAAGCATACACACATATCAGTTACCATGTAACTGTCAGGATATTAATTTTATTCATATAAATGTATTCAGAATGCAAACAGTAGGTTTAAAAAACATTTCAAGACTGCTCTCATCCACCACTTTCTTATTTTAGTCTATTTCAGTCCATCATGAAATGTTCTTGTAATTGCTACTCATCACCGCTAGATGGAGCCGCTGGTATGTGGCCCTCAGAACAAACACAACAGGGTGGTTGAACTTAACAGATATTTGAGTATTTACCTGCTGCTTAACAAAACAAAAAAACAATGTATTTTTGTTCATAGAAATCTTATAAGCGACTTTGACAAAGGCTAGATGACTGGATCAGAGGCAGGTCATGTGGGGTTTTAGAGGTATGCAGTGAAAGTGGTCTAAGGAAGGACAGCTGGTGAACTGGCAACAGGGTCATGTGCACACAAGGCACATTTTGATGCAAGTGGGGAATGATGGCTAGACCATCTTGCTTGATCCCACACAAGAGATACTGTAACA
>JAUCMX010000003.1:14629879-14654879 GCA_033459395.1 Hemibagrus guttatus
ATATCTTCTGGACCTTGCCCTGATCCATAATTTTGAAGAGAAAAAAGAAATAAAGAACTTTTTTTTTTTTTTTTAATCAAAGTCACAGTACTAGAGTGTTAAAATTACTACCATAATCCCTGCATTTCTTTGCAAGTGAAATGTGTCCTATTTATTAATTTTATGGATTTTTGTTGTGGTTTCATCTTGTAGTCATAATCATGTAATCAAGACATTAAAATGGCTAGATTCTTTGTTTCATGATTTTCACATATTCTGAAATAGACTCAAGCTTCTATCAGTAAAAGTTCAATTGTTCTATCAGTTTAGCTTATCAGTGAAAGCTTTTAAAAAAATGCAACATGAACATTGGAGGCGTACATAGTTTCAGTCGTAGGCATGGGTTCAGTCAGGGAGAAGGGTCAATCTTTTCACCATTTTTCATTACAATTAACCTGAAAGGTTACAGAGAATTGTTTTGAGTTGTCGTTTATTATCTACAATATAAGGAGACTTATTTTGCCTCGATAAACAGTAATGGAGAATCAAACATCTTTCCCTCACATTCTTATTATAAAGGACAAATAAACAACATTGGCAAAAATATTGGGTGGGCTGCCTGTTAGCACACTAAGTGTCCAAGTCTACTCATTATGACCCAGAATTCAGCAAGGCATTCTGGGATGAATTTTTGAAGGATTTTGTTGAGTGCATGTTTTTTTTCTTGTTTATCTTACATTTACTGTAAATTTAACTAATCCTGCAGATGTGCAGTTTATCTTTGAATCACTGGCTGCCAACTCAAGTCTGATCTTCAGTTGCTATTTTTAAAGTATAAACTGACCCATGACAGGGTCATTTATTGAAATCCATACACAAATCTATTTCTTTCTAGCTGCAAAAGGAATTTAGGACTATTAAGTCATTACAGGCTACAGCACTGTACTGAAATGATGGTAACTAGTGAATTTAACTTGCATCACCTTTATACTGTTGCTAACCAATGACATCAGTATTTATATTATATTGTGAAAAATGCACCACACAAACACTGCATGGAATTCTTTTTTAAAGGAAACTGGAAGTGTTGCTTTTTAAATCCAAAAGAAATCCCATTTTATTCTAAAGTTCCTCAGGCATGAGCACTGCCCTGGCAGAACAATGTGTTGTGCCACCTAGCAGAAAGCTGATAAACTGATGGTGACTCATTTTTCTATTTTTTTAAAACCCTGAATGCTTTATTGAAAATATGCATATGTAAGACTTCTCCTACACATTACATAACGGTACAATCACTTACAATATTAACACAGTTAAATGCAAAACAGATCCTTCAGAACCTGATGCAAAGCAAACTGTTTGCCCGGTAATTGCACCCTGGGCCATGTGGTTAACGTGCTGGCTCACAGCCATGCTTTCACAACACAGGAAAGCAAAAACAAATCCTTTGAAAATGAAATACGAAGTCACCAAAAAAAGGTCATTTGCATATGCAGAATATTGAACATAATGTTGGTGATACAGTGTTCTTACATGAGACCTAAGGTGTGTGTGTGTTTCTATGTGCATGTTACTCCTCGAAGACAGGACGGGTTTGGCTGGTGAGGGGAGGGGTAACCTGTACAGAGGAGCTTACCTGATACAGGTGGAAACGTATGTCATTTGGAAGGAGATATGTTCAGTCTAAATGATATTCTTGACCAGTCATAATACATGCCATAAAATACACACACATATAAAGCACATACTTCAAGCAAATCATAGTAGGCAAAGTTCCTTATGCTTGATGACCAGACTGTAACACTCTGTATATTATAAGAACATCACATAGAGAAAAAGAAAGGTCATTAAGAGGCCACTTCTGAAGATATATTTTCTATTATAGTTGAGGGAGTAATAAGTAAAACAAAGGATCAAAATAGCCTTAAACATAAACAATGAATTAACAAAAATAAAAGAAAAATCTATCAACTGTGAAGATTATTCAATTGTATATCTAAACAAAGTTTTAAAAAAAAATTAGAAGAAGAAGAAAGAAATAGAAATGAAGATAAAATAATCTAAATAGGACAGCTGACTGACATAAAGGGGTTAGTACATTAGGATGTATATTGCAATAAGCCAAAACATTAAGGAAAGATGATCTGAAGGCTTGTTTAGGCCCTAGCTTACTTACATTACCTTTGAACTGTATTCTTCTCAACCAGTATCAACACCACTGAGCAATTTACCATATCATACAAAATTATACCTCATTCAGTCCCATCATACATGACACCTGATTTAATATCAACATCCAATTAATTCACTGAAAAGCATAGCGGTGAACTTGCTACAATAACACAATCCAAATATGACCAACACCTATTAGCCATTTACAAAGTGAAAGCATTCTTTCTTGCACTATTGATGGTCGATATTTACATGTGCTCATAACCTCGTAAATAAGGTCCACATCTTATATGGTGTCCATGAGGAGGACAGCAGGGAACAAGGAGCATGCAGAGAAAATGGCCATGGGCACCTAATCGCAAATCTTAATGATGAGTCTCATTGATGGGTCAAGTCTCCTTCTAACAGATTAAAAGATTCAAGTAAGTTCAGTTTATGGGACATTACACTTTCAAACTTACCCTGGCCCATAGCAAGAAATGCTGTGAAGATAAATCTTATTCACCTTATTCCCTCCCTGTCTAGCTACATCACCTCTCTTACCCATCATAGAGACTTTAGAAAACAAAGTTCCATAAACTTTGTTGAAAAAAAGTTATTTTTTAGGATTTTTGTCAGAAATTGAAATGAGTCTCATGAATCTCACTGTTAAAATGCCTGCAAATTCAGTCAATTAAAATTATTGTCTAAACATTGAAGATTATTACATTCTGCTGGTGAAAAACGTCTTCCAGGCACACAATCGCATAGGTGCCTGAAAAACACAATATTTATATGGGTAAAGATATAATGGACAATCTTTAGTGGACCCCTCAAAAATCTCCAAACCCTTGCTGCCCTCAGGGGTCTTGAGGGAAATCATATGAGCTAAATTGCTTAAAATTTTATTATTAATAATAATAATAATAATAATAATAAAAATCATCACTGAGTGAATATTGTCAATAATAGAACATATCATGACAAGTCAATTCTGATGCCTCAACTGATACACAGCAATAAATAATAAGAGCAATAAATAATAATTTGGTGTGTTTTGTGAGGCTGTGGCTCCTCAGACATCAAACTGAGGTCAATTAGCCTCCTGAGCCAAGCCACGCAGGTCTGAGGGCTAAATGCCAGCAGCTAGGTGAGTTTCATTCAAGTGGTCCAACTTTACTGCGTAAGCTCAGCCTCTCCGTTGCTATGGGGGGGTAAACCTCCAGAAAAACATCAGTATGCATTTTTTACTTCATTCATCCATAATTTCTTGCAGTGTTTACCCAGATTTTCCTCCTGCTCCAGGGCCAATATCAACTGTCCATGCTACAGCATTCTATGGAGGAGGGAAAAATGTAGGGCTATTTTATTTTGTTTTAAAAGTGTTCACCATTCATGAGCTACAGAATGATGACAGAATGCTCACATAATGTCCAGATATTTACATAGATTGGTGGTGCAACTTGTTAACAGAGCTCTTACCACCTAGCCTCTCTGCCTCCTGGGATTCAGTGAAGGGAGCAGGACCCCAGACGCGGACAGTGCCATCATCAGACGCGCTGGCCATGAGTCCTGGGAGAACTGGGTTCCAGCTCACACAGTTCACAGTACGTGTGTGGCCAGTCAGCTCGGCGATTGGCAGCTCACTCCGCTTGTGCCAGATGTACAATTTGTGGTCTAAAAATAAGTAAAACCTTAGTGGAAAACATTAAGTCAAAAGACAATATATAGAGAGAGTTTAAAAATCAATATACTTGTTTTTTTTTGTTGTTTCGTGTGCAAGTTCATGCTAAAGCAAACCTCTAATCAATTATTTGTAAAGTATTTTCAATGAATCAGGATAAAGGGATGTAAATACCAACTGATCAGCTTCATCATGAATCATGTTATGAGCATTGTTGAAGGCATTACATGTAGAGAGAAGCGATGTTATGCACATTAATTCAGGCATTTTTACCTTCACTCCCACTGGCAATAAAGTCTTCGTTATGGCCGCCAAAGCAGGAGTGGATGGTGTAAAATCCTTGTGTCACACCTTGGTACTTCCTCACCAGTACTCGATCATGTAGGTCCCACAGATGAACTCCCTACACACAGCAACAGAGCAGAGTCAGCAACACTGCTATTTCAGTTCAATCTAAAAGGCAGAGATGCTGCAGTAAAACACAAAACAGCAAGTCAAAAGGAGTACCTGAGTTGCAACATTTAACAGTGCTAATCTGCCATTCTTTGACACGGTGAAAGACATAATAGGGTGATCCTCCTGCACACTGTGGAACAGAATCAGCAGTTACTTATGAATGGAGATTAAGGACAGCATTTCTGGTCAGACTGGTTCTAAAGATCATGCCATGCCCTTACATGTTTCTGTCAGTCAGATCTTCAAAGTTGTATCCCCGGATACGCTGATGAGTGTCTGAAGCCAATACAGTTTTGCCATCATTCAAGCACCACAGGCATTGAACACGAACGCCTTCCCACGAATCCAGCAGATTCCCATCTAGATCCTATCAATCAAAAATGATTAAAAAAAACAGATGAAGATGAACAGTCAGCAACTGACTAATTATTTTTTCCAATTACATTATTACATACAACTCCTGGGATACCTACACACTGATAAAACTGCCCTCTCTGACCCCCAGTTACAAAGCGTTTTCCATCTGGGTTCCAGGCTACACTTGTCAGGCTGTCTTCATGGGACTGACTCATTTTTGTCCTCAATTCCCCAGTCTGAAAGACAATAATAGGGATTTAGCCATTTATTCATCAGGTTAACCTGGAGAGCTTCTGGAGCCTATCCCAGGAACACTGGGCAAGAGAGGGGAATACACCAGGCGAGAACAGATGAGCAAGATTAAAACTTGTCAGCACAGCTGTAGCTGTATATTGTAAGGCGGCACCTGAACATTCCAGAGCCACAGCTCAGAGCAGTCATCTGGGCCACAAGCTATTAGGTATGCATCATCTGGGCTCCAGGCCAGGTAAGACACCCCATAGGCATGGCCTTCCAGGGTCCTCAGCTGCTTCAGTAGGTGTGTCTCCTGATTATTCATGACAGACAACAAAGAGTTTAATGTCTAATTTCTTTTTTTTTTTTTTTTTAAAAGATCTAAAGATGTAATTTTATATTATATTCTTATGTGTTTTTGAAAAGGAACACACACCGGGTCAACCTGCCAAATAATAACTGTAGTGTCCTTGGAACCTGAAGCCAGTTTGGTGCCATCATTGGAGAATTTACAGAACCAGACCTCATTGCAGTGCTCTGTTAGGATCTGCTGTGTGTAGCAGGGAAATTGTTTCCTGGAGATAGAGAGAACACATTTCAAAGGGCCATCTGTAGAGCATCTAAAACTGAAATAAATGTGAGCTGGCATGGTGCAAGAAAACTGTTGTTAAAAAAAAAAAAAAAAAAAAAAAAAAAAAAAAATAGAATCACCAACAGGCTGTAGTATAAAGATCACAACTCAAGGCAAATGTTAATGGAGGCAGACACAAGAGAGAGGGAGATGGATATAAATGCTGTAAAAAAAAAAAAAAAAAAAAAAAAAAAAAAAAACACAGAGAAACAAAGAGAGGGAAAGGACATTTACCTGCTGCATACATGGTCCACCAGCAGAGATACTGAATCCAGATTACTGTCCAGTTTGGTGTTGTGATAGAGGCAACGATCTCTTTGCAACTCCACAGCCTGACGTAACAGAGTCTGTAGCCTGCGAGGAGGCAGCATCACTGAAGGGGGCAGATATGCTGTAGAAATAAGAGAGGGATACAGAGAGAGATCGAGCAGGAGTGGCAGGTCGCCAATTAGGAGAAAGTAGGGAGTCATAGCTGATTCAAGTCTGTAGGCAAGGTTACAGTCAGTTCCTTTTCAACTCAGCCACTTTAGGAGATTTATTGAATTCAGTTCTTCAGCTAAACATCTATACAATAAAATACTGATTTATTTAACATGTCTTCTGAATTCACTTTGTCTCCTGGGGTGGCTGAATTAAAATGAAACTGACCCAAACCCTGACTGTGAAAGAAAAAAGGAAATTACATGGCACTGACAGAAAGATAAAAAGATAAAAATGAAAAAAGGAGGAGGAAGGAATATAACTGTTTAACCATGATAGAGAATACATAATACTATGTGAACTGGAAATGGGAATTAGTTACACAAGATGGTGTGTGTGTGTGTGTGTGTGTGTGTGTGCGCTCACTCACTCTGGAGTTTGTCAAGCAGCTTGGAGCGAGATGATGTCCCTTTTCCCTCCCACTCAGCCTTGGCTCGGAGATCATCAGAATGGCTACACATCAGGTACCTAAGCATCCAACAAATATGTTTTACAACATGTTTCCTCCATTCTTATTTTCTTCATAACGCAATTTTGGTAAGGCACACAAAATGATACCATGCCTGAGTATTTCAAATTAAAAGGTTTTTATTTGTAAGCAGGTTTTAAAATTACTTTTGTGTAATAGAAACTCAGACCAACTGAAGATTGTTCTAGATATTTTAAGACATTACGATAAGCATCAGCATGTCTGCTATCTAGAAATAGGGACAACAGAGCTTCAAAGCTTGCAAAAGAAGGCAGCAGTACTATACCCGCTAAGAATATGGATGCGCTCTGTGTTGTACTTAAGAGGAGTCAGTTCTGCTCTGAGAACATGTAGTGCCTCCAACACTTTCCCGTCCTCTAAATACTCCAAATACTTCTGCTGCAAGAGCAGGAACTTCATCCGCTAAACAGAGGATGAAAAGGAGATGCATCAAACAAGGAACAGAGCATAATATAAAAGATTAATACCTGACAGTAAAAGCATGTGTGGAAATTGCTCTCTCACCACAATAGCATTTGGTGAATGCATCAATGCTTTCAGCTCATTGAGATCACTTTCAGCCTACCATTAAAAAAAAGAGAGAGACAGATTTAAAAAAAAACAAAAAACACATTCATTAAGGTCACAAATAGATACAACTGATTAAATCCAGGCACTGACTAATCATAAGGAGAATAACCACTAATTATATTCATCCTTTAAGGAACTGAGATGATGAGTCTCTCCGTCCGACAAAACTATAACTAAAAGCATATGAGACGTCTGCGGCCATAACAAGCAGCCAACATGATTGTTTTATTACCTTGTCCCATTCTCCCTCCATTACATGGTTGCGGAACTTAGTGGCAGCCGGATGCTCGAGTCTACAGCCTGATTCCTGCATGAGCAGGTCCACTGTCTGACTGAAAAAAACAGGCAGGGATATTGACATTTATTTATTTACTTAACCATTTTGACTGACACAAAGTTATTATAAAGCACACTTATGGCTGATGTAAATACATGAATAGGACTAATGTAATTCTGAAATGGGTTCATTGTTTAATCACAGTAGAAGGCAGGCTGCTGTTAATATCTCATTGCTACAGAAAATATAACAGGTATTTAATGATGGGCATAAATTGTGCAACTACTAAGGCAAGGGCTGGATCAAATGTAGTCACTTAAGATATTCTAAATGATAAAGATGCGAATCTAACCCAGTATCTGCTTTCTGAGGTAGATGGTGAAAATGAAGGCTAGGGTTTTGTCTAAAATTGAACGTGTTGTGAAACAGGTATTCAGTGTGAGGAATTGTAGTCTTTCTGCATTCTGCAAAATGGAGCCCCCTGCGTCCTCTTTTGCGGGTCTTGCTCGTATTTTCATTTCTAACTAGAAGACTTTGACAAACATCAACAAAGACAAAGCACACCAAAGCATAACATCTTTCTTCCTCTTTCTTGAAGCAAGCAATTCCTTGTTAAAAATACGGTTTCGTGTTTGATGTGAAATGACTCTAGCTACTTACTTAAGCCCTAACCCGTGTAGATGTTGCCCTATTAAACGAATCACATCCTCATCAGACTGAGATAGACGTTTTTTCTTTTTCATTGAGCCGGTCTCTGAGGCCAAGGTCGTGGCGGTAGAGGTGGCAGGGTTGCCCGGTGCCGGGACTCCGTTGTTTGCGGTGACAACAGTGCCGTTGTTTGTGGAGGAGAGGAGCCCGTTTGAATGCGCTCCTCCGACTGCTGACGGCTCGCCGTTTTGGGCGCTATTTAGGCAGGACAGCTCGGAATTTTGTCCCTGTCCTGCCCCGTTGGCCTGCATGTTACAAACGCTGGTGTCACTGCCCTTGTGTAGGTTGCGGCACAGAGCAGAAATAGCGCGGGGGTTCGGGAGATAAGCGAAGCCCAAAACAGCCGCAGAGAGGCCCGCACTCCCGGCAGAAGCCCCGGTCTCTCCTGCGCCCTCCGCCGCCGAGACTCGGGCTTTCTTCCGCGGTGGCGAAGCTCCGCCCGGTTCCGAGTCGCTGGAAGAGCAAGCGGAGGCCAGAGTTACTTCACTGGGAACGTCGGCGACAAGAGCCCCGCAGACGTGTCTCTTGGTTGTCAAGACGAACAAATGAAATTTACTGCAGAAGCTTACTGCAGTATTCGCACTTTATTTCGCTTCAGAATGTGATCGCTGCTGTTGTTATTGTTTGTCAGAACAGCTGCAAGTCCGCTTTGGACGTCTCTACGTGATGACATCACCGGGAAGCCCTAAACAACCTTGAGCGTTATGCTACCTTCAAGAGCTTGTGTTCTTTCTAATTTATCAAAACCAAATAGCGATACATTTGATCGGTGGAGAAAAAAATATTGCATAGGTTTTATGTTTCTTAATTTTCCCTTCGTCAAGTGTAGTACCGCGATGAGTTCATTGCGCTCCACAAAAACTCGATTAACATTTTCATGCTATAATTTATCAGCGTTGGAGAATCGCTAAATTGAACGCGGCATTACCTATCATCAGTAATGGTATAAAAATTGCTAAGTACAAAAATGAAATATTTAGTCAGACGTCAAAATAAAGATAGTTAGTAACCATGTTGTATCTTCTCTTTCCATCCTGACCTAGTGCTTGTAGAAAAAGCTTATTTCAATAAAACTTCAGTATGACTCTTTCTGTAGCGCATTATGTACAAATAAGAGATGAAAATCATTCAAAGTGCCATTTTATTCCCATGTCCTAGGATATTAAAAAAAAAAAAAAAACAAATCCTGCATCAGACCAGAAAAAACAATCTGCATCACATTTCTTCAGAATCCATTACAACAATTCAAATACAACAATTGCAATTCTGTCTGCAATTTCTCATTCAATATCCCTGATATCTGCAATAAATTAACAGGAAACTGTTGCCAGGCACACCACTCCAGTCTTGTACCAGAACTGCACAATACTCTTTTGAATGAAACATATACAATATAAAAATATGACTTACTGGGTAGAGAATTTTTTTGCAAAGGGTATTGGAGAACGGAACATTGTAAAAGAATAAACTATTGCACGTTCATCTAGTATTTTAGGAAAGTCTTTGAGGGGAATATAATCCGAGATCTGAGAAGCATCCATATCTCCAATACTGCCAAAAATCTCTTTACCCTAGCTGCACTTTCATCTAGTGCATGCATAATGTACATACACACTTGCATTTCACCTGCTCACAGTGACACGTCGATCACCCCAGAGGAGCATATATACGGGACACAAAATTATGTTATGGCACTTCTTGCATGGCACACTAAAACACTTTAAAACTGGGTAGAAAAATGGGATGACCATAAACTGGCTGTAAAATCCAAAGCCACAGAAATAAAAGGGGGTAGATAAAAAGATGTTCAGAACAGCAGGCAAGAACACAATTCTGCGTGCATGCATCTGCACACACATAATGGCAGAGAGAGCCAGTGTGCTTCCCTTTATATGCTTTATAATTTGCTCTTCAATTAACCAAAAATCGTAGACATACAACAGAATTTTTAACAATAACCTATATAGGATCAGTTTAAAAGTCAACTGTAAAAGCACTGTGTGTCATGTACAATCTCAATCTCATGTACAATCTCTATCCACTGGGTCACTAAATCTACTGTTTGCATTCTTTGCTCAAACAATAGTTTTACTGATTCAGCAGATTATTTTTGGAAATTCATTCATTCTTCATGCCATCAATCCAGCTAGTTATTATTTAAAAGATCCAAGTACAGTATGACCCTGTACTTCTCCTGTGACCAGAGAGAATCTCATTTTACACTCCATTTCTGTGACATGCCTCCCTATTAATATGCAACACAATATATTTTTCAGGGGAATTTCACAGATTCAATCTTCTACTTAATTCCATCTTTAAACAGTAAAAACTGCTGGATAAAATATGCACCTCCATTTGGAAATATTTAGAAATAGCAGTGAAAGGAGCCTGCAATTTGAAGTCTGCTGAACCTACCTCACAGAAATTTTACGCAAAATGATTCAGATATATGGCTGATGCACTAGAGGAAGTTTTATGATAGCTTAGTGATAATACTTTAGCTTTATTTATTTTTTGTATCAACTTGTATCCTTTGGTTACTTCTGTGTCTCATTCCAACTTTTGCATGGTGCATGGAAGCCCAGCTCCCAGACTATGACAAGCATTTCTCCAGTTAATATAGCTTGGGTAGCCCTGCTCTGGTTATATTAACAGCAGAAATGCCCATCAACAGAAATATACTGCACCTGTTACATGAGTTGTCTGGCTATAATTATAGCCAATCATCACATCTAACAGGATCAGTATTCTGCTCTTTCATTTTAGCTTATTTACTATCAGTGATAGTATTTTTAAAGCTTTTGAATTTTATAAATATCCAAAAGCTGCATACGTTTTAACCTATAAATGCAGATGAGGAATTGTGGAAGCATAAGGAAGACTGAAGAACACTGATAAAGAAAGAGAACAGCTCAGGGCAGACAGAATTTGATGTGCAGGTACATTCATTCATTCATTGTCTACTGCTTATCCAATCTACTTTCAGGTCACGGGGAGCCTGTGCCTATCTCAGGCGTCATCAGGCATCAGGGCAGGATACACCCTGGACGGAGTGTCAACCCATCGCAGGGCACACACACACACACACACACACACACACACTCATTCACTCACACAATACGGACAATTTAGAGATGCCAATCAACCTACAACACAAGTCTTTGGAGCAGGGGAGGAAACCGGAATACCCGGAGGAATCCCCCGGGGCACGTGGAGAACATGCAAACTCCACACACACAGCGGAGGTGGGAATCAAACCCCCAACCCTGGAGGTGTGCTAACGTGCTAACCACCAAGCCACCGTGCCCCCCTGTGCAGGTACAGAAAATGGAAACAGAAAACCGTAAGTCTTCTTTTGTCCTATGTGCATTTCACACTTATTGAACGACTCATTGGGTATGAAGTTGAGAAAATAATCCTATAATAAGTTCCTATCACAAATGTTACTACTTCTCTTCTCTTCTCCTTTCTCAGTCAGCATGGCTTAATTATTTTCACCAATGAATTATTTTGAAAATCTGTGAAATTCCCCTTCAAACGGTCTTACTTTTTATATGTATGTTACATACATGGGGTGTGTGATCGTTAACTTGAAGTTTTGTATTTGTTTGTTTTATGTGCATGTAGGTCAAGAGCTATCCACCACCTGATGAGGCAGTGTGACAGAAGAGCCATTAATGAAAGAACCCTGTTTTTCTCGTCCTTTTAGAAAATAAGTGAGCAACTCCCCCTTCCCCTTAACAAAGATTGGTCCTCTTCTCACAAAACGGAAGCCGTAGTCCTTCAGGATGTTATAGCAGTCTTCTACCACCTGGGGGCAACAAACACTGAGTTACTGGCAACCTCTGAGTTACAGAACAATTACCATAATTACTTAGAAATTATAATAAATATTATATTTATTAGACATCCACTATATTCATATGTATGTATATGTATGCAAACACACACACACACACACACACACACACAGTGACAGAAGTAAATAACATTTAATTTACTAAAACTTATATTCCTTGTAACACTCATATCATAATTACTTCTAAATCATGCTCAATATAATAATAAAAACAAAAAATGGAAGCAAACATAATATTGCTCCTTATGAAAATGTAAAAGGGGCCTAGTGTGTTCAATTGTAATAAATATTTTCTCCCCAAAAGCAAATGTTCTTCACCTGAATGTTTCCCATCACCCCTGTAGACTCCATGCGACTGGCCACATTAACAGTGTTACCCCAGATGTCAAAATGAGGCTTCCGAGCCCCTATGACCCCAGCAAGAACAGCACCCTTATTCAACCCTGTGGAGAAATGATAGCAGTCAATATACCTCACATATTTTGTACATTCCTCCTGTGCACTACAATGTTTGCTACTTACCAATACGAAGCATGAAGTTGTTAAAAGACTGATAATTAATGTTCATCAGAGTAACTTTCATGGCCAAAGCAAAATCCGCTAGATCTGCCAAGTGCTGCCAGCGCTCCCTATCAGACAACTCCTCCTTTTGCTGAGAAAAAAAAAAAAGTTATTAATAGCATCTTTAATGATGAAAAGTTCATTATCACAAACCTTCTTTCTAATTTAAATCACACCACCTCAATCCCTCACCTTCATGCAAGCATAGCCATTAGCGTTGGTGTCAGGAGTGACTCCTGATGCTGCCATGTAAGTGCTGCCGATGGTCTTAATCTTTGTTATATAGCGAAACTGAGGCTCATCCAGAAGCTATGAAGACATGAAAGAAGACATGAAAAATGCAATACACTCAGATTTTATGCCATATCATGCCATGCTGGGAGGATCTGACTTTTGACTGATGTATAAATATAATAACAATTTGAGGAAAAGTTTACTTACACTATCAAAGTCAGAGATAATTTCATTGAGGAACCTCAGACACTCAATACCCCCATTGTTGATGCTCTCCTCTGTGTAGAAGTCAGAGAAATTTGGGATAGAAGCGAACATGACCCCAATCTCATCATAGGACTGGCTGTACAGTTCCTGTATAGGGTGAAATCCGTTAGATACTTACATAGAAATTACAGTATTGTTTTTTCTTCATTTGTGCTGTTTGTATCTCTTCACCTCATCCCTC
The DNA here is from genome assembly GCA_033459395.1 of Hemibagrus guttatus. Lineage (NCBI taxonomy): Eukaryota > Metazoa > Chordata > Actinopteri > Siluriformes > Bagridae > Hemibagrus > Hemibagrus guttatus. Next base: position 14,642,999 of record JAUCMX010000003.1, read on the forward strand.
TTTTTGGAGCCCAGAAAATGACGGGCAACATGCTCCGGGAGCATGTTTGTGACCAGAGCCTCATTCCAGCGTCTCATTTCGTACACCTTTTCCTTCTGCTCATGTACCTCAATTTTCCACAGGAACAGCGTGCGAGCCAGTTTCTCCACCTGAGATGAAGTGAATAAGAGAAACATGTACAGGACATAATAAAAGAACAGAAAAGAACATTAAGTCACAGACAGAACTTAGACTGAACTTAAAAGAGAAAAAGAGATTAATAGAGAAAAATCACATACATGTCTTGCAAAGTAGTAGAAGCTGACCATCATGATGAAGATCATCACAGTCATTGTATATTTGGATGGCACGAGGTATATTCTGCTCAGAAAAATGAAAAGCATCAGATTCTGATTTCATGAGTCAATAATAATAATAATAATAATAATAATAATAAGTGTAATATGATATAGTTACTGTATTAAATTATATATTTATGTTTTTATGAGTCTGTTAATGTATCACATTATTTCTACAGCACCAAACAATGCTTTTAGAATTTTTTTTATTAATTTTATTTTATGTTAATTGCTTAAACAGTGTACTGTTAAAGTACATAAATGAGTGTATGTTTTAGATTATGCTAGTGTTTTGTGCTAGTGTTTGTTCACTGAAACCTCTTTAGGTGATGTGATCATTTTGCCACACCACTCTCCCCTATTATACTTAACATTTGTATAATACAAAACATACATGATGTTAATCCAAAACTATGTAGTACTCGCCTGTACTTCTTATAGTGGGTTAGATCATACTGGTCAAAGATGTCCCTCCAACTGTAAATATTGACGATTCCTGAGGCTACTGTGATCAGCAGCATCAGAGTAAGCTTCACCATGTGGCTGACCTGCACCAGCATGGTAGTAGCAATCAAGGCTAATACAGCAATGTAGCTGTAATATTTGGGGTTCTCCAGACAACCTCCTAGTCCACCTGGGGCTGGAGAAACATCGCCAACAGGCTGTGGAGGCTGGCAGCTTAGCTACAAGCGTGAATACACAAGTAAATAAGGTTGAGTTTCAGACGTCTAGTATGAACAACTCAGTAAAATGGACCGGTGTTACAATCTTAAAAATATTTTGTTACTCATCCAAGGTTTAGGTTCAGGTTTTAGAAGAACTGGGTTGGGCCTTGATATTGAATGCTTAGCAATACACATTTAATAATATGTCTCCTTGGCTTAGTATTAGTATGTAGTATTAGTAAGGCATTCATGCACCATAGTATTTATTAACACTAATGAATAGAACATTAAAATAATGGTTTGCTAAAATTATATTAACAAATTTCAAACCTTATGTCTGTTTCTGCTGTAACTAACAGGTAATTCAAGTCACTCAGTAATGTCTCACCATGTCTATTATGTCAGCCAGTGTGAGGATGAATATAGCTGCCATGGCCCAAGTGTTGCGAGCCCAGCGTGTGTGATCAATCCAAGTAGAGAATGACACCAGTCTCTTGGGAAATATCTACAAGAGCAAAATAAGCCATTTATCCTACACATCAAATCCTTTCAGTCACACAAAGGATTTCGGTGACAAAATGGGTATAATGATTTCAGGCTTGGCTTTACAATATCAGAATGCAGAGCTTCTTTTTGTGACTAGCTAACTAGTGGTTCAATCCTTGTTCAAGTGACCGTGCTCTAATTAAATTTAACATGGACCTTGCATGTCACCTTAGGGAATATATCTACATGGGTAAAAGTTGACCTTTTCATGACCCCTGGCTTCACAGTACAAAGAAACAGAGCAATTTCATTCATTCATTGTCTACCGCTTATCCGAACTATTCTCGGGTCACAGGGAGCCTGTGCCTATCTCAGGCGTCATTGGGCATCAAGGCAGGATACACCCTGGACGGAGTGCCAACCCATCGCACACACACACACACTCTCATTCACTCACACAATACGGACAATTTAGAGATGCCAATCAACCTACCATGCATGTCTTTGGATTGGGGGAGGAAACCGGAGTACCCGGAGGAAACCCCCGAGGCACGGGGAGAACATGCAAACTCCACACACACACGGTGGAGGCGGGAATCGAACCCCCAACCCTGGAGGTGTGAGGCAAATGTGCTAACCACTAAGCCACCGTGCCGAAACAGAGCAATTTTCCCCCCAAAAAAGATCACCATGGGCCGGTAACAGAAATTTTACATATTTCATCCAGAGGACTAAGAAAGGAGAAAAGTGGTTTTAAAAACATATGAGATAACACATAAAAACCTTTATTGCATTTACCTTGTGGCTTGTATGCATTTATGCTTTTTTAATTTTTTTTATTCTAGTGTAAATGCAGTGTCTTGAGCCTTGCTTTCTTGTTATATTTTTCAGATGATACATTTTAAGTACAACTTCCCATGTAATGATATGTCTGGGTCACTGTTTCTCTCCTTGTTTATCTGTGTTTCCATTGCTAGCTGTGATCGCTTCAGGCATGTTTAGCACCCTATCAGTCAATATTGCTATTAAACGGTGTAAGTTAATTAAAAGTGCAATGACCTGACTAATAAGGTTGGATCAAATCCACGAAAGAATAACAAATGCTATACCGAGGACAGAAAATCTACTGTCTACTGCAGTAATACTATATAAGTCGAGTACTTGGCCAAAAAACAAAAATGACAGCCATTAGATTAGGTCAACATTTACAATAAGTTCCATATACCAAGAAACCGTGTACATGTTGTGTGTGACTGGCTAAAGTGCTGGGTCACTCACCCGTGGGAAAATGGCTGCCAGGGAGCAGATGGTGAGAATGAGCAGCAGCACTTCCCCCACAGCTAGAGTCACATAGTTGGCTATCAACCTGTCAAGATGTACAGCAGACATTAAGAGATGATAAATGGTCAGCCAGAATAGTGAAAGCTGTTCGAGCTCAATATTAATTTCATTAAACACAGAAAACTGAATGAAAAACTGAATGTGTTTTGTTTGTTTTGATTCACACAAAATGGAAACCAGAAGCATTGTGCAAGGAAACCATTTTAACCGATGCATTAAAAAGTGTTTACTGTTTCACCATTTAGCAACATATGTATGAGGTCAAGAACAGCAAATACAAAGAGCTTGTGCCCAACACTATTATTATCATCAAACTTATAAAATCATCAACATGCCGGAAACAGGATGTAACTCTTTTTAGATACTGATCCTTCAATTATAGGTAAAGAATTCAGTTCAGAACATGATATAAAGCAGAGAATGTCATCACTAGCCATGCCACTGTCCTGCATCGTTTGAAGTTTTCTGTATTATTGAGCACCTCAATTCCTCACTGCCTGTACTATCTGGACTTTCCTTTTGTTAACAGCAAGCTTTTTAACACAGTCAGGCATACATGTAATTGGTCCATGAAGAAAAGAAAATGTGCACTGCGGTGTGACTCACAGAGGATCTATAAGTGCCTCAATTGCTGCTGTAAAAAGCAGCACTACACAGGAACAGCTGAAGGCGGCTCCACTCTGCTTCTCCTTTTCAACTGAGAAACGTGTCTCCAGCTCAGGATTCACAAAGCGCAGCGAAAGGCGGTTAGTGTACTTTCCCTTTAATCTAAGACAAACACACACAGCCAAAGTGAGAATTTAACAGTAAATAACCACACAATTACAACTGCTACTGTGCTTAACAGAAAGGTTTTAATGAACACATCCTACACAAATGAAGTTTTTCAATAGTGCATAAAAATTATTTTAAATGATTTCACTGTTATGATTTCAGCCTTGGCTGATACCTGATGCATATTTAAGATTGGCATGCTCTCAGTAACTAAGCCTGCTGTCTATATGCTCTCTAATACCAACACTCATTATCAGACTAGTGTATCCTTAGCTAACTTAAAACACAAAAAACACTTACTCCCATGGCTGAAATAGAGATTTAAAATGGTACTTACGCCTGCACTGTCTCTCTCTCCAGCAGTGCCTCATTCAGGAGTTTATTCAGCTCCTGCTCATTTTCCTGAGCATCGATAACTCTCTCAGCAAGGTCTCGCAAACGAAGACGCCGCCGAGGGTTTGGGAATGAAGGATTCACCACCTGAACGCACACAAACACATATAAAAGAGGGGTCATGCATAATCCAACCTGCCTTTTTCAGCACAAGCATACGTCCTTCAGCTTGTGTCGTATCGCACCACTGTTATCACACATGAACCACTTTTACACAGAACTTTTGAAACTATATTAATTTAAAAAAAAATTTAACTATATTTTACATGTTAGGAAGGCAAGTAGCCACCTAGGCTGTATTGCTGTGAGGAGGGTGGCTAAAACTAGGTATGTCCTGGTTGAACAGTGTGTGTTTACCCGTGTGTCTAGCTCCTCTGGTTCTTCAGGTGTGGTGCAGGCTGTGTGTACACTGCCGTTACATTCTGTAGTGTTGATCAACAGAGGAGAGTTCCCATTAGATGAGGTCACCGACAGCTTCTGGAAGAAAACCATCGAATGAAAGACAGCAAAGAAAGACAAGGACAAACTACCTTTTCAACAGCAGAACAAGAATAATTGGATTGAAAATATGAAACAACACTTACCACTCCATTGATCCCATTCTTGCTCACTGGTCCTTTAGAAACAACAACAAGGTATGTCTCAATGCCTCTCTCCCTCAGGTATTCGCAGCGTGCTCCTCCATTCCCAGGCTCAACATCAAATTCACCATGAAGACACTCCAGTGTAGTCTGAGAGATGTGCACACGCCTAGTGGATACAGAGTAAAGAAGTATAAGATACAGTGACATTTCTACAGCATTAAGTACATAGCAAGCAATGAACATTTCAACATATGTACAGCCTGTAACTGCTGCTCAGGACTCACCCAGGTATACCTCCAGCCTCCATTTTGTTGGCCACTGTGACATCTGTGGACCAGACATCATACTGCCAGCGCTTCTGTCCTAGCACACCACCAAGAACTGTTCCAGAATGCACCCCAACACGCATGTCAACATCTGTCTGTGTCTTCTCTCGAACATAGCTGAAACCAATGTGTTCAATGGGAATGAACAGCATCTAAGTCAATCATCAATAGACAGGCTGGAGACTGGTGTTTTCAGCTTGCACAACTTGTAGTTGTGCAGTTCATTGATTACTTATATACCAGCATGAATATTAAGAACATAATTCTTTTTAACAACTGTAATTTGTTAGTTTCTTATTATCTTTAAAAAGACATGATACTGGATATAAGATGCTTGTCACATACGAAATAGCTTCCACCATGGCCAATCCCATCATTATGGAGCAGGCTGCATGGTCTTCTCTGTAATCTGGAAGGCCACAGATACAGTAGTAGCAGTCCCCAAGGATCTTAATCCTCAGTTGGTGATATTTCTACAGAGTAAAAATATGCAGTCATGACACAGTATACATTTCTAGAAGAAGAAGTTGCTTTCGGCTGCTCCCTGTTCGGGGTCGCCACAGCGGACCAACTAGTCCGCACAACAACTTGGCAAATGTTTTACGCCGGATGCCCTTCCTGACGCAACCCTCCCATTTTTCCGGGCTTGGACCGGCACTGCATCCAGTGGCTGGGGTTGAGGCATTGGCTGGAATCGAACCCGGCCTTCCGCATGATAGGCGAGTAACCTACCACTGAGCCACCAATGCCTCTACAGTATACATTTCTAGATTTCACAAAATGTTTATTGACTAGGTGGAAATGCATCTCCCCCTGTCCATGTAGGTATCTTCCATGTTCTCCAGTTTCCTTCAACCTCCTAAAAATATTCCATTAAGTGTAATGGTGACTATGAAATGCCACTAAGTGTGAATGAGTGGAGTGAATGTTTGTGTGCATGGTGCCCTTCAATGGACTGACACCCTATCCAGAGAGTACGTCTGCCACATGCCAGGTGTTCTGTGAATATACTCCAGATTGGAAGTTAATTAGTGAATGAATGGATGGATAAATGAATGAACATTTATTGACTGACCCAACATCTGCCCTAGATGTAAACTGAGTCTAAATGTGTCTAGTGTAGTTTCCTTAATACTGAAAAGTGCTACCATGCTACAGATGAAGCACACTTGTTATCTTTAAGTTAACATATCTCCCAATGTCACCAAATACTAGATAGTATTTCATCCTGAATTCATGTAAGTGGAACAAAGTACACATGTATTCTCTGTGTGACATGTGTGGAGGGAGGCAGTCACTTACAGCAGCCAGTTTGTCAAAGCGGGCAAACAGCTCATTGAGCAGCTTGACTAGCTCCTGTGCACTACAGGAAGAAGAGAGCTGGGTGAATCCCACGATGTCTGCAAACAGAATACTGCAAAAGAAACACACAATACACAGCCACATTAAATACAAGCATTCACTGCTGACATGTAATCATTTTCAATCAAGCTCTTTAAGCCGTTTTCACGTTCCTCTCAAATGTAGTGTGATGTACATGGGACTCACCTAACATTTTCATGCCGATACATGTACATTGTGTTGAACTGCTGCATCTCCTTTTGACTGGCCTCTTTTTTCATGTCTTGTAGCATCTCGTCTGCTATGTGCTTGGGCAGAATGGACAGCAGTAGACGTTGCTGTGTGCAGAGTACATACAACCCACACACACACACACACACACACACACACACACACACTCAAACTTCAGCGCAAGAGAAGGGAGAACTGCATAACTGATCTGTATATATTAGAGTGTAGCTGTAAAAAGGAAATAAAAGGCATAACAAATCAAGAGGAGATAGTCAGAAGTGTGATTACAGTTGACACTGTCTCAGGAGGCTTGTCGCCATGGTAACCTGCAGCCGCCGGATGCTCCTTGATTGGCTGGCAGGCACTGTCTCCCAGCAGCCCTTGTTTCTCTTTTAGTATTCAGGGAGTTTCTGCTGCTATCAGTGCTTTTGTTCTCTCTCACTCTCTCTCTCTCTCTCTCATACACACACATGCATGCACACACGCACACAAACACACACACACACACACACACACACACACACACACACACACACACGAACACACACACACACATACACAAACCAATACTTCCTTCCTGCATCCCATTCTTTCTATAGCACCACCCCCCAGCCCCAAACACCCCCTTGTTAGCAGCAACTGTTTGCTCCATATATAGAAGCAATGAAGAAAGCCCAGTTAGCTACAGCTGGGAGACCAGAAAGAGGGAGGATCTGACTGCTGACTAAATACACACGCACAAACACAGTGTGCACAGTCATAACAGAGCAGGCACTCTGGATGAGAAAGAAAATAATCTATGATGCAAAGTATTTCCCAAACTCTGTGATTTAGTCATTGCCTGTACCCCCGCCCCCTGCCTAGCTACCACCCACCAATCTAACACATACTTCCTCAGAGAAATAGAAAGCCAGTCACCATCTTTTCAAACTGCTTCTGCTGTTGAACTGTCCTCTTCCATATACATGAGCTTACATATTGTCTAGTGTTGTTCTGAGTTACACTGGCGAGAGGAATGCTATAATTCTCACGCAGAGATCACAGTCCACTGCGCTTTCTCAGCCCCCAATTAATTTTTTTTTGCACATCATATGTTGCACTACACTTGCAGTTGCACACTGGCACATCTGGACTTTACTGATAATAGTCATACTGTTCTACCAGATAACTGCATTCATATATACGTACATCTTTATATTTTTCAATCTAAAATCATTCTCAATCAAATAATAATTCTTATATAAATAAGAATTTTAAATAAAATATTTGCCTAATATGATTTTTACTATTATTTTATAGGTAAAATGAATAATAATGGCCCCTTAAAGGGTCACAGTCTACATGATGAAAAGCACTGCCCTAGGATTTATCGGTTTTATGGGGGAAAAAAAGCTTACCTGCTGCTGACTCTGTTCCTCTAAATTCAGCTTCACCTCCAGAGACTGCCTGGCCTCCAAAAAGGCCTTGCGATGTTTGCGATCAGCCATGTAATATGACATAAGCCCCACGGTAATTGCACATATGTAGATCAGGATGTTAGCCAAAAGCTGAAGCAAAGAGTTTGACAAAATTACCTTTTAACCAAATCACAGAGCAAACACATTTTAGCAGAAACATATTCTCATGCAAAGGCATGCACAATAATTAATGTTTGACTGCTTTTAATTCTTGAACTTGTATAATCAGTGCACTACTCTTCAGTTTATTAAGAGTCCTGTTCCTGAGAGTGTTGGCCTTATAGTGCTGGTCTTGTTTGCATAAACCTGAGTGTAGGCTGGGAACATATTTACAGTTCTATAATGAGCTATAACCTCATCATATAACCATAATTTCTTTACACTTTTATTGTTTGTAGACATTAAAATCTAAAGCCTTTATATAACTGACCCACAGAAGGCTGAGAGCTCTGAGCTGCTGAGTAATCTACAGGAAATTGACTTCATTGATAAATGTTTATTTCCCATAATCATGATGTGATCGTTTGATCAGAAAAATCTTTACATTTTATTTTGTAAAAAATCTAAGGCTGTTTTTTAATTTGCAATGGTTTGTTTATTACAATAAATACTGTATAATAAAGGCAGTAAATTTAATCCCAAGATTTCTCCCTTAAATACAGGTTCTCCTGCTGCAGTGCATTCTAATCTTCTGGGGTTTTTTTGCCACGTCTCTTGAAGCTGCAGTTTGCACCAAAAGTATTCGAAACCCTGAGTGTCCAGCACACACAGCTAAACACAGTGTAATAACAAAACAAAGATACTACCTTCCTTAATCTTATGTAAACTAGTACTCTCCACTACATATTAATTCAACAGTGAATCCAAATGAAATTCTTGCCAATACATTTCCCAATACATTTCCCAATATAACGAACTCGCTGTCAACATGTATCTTAGTCATAATAACATATACGTCTGTGTATGAGCTTATGCATCGCCTGTTTTCACTAACTTTCAATGATATAGAACCACACACACAAGTATTTACCATGTATTTTTAGTTTCCAACATGATTACAGAAACTAAAAATATTAATTAACATTATTGTTCAGCTTAGGAGGAAATTTAAGTTGGTCCTGCATGCTGGGTCATCTTTTAGATAAAGGGTTTCCAGGGTTGTGATTGCTAATGCCTATATGCTACTAATGATTTATTAAAAGACACGTTATACAGAAAATTTGTTAATAATTTAGAATGATTTAGAGTTGTTAGCATCTGTTTTCACTTTCTCAATGAGAGCTTTTTAATTAATACTTTCAAGGACAGACTAATTTGCAGTTTATTTAACTGACAGTGCATACAGTAAGTATTCAGTAGCTTGTCAGGTGATTTTAATGTAGTAAACAAAATGACAAGCAAGTACCAACATATGAAAACAGACGTAAATACAATTAAATTAAGGAATTAAATAAAAAAAAATTAAAGTCAATTTTAATGACTTTTTAAAGATTTGCTTGCTTCTTACATTTAACACATTTTCAGTGGTTGGGTTTTAGAAGTTGGCATAAATCTGATATTCCTAACTGGTATTAGGCATATGGAATCCTCTAACCATTAGTCGTATGCATTTAATGAACCATGGCATTCACCCAACATGACAGAGCGATCTGGTTCAAGTGCGCCGCAGCAGATATCATTAGACCGGAATTACATCTATCCATGTATGCCGTTTCATAACCAGGCTGTACAGTGTGACAGTATTGTCTCACATGCTTGGAGAGATTTAACCTTTGCTTATACAAAAAAAAAAAAATTTATCACAGACACACATGTCCAAGAACCATGAGCCATCTCCTGAAGTGTATGAAATTGGATGGACAGCTGATGTCACCTGTACGGCGATAAATGGATGTACCCGCAGAGAAGGCAGTACTTGTGCTTCTTGCATTACAATGATTATGTAATATAATGTGAATGTAATGCGGAACATAGGCAAATTAAGGCCCAGCTCAGGCATGAAATGTACGCTGTAATCACATAAAATAATTATTTTCACATATTTTATATTACCATTTCAATTTGTTAGTGTGAGGTAGCGCTGATGAATGTTAAAACTAATGTTAAAAGATGTGTGGGATTTGAAGAGCCGTTAGGTTATATGTGGTGTTTGTGTGATATACATTTCAAACTCAAGTTGTCAAGCCTCAGCTAGATATTATTAAAGCTCAGTACAGTTCATTACCCCATGATGAGCATTACCAATGGAAATTTGTCACTCCAACTTACATGTGACTAATATCTGACAAGAAACTGGATGTTAATAATTTCTAAAACACACACTGATAGCCTTGTGATCAGTCAATATCTATCTATCTAAAAATAATATGATTACTTATCCTTGTTAATTACCCCAAACTTTTATTTTTGTCCCCTGTCCCCAGAGGCCTAACCTGTCTCCCGAGAGCAGCTCCTTGAATGTCTTCTTGCTGCTGCTGTGCGATGGTGACGCCCAGCGCCAACGTATGCACACCACATGACACAGCTGTGATGAGCACAATAGGTGTCAGTCGTAATGGCAGTGTCAAGAAGAAGGAGAAGCTGAAGAAGGCCTGCCAACCTACAGTGTCACTGGCCTGGTGGAAGCGGGCAAAGTTCAATCCTAGATAACAGAAAATCTGGGCATCTATAAGCACCCACAGGGCATACGGCACCAGCCGACGTGAGATGCGCTCAGGCAGAAGGCCGTAGCGGCACAGTAGGTAGAGCACAATGTCCACAGCCAATGCTACACATGCCACAGCAACAGATGCCAGCTTATCACTGGTATAGACCACAGCACACATCACGATCACATAGCAGTCAAAAAGGGCTGCAAACACCACCAACACCAGCAGTGTTTCATGCCGCTGCCTCCGAAAATAGGTTTGGTAGAGGTTCTCCAGTGAGTCTGGCGTGAATGTGAGACGCATGAAGCGAGGGAGACACAAACAGCAGCCTGAGTTACGCACGGTGACCTCATGGGTTCTTCCCACTGCTTGGCCAGGATCAGAGGGCAGCGTGACCGAGCAGTCTGCTGAATACTCAGCAGAGTACTCTGGCTCAGAGAAGGCCCGGTTCCGAGGCATTTTGAAGAGCCAAAAGGTTATTTGAAGAATGAAAAATAGATCCTTATTATCCCTGTTACTCTTTAAACAAGTGATTCTTAAAAAGTACATTACAAGTACATTGTGCTGGCTTGTCTGGCACCTTCTTAACTCCCATGTCAAACAAGCTGTCAACCTGAGAGTTACATCCGATGACTGGATTCAGTGTGGTTTCCTGATTGTCAATCCCTGCGCTAAACTGGATCTTGCATGGACATTTAAATTATTTCACACAGATTCTGGTCATCCAACTGGACCTTTTTAAAGTAACTAGTAAGGTTTAACACTTTGGCACTTGAAACGGTAGCCTAATACAAAAACACTTTTTTGAGCTCGATACATTTGTTGTCAGGAAGATGTGCAAAAACAAACACAGGCCATAGGGTGCTCGGCTGCGGTCCACATAGGCAAAAAAAAAAAACAGTTTATGAGAAATATGTCCGTCTAACCATGGTTGTTTACATATGCGCCGCTATGTGTGTTTCCTGCCCGGTTTACCATCATGGTCGCTAGCGCCAGGTTTCCATGGTGAAGCCTCGCGGAGACAATGAACGCAGGATACAGGAAGGAAGCGATGAGATTATTCTTATTTTCTTTCAGATGTAACACATGCTTCGGAGAAGTTAAATTAAGGCTGATTTTCCTTAAAGCATCAAACAAGAAGCAGTCGCAATGGATGCATGCGATACGATGAAACGATAACGAAAATGCAATACTTGCACGAATAGCCTCTGCCGTTATCAAAATGGCCTTCGTGGTTTAATGTCGGTTTTCATCCCCTTTTCACAGATGACAGTAAAGTGAATTTCGCTTGTTTGCA
>JAUCMX010000003.1:14659879-14746485 GCA_033459395.1 Hemibagrus guttatus
GTTATTTCTGTCATTTGTACCCAAGATATGTTAGATGTCCACCTTATCTCATGTATATCTGTTTTAGATCAATTAACTATTCAGTAGTTGCTGCATATCTGCTAAATCAAACAAGCCTCTATAAACTTCCTTCTAATCTTTAATCTGTACAAAGTGAAACATCTGTGTATTGCCTGCCCTCCTTTCTCTCTCTCTCTCTCTCTCTCTCTCTCTCTCTCTCTCTCTCTCTCTCTCTCTCCCCCTCTCTCTCTCTCTCTCTCTCTCTCTCTCTCTCTCTCTCTCTCTCCCCCTCTCTCTCTCTCTCTCTCCCCTCTCTCTCTCTCTCTCTCTCTCCCCCTCTCGTTGGTCCCCCTTTTGCTGCCAAAACAGCCCTGAGCCGTCATGCACTGTGTACCTTTCTATCATCTGTTGGATCGGACCACACGGGCCAGTCTTCACTCCCCAGTGATCCTTAGCTGCCCATGACCCGGTCACCGGTTCACCGCTGTTTCTTCCTTCGACCACTTTTGATAGATACTGACCACTGCAGACCGGGAACACCCCACAAGAGCTGCAGTTTTTGAGATGCTCTGATCCAGTCGTCTAGCCGTTACAATTTGGCCCTTGTCAAACTCGCTCAAATCCTTATGCTTGCCCATTTTTCCTGCTTCTAACACATCAACTTTGAAGACAAAATGTTCACTTGCTGCCTAATATATCCCACCCACTAACAGGTGCCATGATGAGGAGATAATCAGTGTTATTCACTTCACCTTTCAGTGCTCATAAGGTTATGCCTGATCGGTGTATATATACGATGTGGAGAGTGTGAGAGAGATGCAATACACAGGCTTCCCTTTGTACAGGGTAAAGATGATAAGGAAGTTTATAGAGGCTTGTTTGTTTATAGCAGGGCAGGAGATAGGTAGTATAAAACATGTTTGTTTGTTTGTTTTTTCGTTAGTTAATCTTTAGTAAGCATTTCATGAGATGCCGATCCATCACTGGGCAACATGCATACATATTCACCTCTAATTGTTCATTTAGAAGAGTCAGTCTTTCTATTGGCATGGTTTTGGAAGGTAGACATGTGGAGACTGTGTGGTAATCAGAGTTTTTTGGACCAGACAGAGGATGCTGGTACTGTGATTCGGGGACACTGTGCACTGGCGTCTCACCCTACATATAAAATGACAGTGAGAATAACAAAATAGAAAATGGGATGAATGACACTATTAAATGTAATAGAACAAAAAAGTAGTACTGCAGGCTAATGATATTCTCCACCATTTGTTTTGATTGCATGCATTTATTAAAATAATAATTATAAATTCCTTCCAACGGTCTTTGCTTTCCTGTGATTGTCTAGTGATTACAGGATTACAGATCATCATGGGCAAACGAAAAGTGCCAGATTTGTATCGTGCCCCTTTCCCCCTCTACACTGTTAAAATCGATCCTAAAACTGGACTCATCATTACTGCAGGAGGGGGCGGAGCTTCCAAGACCGGCATTAAGAATGCAGTGGTGAGTGTCTGCATTAGCTATTTATTTATGTTGCTTACGATGATGATAATTACTTCTAAAAAACGTAGTTTTGTAAGTAAGTCTCTTCTTACAAGAACATTTGCTTCATCTTATTTATCTCAATGCAGTAGTAGTTGAGCTAAATAAGATGTGTGTGGTGTGGCACAATTTAGCAGACTGGACAGTAAAAGCACACTTGTATTTAAGTGTGTGTGCCACATTGCATTTAGCAAATCTGGTGAGGGTTAATACATATTTGTGACAAAGTGGAAGACTTTAACTATATTCATAGGAAAAGTATGAAAACAACCACTGGTGCTGAGTAGAGAGAGTTCGTCTGGTAGCATGTGGTGATACAATCTGTAACTGGACATGTATTGTTTGAAAATCTTGCTTGTTTCTTCTGACGTTGCATAACCATGTGCTTTTTAAATTTTGGCCACAGCAATTCCTTGGTTTAGAGCTAGTGGGAAACCAGCACAGTGCCACTCTGGTGCACTCTCATGACACAGGATCAAGAGCCACCATGAACATGGCACTGGGAGGAGATGTGATTGCTGCTGGACAAGATGGCAACTGCAGTGTGATCCGCTTCAGACAGCAAGGGCCTAAAGAAGGACGATCAACTGCTCCAAAAGATGGTTTGTAGAAGTCACATTGTGCCTGCTATTGTTTTTTCTCTTTGAAAGCTAATTAAAGGAGTTGTCCTAACAGTGGGCACTTCTTGATGCTGTTTTGGCAGGATCTGGAGATCAGGGAAGTGCTAGGAGGAGAGGAGGGAAAAGCCAGAGTGGTGGTGCTGGTGCTGGTGGTGATGTTCCCCAGACAAAGGACAAGTCAATGCAGATATTAGTGGACAATGTTGGAGTAGTGCAGTCAGACTTCAGCCCTCAGGACCCGCTCCAGAAGTGTGTGCGCTTCAGCTCTGACCTGAAGCTCCTTCTTACAGGAGGAACTGACGGATACGTGAGAGCGTGGGAGGTGAGCTTTGCCAAACTGAACTCCGAGTCACTTGAGCTGATTGCTGCTTATTAACATGAGTCATTTATTCCTTTCTTAGTATCCCTCCTTGAAAGAGAAGTTGAACTTCAAAGCTCACCAAGATGAAGTAGAAGATATAGACATCAGCCCTGATAACAAGGTATTGATATGGTAATAAAGTTCATATATGCAGATGGATTGTAATTCATAAATGATGAAGTAAGTCTCACAATTGCTGTATCACAAATGCAACAGTAGCAATGATGCCTCTGTGTTTGGTTCAGCGTATTGTGACAGCAGGGAGAGATTTTGCGTGCAGTGTATGGAGTGATGATCAGCTCATGCTCGGTTTACGCTGGCATGAGCACATGCCCCATATTACAGAGAAGATGTATCGCTACCAGTCCTGTCGGTAAGTTACTCCAGGTTTTATTTTAAGCATTAAATGAAAAATCCACCCTGAATCACTTGAATAGTAGTTTTTATAATAAGATGTGATCTTTAATGGTGTCCAGTATTTAATAATGAAACTCTGAGTTGACTTCTTTTATTGGCATGTTGGTCTGCTTTCACTGGTTAACGGAAATTTCGCCATTCGCCACCTAGCCAAGCCGAGTTTCTGACAGAACTCAATGAATCTCTGCCATATAGCTGAATTCTGTCACTTTTATGTCCAGTGTTTGGTCTTTAAAACTTTTAGATTAGATTTCTTATTAATATGACACTAAACATTGATGAAGAACAGTTAGAAAGATAAGAAGAAAAGAACCTGAATGTCATCTGATATTTGATATCACTAAAATTTTGTTTAAAATGTGACCTGTGGCACACAACCACTAACTTCTCATGAAAATTTGGCATTGATGAACAAATTAGCACCAGAGTCACTAAACACATCACAAGCATTTCAGTACAATTATAGATCAGAATCAGCTTTATTGCCAGTTGCCTTGGTGTGTTGGTGCATAGTAATGTAAAGCAAGGTGCAGTATAGCAGTCTGAGTCATGTGTATTAATGTAATGCATACAAACACAAAGGGATACACAACACAAACATATATGAACACACATTTCAGTTGTTTTAGGGTAGAATTTCCCTTTAACATATTGAATCTTGTTGTTGATACTACAACAAAACATTTTCCTGGTGGTCATGGTGATTATTTTTAGGTTTGCTAAAGTCGAGGACCAAAAAGATGCACTAAGACTGTACACGGTCCAGATTCCTCACAAACGGGAGCGTAAACCACAACCATGCTACCTCACAAAATGGGATGGCAGGACTTTCTTGCCTTTGCTAACTAAATCATGTGGCAATGAAGTGATCTCCTGTTTGAGTGTGAGGTAGGGACTTAGTGATTTTCATATTCTCTTCTTTATTTGATATTGTTGCTGTTGTTGTTTTCTGATGTTTTGGCAATCGATTCTGTTTTATTCAGTGACTCTGGAACCTTTCTTGGTCTCGGTACAGTTACAGGATCGGTATCCATCTATATTGCATTCTCACTGCAGGTAATTACACATGCATGTGCACATGAATAACCCAGTCATTAGTAATCATTAGTAGTATTCTTTATTCATTAATCAAGAAATCTTTTTTTTTTTCCCCCCCATTTTTATCTGCTGCAGAATCTGTACTATGTAAAGGAATCCCACGGCATTGTGGTGACAGACCTAGCGTTCCTACCTGATGACCCCAAAAGCAAACCTGTAAAGGGAAATAATGAGGTAGCCATGCTGAGTGTGGCTGTAGACAGTCGCTGTCAGTTGCATACCATGGCCAACCGGAGTAAGTATGCTTTAATCACAACTCAGCTCAAATGTAAAGATGCACAGAATTCAGAGCAAATATAACTTCAGATCATTGCACAGGTTTTATATGGAAAAAATATTTTGGCAATTTAAAATGTTTAAAGAAGTAGTCTTTATGTAATTTAGTTTATGAAGTTTATGAAATCTTGGTGAGAACATGTTTTGCACATGGATCTTCATAAATACCTCTCCTTTCCTACAAAAACACCAGGTGGGACAGGTGCGATGGCTGCAGACCAGTGTAGTTAAATGAGAATACTTATATTTCTTAGAATATTTTTAGAAAATTACATGATTGTATAGTTTATTATTAAATTGTAAAGTTAAAACGAATCCTGTAAATTTCAGTTGTCCATGTCAGTAGTTGATAGAATAGCCAAACAACACTACCTGTTCAGATTTTCATAAGTTGGTCAAGAAACATGCTTTTTTTTTTCTGCCTATAGGACCATGAAGCCATGAACTTGCTGTTATAGGACATAGCAGTGTAGTTCTGTTTATAAATCAGTAAAAATTTATTTACAGAGAACTGGTTCCCCAGTGTTTATAATAAGCAGTGCCTTATAATATATAGTTTATTATATAGCTTATTGCATATGATGGTTTTAATAAGTTTAGCTTGGATGAATGTAACTGAGCATAAACTGATGTGTGTTATGTCTAAGCATAGCACAACACTGACACCTGACATCCACCTCCCAGGATGGCAGCTTGCACTATATATTTAGGCCCGACTCTTTTGTGTGTCTCAGTAACACACAGATTTGTAAAAACCCTTCAGTTGCCATCCTTGAACATGGCAGGTTCATTGTTGTGTTAAACTTGGATATGAGGCCCAGAAGGCATCGTCAGTATCTGGCCCACAGGTTATGTTTGTCCGCATGTGCAACCTATTCATAACTATAGCACTGTTATAGGTATATGTGACAAAGTAAGTGTATGTTAAAAACACTATAATCACTATAGTCCTGCTGAGGACTGACTTTTTTTTTTTGTCTCTGCTGTATCCAGGATCTGTTCCGATATGGCTGGTATTGTTCCTGTGTATTGCACTGCTTGTGGGTGTCATCCTGCTCCTGCAGCATTTCTTCCCAGGGTTCATTTAAAGATGTGGTCGAACACAGCATACCTCTCTTGCCACCAAGGAGAAATTCTGATATTGGAAAAGCATTTTAACTGAAGAATCATCTCAGGAGCTTGCATTTATGCTCTTAATAGTTATGAATGAAGAACTGTTTTTTTTTGTACTTTGTGATGGAGCCATCTTTGTCTGTCCCTGTGTCTACAGTCCTTTTCAGTGCTACATACAACAGATTGAACAGTGAGAAGAAAATGACCTTTGGGAAAGCCTCATGGACCTCATGAAGGTCTCAACATCTGTTCAGCCTGCCTGTAATGTAATACATGGGGGAAGACACATCATTGGATAATTTTAATTATTTAAGCTAGATGGAAATATATATATATATATAAATTATATATGGAAATATATAATTTTGGGAAAAAAAAAAAAAAATCTTGTGTCTGCCAGGTGCCTTTAGAACTTTAATGCTGTTGGACCCAGTGGAAGTTATCATGCTACAGTTTGTGCACCATTAAGGGAATGTGAGTTGTGTCAGACAAATATGGTTTACAATGGAGGGGAAAATAATGCATTCATATTTATTTTGAAATGAGTTAAGGTGCTACCTAAGCAATTTCATTACTTGTTAATAGCCCCAGTAATTATTTAAAAATTTCATTTGATAGAATGTTATATTTTTTAATAATTTCCATTATACTTATTCATAATTGGCAAAAATGAAATAAAAAAATGCTAACAAATATGGACTAAAACCAATTTTACTCACACATTTCCTGAATGAATTTAATAGCTTTTTTTCTGTTGAGGATTTTCTGTTTTTAGGTTTGTATTGAGCATTTTCCTGAGCATTTTTCTTGTTCTTTTATTTATATAGAAAATTTGCATTCCTCCACTAGAGGCCAGTATGTCTTCATTTAGAAGCCACATTGAGTTGATTTTGGCAAATACACTATGTTATAAGGGAGAATATGAAATAAAAGTTCCTTATCTGTTCTTTTCACTCAATCACCACTTCCAGAAACATTACCATAGTTATCAACAATAATTAGGTAGAACAATTTATTTTATTGGTTAAACAAACGATGCAATATTACTTTGAATCACTTGCGTTCAGAAACTAAGCAGGTTATCTCTCATGTACTGCAGCAATCAATAAACTAGAACTGTATTTATACAAGAAATCATAGAAAACGTGTGACACATAGCATAATATTGATCAATCTTGCTTCTACGTAATGCACATTTTACACAGCACATCAGGTGTTTTTTTTTTTTTGTTTTGTTTTTTTAAAAAGAAACATTAATTTTTAGTTTTTAATTTTTATTTTTTATCAGGATAAAGACTTAGACACACCGCTGCAGTTCTTACCTCTTTGTGTGTACTGCTCAACTTTCATCCATCCATTTTTGGTACTGTTTTTCCTACACAGGGTCTGGGGGAACTGTAAGTCTACTCCAGGGGACACGGGGCACAAAGGTGCAAACCCATTTCAGGGCACATCTCACACACTACACTCTGCAGATAATTAAGAGATGCCAATCAGCCTGCACCGCATGTCTTTGGACTGGGGGAGGAAACCAAAGCACAAAGAGAACATGCAAACATGCGCACACTGTGGATGCTGGAATTAAACACCTAGCCCCAGAGGTGTGAGGCATATGTTCTAAACACTAAACCACCTTGCATCCTACTGCTTAACATATTAAACTTATACATATATACACACACACACACACATAAAAAATATCTTCCTGTGAGTGTCTGCCACTGTATAGTTTAATACTGAGAGGAACAGTTAAAGCACAGCTTAATTATTTCTCTGCTTGAACTGGTGTTTTTGATCAGGAATTTTGTGTAGGACTCTGGCACTTTAGGATTGGTTTTGGAACACCTGCTCTAAAGACGACACTTAACAACCTGCTTGATAATTATGATAAATTAAAACCTGTTCCATAACTGCATTGAACAGGCTTCAATAGCTGTGTTTATTCATACTTGTTTTCCATTTCTGTAAGTGCGCTTTGATCCTTCAGGGCCACAGAACTGATGAATATTAATGAAGTGTCTCAGTAAAGGACAGGGCTGCAGGGCCAAAATCCACAAATGTTCGATCCAACAGGAACTCCGTCTGATAACGTCTGTCTTTGTGAGTGGAAAGCTGTCAGAGCAGCTGTGCCTTCACACAGGGCAGATGAGAGAAAATTATTCATCTAGTTCGGTCAAAAGATATGATCCTCGTAATGGTCATAATTTACAATGTGCGTACTTTTTTGTTGTTATGAGAAATTTTCCAGAATCAGGAGTTCTTTTCAAGTCATCCTTGACTATAAGCACTTGAGACAACTGAACATTGAGCACATTCTTTCCAGTGTGAGAAGTGAGAAGGACAAAACATCTAATTCACTAGTGACTGCCTTCTTTGTAAAAACTTTGTATATGGAGCCAAGTAAGTGCTGCTTCCAAATTGTAAGATGAATAAACCACCATTTACCGACTAGCAATTAAATGCAAAAGCCTTTATAGAGTAGTCTTTTTACAGCATTCAACACTTTTACCTTAACAAATCTTAATTTGTTCTGTCCAGTTAAACACTTTGCCAAAACCTTTACTTCACTTAATGGCCTTTAAGTGCATGTTATTTTCCCTCCACTTTTTTTGATGAAACTTGACACTTGTCCAAGTAGATGGCTGTTTATTTTGGTCACCTACAGTTCCTCTTTGTGCTTTTTTCACTGCTTTTATTTCTACAAGCACAGGAAGGCTTTTAAAGGATGCCATGTTGCTAAGATACACTGAAAAACTTGTGTCCCAAACTGGATTGCATTCTACCATGATAAGTAACAAACTGGCTATGTCTTACCAGGGCATTACCAAAGAGGCCATGACCTAAACCACATAGCATAGCACTCAATAGGTCTAATACTACCCGTCTGAAAGTATTGAAACAGCAAGGTGATACTTTTGTTTGTACTATGCATTGAAAATATTTGGGTTTGAGATCAAAATGTGAAGATCATAATTTTAACTTTCATTTCCTATATTCCTATATATATATAATATATATATATATATATATATATATATATATATATTATATATATATATATATATATATATATATATATATACACACACACCCATTTCTAGAGTGATCCAAAATATTGGAACATGTTGCCAAGGGATGCCTTGATTGGTTGATTGCTTAAACAATTAATAGCTCTTAGTGT
Source organism: Hemibagrus guttatus (assembly GCA_033459395.1). Lineage (NCBI taxonomy): Eukaryota > Metazoa > Chordata > Actinopteri > Siluriformes > Bagridae > Hemibagrus > Hemibagrus guttatus. Next base: position 14,668,491 of record JAUCMX010000003.1, read on the forward strand.
CTTCTCTTGATCTGAGCTCTAGGTTTCACCTGTGAAGACTGCATTTGTTGTTAAAAATAGGTAAACCAAAACAAAACCAGAGAGCTGTCTATGGAAAAATGTAAGCCAGTTTGAAACTGAAAAAGAGAGGAAATCAGAGGCATTGCATAAACATTGGGCATAGCCAATACAAGAATGTGGAATGTCCTGGAAAAGAAAGATACCACTGGTTTGCTAGCAGCCAGGCATCAGACAGGTCAGCCCAGAAACCAGCAGCAGCTGATGAGAGAAACATTGTGAGAGCTATGTAGAAAAACCCCAAAACAGCAGTCAGTGACATCACCAACCACCTCCACAGGGCAGGGGTGAAGGTATCACAATCCAATAGAGGCCATACCACAAGATGCAAACCATTCATCAGCAGTAAGAATCAGAAGGTCAGATTGGAATTTGCAAAATAAATAAATAAAGAGATGAGCCACAAAAGATCTGGAATCAAGATTAACCTCTACCAAAGTGATGAAAAGACCAAAGTGTGGAGAAAGAAAGGATCTGCTCATGATACAAAACATACGTGCTCATCGGTCACGGTGGAGGTAATGTAATTTCTTGGGCATGCATGGCTGCTTCTGGAACTGATCTATTCTGGCACCTAGGTGGGGGAATGAACTTCCCTTAGATGTCCCAACAGCTGAGTCACCTCTTAGTGAAGTGCTTAAACTAGCAAAAAAAAATGTCTGTGTGCTTTTCTTGTTGTATTACCTCTCAACAGAGTTTTGTCTGATGATATCCTTAGTCTGTGACCAAGTGGACCAGTATGAATGTATTCATTGATAGAGACTTCAAAAGCACTTCTGTAAGTCTCTCTGGATAAGGGCATCTGACAAATGGCGTAAATGTAACTCATGATGGCATGAGCAGAATGAATTCAGAAGTCTACAACAATTTATAGAGAAATGCATCCAATCTAGTTGGGAGGAACTTCATCATGCAGTAAGACAATGGTTCTAGGATGGCCAAGTCAATCATCAGACCTTAATCCATTTGAGCATACATTTCACTTCCTGAAGCAGAGATTGAACAGAGAAACCCTCAAAACAAACAACTGAAAGATGTTGCAGTACAAGCCTGAAAAAGCATCACAAAAAAAAGAGAATGCAACAGTTTGGTGATGTCACATTCAGCGAATATATACAGACGATCAGTTGTCCTGACTGCATTCCATCAATACAACTTCAATGCCTCTTGGGATAGATTCTAAACTTCTCTGGAACTATACTGGAGGGATAAACATCATTCTCCCTTATAATATTCTCCTGAGTTCCTTTTTTTTTTAATGATTTCTGCTCTTATCATCTCCTTATTAGTCCAAAATCTCCCATAGGAGTACAAGTTGATTAATATCTGATGAATGTGAAGGAGATAATATATGATTTATATCATTTTTATTACTCATTAAAACTAATCAGTGAGTCCCCATGCCCTAGTGGATGTTGACACCGTCGTCCTGGAAGAGAGCACTGGAAGTGACCACTTTTTCCTTTGTTCCCAGTTGGTATGGTACAGGTCTGTTGGGATCAGGAAGAGCAGATGGTCTTTGAGGACTGGTTTGGGAAACATTGATCTAAGTAGTGCTTTAAATATAAGCATCGGTTTATAGACTCAAGCAGAACAATGTGTGCTATGTGTTAACAGAATGGGGTCTTGTTGCACCAGTAAAAAGCCAAAATGCTAAATCAGCAGACTTGTGCCCTACAAACATTCTTTCTGTTGAGAGAGGTTCTGGACTGAACCCTTTCCTGTTGTAGAACAGCAATTTCCAAATACAATCCTCAGTAATCTAAGAAGTTCCACGCTATTCCTGCTGCAACACACCAGTGCAAGGCAAGCTTTATGGAATAGATAATGAATGGGATAAGGTGTATTAGGAGCAGGGGAAATGGCGTAGGATAGTGAAGATTAAGGCTTGAGGTGAGATCTGAGATGCCCCACCATGCCCCACATGTCATATTAGACCAAGTTTAAAATATGTGTCTCTGTGTGTCTTCAGATGTCTACACCTGTAACCCCTTGGGGAGAGAGAGAGAGAGAGAGAGAGAGAGAGAGAGAGAGAGAGAGAGAGAGAGGGGAGAGAGGAGAGAGAGAGAGAGAGAGAGAGAGAGAGAGAGAGAGAGAGAGAGAGAGAGAGGAGAGAGAGAGAGAGAGAGAGAGAGAGAGAGAGAGAGAGAGAGAGAGAGAGAAAATGAAAAGCTCAGAGCTGTGTGTGTCGGTGCAACAGGAAATAAAATCATAAAATCGTAGAAAAACAAAAGTAAAGAAAAAGGAAGGTATGTTTTAGTTGTCCTAAGCCTCCCAACCGTCTCCTAATTTCCAACCCTGGAAAGTTTTACAGATGTCTTAGAAGAAAATCACAAATCTCTGCATGGCATTGTCCCAATGTAGGGTTTTTTGACAACGAACGTGGAAGATTGTGTCAGAATGATTGAATGCGAAAAACAGACAAGCAAAAGTTCTTTTCTGGCTTCAAGTTATGAATACTGAAGATACACCTTTACAAAATAAATCCATAAGATATATGTTCATTGGATATATGTGTTCTTAGGGTACTAAAGTGAATATATTTAGAACTGTTACTGATAGAGATACACTGTTTTATGGTTCTACATAGAACCTTTAAAGGTACCACAAATTGAAATGCTTTGGAATACTTGAGATATGAGTATGAGATATAATCAGTGCATGACAGAGTGTGATGGCTGAGAAAGGAAAACTTATCCAACTCACACAGGCAAATATCTACTGTAAGCCTACAGATGGTGCTATAGACCAGGCCTGTGAGGTGGAGAACATCACTATACTATTGACCTAACCTATATTTACTTATAGACGCAGAAGCTTCCCACACACAGACACATGCACACACTTAGACACAGACATGGGAAAGTTGCCTTTTGACCAGAGGTCTATGGTTTGTGGTGTGATGTCTAAAACCACCACTCTAATACAGGGTTACACTGTGACACGACCGCATTGCTGTCTACTGTGCTTGAAAGATGTGGAAAATGACATTTGCAAAGTTCAGTGGCCGTCGCACAGGCCGTTTTTAACGTCATACCCCTGCAAACTGTGAAGCAGATTTAGATGCTTTCTAAACACACCCCCACTTTCTCCACTTCACCCAGGGCCTTCAGCAATGGGCAGGAAACACAACACCCACCTCTCACCTACATTGGAGCCCAGCAGGAAATGAACACCCCAGACAGCCCAGTGTCTCAGACTCCACAAGGAACAAATACTGTCCCTTTTTTCCCTCACAAATACCCTTAAGGCCTCCAGACCAGGATAGCCAGTAAAGGGGATTTCAATTTGTTAAAAAAGTTTTTGCCATGCCCCAAATCCCAGAGAGTTTGAAGGACTGTCCTTTATTTTACTTTATTATTCCTTTATTTTATGTATTAAAATTACCCTGGACCTGTATTAATGCAAAGTAACTTAAAGTCGAAATAATTTCCTGAACCTTAAAAAAGGTTTTATCTTTTTGTTTATACCGTGTCATTGATCAATTATTTAATACTGTTAGGTGAGAGTAACAGTGAGAGTTACAGGTCTTTGAGTATCTGAGCTTTTCATAGATTCAGCCAAGTTTTTATCATATTTTTAATCCTAGTTAAAACCAGTTGCAGAGTTACAGATCAGTTTACCAATTTACTAGCCATATGCTTAAATACCTGTTGTGGAAGTACTGATCCGTTTCTGAATGACTGACCGGTTGCCAAAGTAACAAGCAACTGCTGATTTACTGACAAGTTTGAATTACAACACAATTTGTGTTGTATTATGTACTAGATTCTGATATGTTTACTGAGCAATATACAGATTACTGATTAGTTTCTCGGTTACTGGTCAGTTTCTAAACTACTGAGTAATTTAAACCTGATTTACTGACCTGTTTATGAATTACTGACCAATTATTGGCCATGTGTGGCCAGTAATTACTGACCATGTGTTGAATGTACTGACTTTTTAGATTACTGACCTGGGTGGTCACAGAATGCACAGTCCAGTGTTCTATCCCATTTAACACATCTTTATAGGATGAATATGATGTTTTGTTGGCGGGCAAGTAGTGGAGCATCAGCTGTGGATGGAGAGAATGTGGTTTGAACCAGCAGGTAATGCGTGATGTTTCTCACCTGTGTCTTATTATTCATTCATTCATTCATTGTCTACCGCTTATCCAATCTATTCTCGGATTAGATTAGATTACTGACCTGCTTTAATATTATTGGCCAGTTTCTAACTTACTTAGCAATTTCTGATATACTAACCAGTTTCTGATGTACTCATAAGTTTTCAGATTGACCACTGTTTGACCAAACTGACCACCATGGATAATGACCTGGTTCTGAATTAATGAACGGTCTCTGAAATATTGACCACTTTCCAAATTACAGACCAATTTCTGAATTAATAAATAGTTTTTGATTTACTGACTAGTTTCTTGATTACTGACCAATTGCTGAAATACTGAACAGTTTATAAATTAGTGCTCAATTACTGATCCCAGCAAGCAGACAGTTCCTGATCAGTGTTGTTTAAATAAATTGCTCTCTCACAAAGATATATGGTATAAAGTAAACAGTGCTTTGTGATTTCAAAGGTGTGAGATAAAGTTCATAAAACATGCATCTTTCCACTATAAATACAAGCGTCTGATGTCGCTGCCTCACATGCACTGCAAGATCAAGCATTTCAAATTAGGGTGAGAAAAAAAAAGATCCATTCTGCCAGATGAAAAAGGTTTCCTGGGGTCAAATTCACATAAAATCTCCTTTTAAATGTAGAGCAGTTAAGTAACCATGCAAGGTAATGTAAAACAGGCAAGGCCCTGCCAAGCATCCCCTGCTTTTGCTTGTGTCAGCATCAAACTGGGATATCACAGAGACGCATGGCTCTCCTGCTCGCCGCTTTCATCTTTACTTCCAACACTGTACCCCTCTCCCACATTTCATATCCTTGCCAACTCTCTCAAACTTGTAAAATGCACAGCAAGCACATGGTATGACAAACATCTAGAGTCCGCCATGTTTCATTTAGAGATCTTACTCACTTTTAAAACTTAGTAAAAATGTCTGTTTTTTGTTCTCTCGGTTGAAATAGCCTGCTGAAGAAAATATTCACTCATTTCGATAAAAGTATTATCATAATGCCTGAACAGTGACACATTAGTGTCCAGTTATGATTATTTAGGGTGGTGCGTGTGAAAACAAAGGTTATTAAGAGTACCAGGATGCTTCTACATAGCAACAACATTTCCGGAGAGCTAAAGGTCACAGCAGGTCAAAGCAATGTCCTCTTTCTTCTGTGTCCATCTCAACCACACCTTTCTCACACACACTACTCTACTGTGTGCTGGCTATGGGTCTTAAAACAGCTGCAAGTGACTCAAATCTCCTGTCTTCCTCTCTCTTACGTGTCACTTGTTCCTCATCTCCAGTTTTAGACTGGGGAGAATTTCTCATTATTGCTCTTTAGTTTTTTTCTTCTGTCTTAAGTTGTATATGAATCATATATTACAGCTTGAAGAGTCTTTTGTCTTTGTTTTGTTTTTTGTCTGAAGAGCAGACAAAGAATGCACACACTCACAAAAGTTGGCAGAGTTTGATCTCAGATGTGTGTGTGTGTGTAACCATTTGAGGTCTGAAATTCAATGATCATTATAGGTATGTAATCATATTTATTGTGATATCAACACCAGTTAATGTATTTTTCTTGTTTCATGTATTGTGTATACATAAATAATACAAAAAACATGCCAAATCATATCCATCATAGATTTTTTGGGGGGAATTGTGTGTGAGTGTGTGTAGGGCTCTGTGATTGTATGAGTTGGAGGGGTAGCCAGAGTGGCACCAGGTACAGCGCTTCATGGGAGATGGAACACATTAGAGAGTATTATTGCTTCAGCATGTTTAACCCACATTATATTTCACTACCACCAGCTCCTGTTGCGACCACTTTGCATTGGAAGGGTTAGAGGTTAGGTTTAAATTCCACAGATAAAAACTTTACATTTATTTTCATTCGAGCTCAAGCCTGTCTAATCTGTGCGTTTATGTGTGCGCACTCATATGAACGAGTGTGGCCCTGCTGTGTGCATGGAAACTCAAAATAAACAGAAAAATACTGTTAACTAGATTGTTGGTGGTCGCATGTAGAGTTAAAATGTGATCCACACAGCTTAATTTAGCGGTAGGGCAAAAGGCTGACATGGGTAAAAAAAAAAAAGGCAAGAGTTTGTTTTTGACTGAAGACTGTTGGGATGGGATGGAAGAAAATAGCAAAAATGTGTGTCAGATGAGTTTAATTGCAGGGCCCCTAATCTGAAATGATTCAAGCCTATGTCTACAAGGCAGACAGTGACTCAGCCCTGAAGTCTGGACCAGAGGCTCTTTGCTTCTGACTGGCTTGGATTGTTCTCATTTGTCCCATGCTGACCACTCTGAGTAGAACCGTACCTGGCCACTCGGATGTAGCTTCGAGAGCTATATCGGTATGGTAAGAGGGAGGAAACCCTGCTTGTGATTCAGCGCCAGTGTGAGCAGTGAGTAAGCTTGCTGTTCCAAGAGAGAAAAGCCCCGTCCTCAATTCCACCACAAGCGTCAGCATGGCCCCTTCCACTCTGACGTAAGTTTGTGGGTCGCCACGGCCCCAGTGGAAAGCTGCTGTATGTGGCTAAAAGCAGTGCGTAAACACACCAGGCTGAAAAATACAGGCTCGCCAAAAACACTAAAAACAAGCAAAAGGCTCAGGTTTCCTTTCACTTCTCTGTGAACTCTGGTGTGCCTTTTATAGTAACCATAATCATCAATATGCAAGCTGTTTTCCTGAAATATACACAATAACAAAATTTACTAAAAAAAACAACAACATACAGGCATTTGATAAAAGCGTGACAGCAAAAAGTAATCCTTTAAAGATTTTATGACAAACATTAAGTAAGACTTTCAGCCCTCCTTCCCGCCTAACAGGCCAAACTGAAGGGCAGTGTTTTGGCTTTACTGTAAAGAGATGGGATGTGTGCAGTGACAGATGTGGCATTCTGAGAGGCGGTAGCTGAAAGCATTGTGCATGTCATTCTCTGTGCTGACATGATATTGTTTCCGTTCTGGTCCATGACTGCAGAAGTGGTCTGGCCACATTAAAGCACTGAACACGGTGCTCAGTGGTTCTTGCTGAGACTCAGTTCTGCTGTCTGGGTTTGTATGTGCTGGGCCGCCCCAGCGTCTCCCCAAAAGCAATCAGCCTCCAGTCAGAGGGGGCACTCTGTGGCCTCCCACCCCTCAATTTGTCTCTATCCACTTCTATTTCTGCTAATGAGTCAGAATCACAAAATCATGCCGCGTGCGAGTGTCAGCAACTAAATTACATGGGTGATGAGTCTGAGGCTGCACACACACACCCAGATGGCATTTTGGCTAATAAAAGTCAACAGAAAACAGGGGGCGAAAAAAAGAAAACACATTTGTGTTGAGACTGAGGGTTCGTGTTTCTGACAAAAGGGGAATGAGACAAAGAAAATGACAGGGATGACTGGAACAAGCACTTCTAGCTGTCTGAGTGGCTCACTTGCTTCTCTCACCTCACTTTCTTCCTGGCAGACATTCTAAAAAGCTGAAAATATCAACTAAGGCTAGACTGGTGGAAAAATGATTTGGTAGGATACAGGATTACCATGCCCCATGAAATGACATATACATTAAAAACACATTTGAGGTTCAAGACATGCATTATAGATTCTTCTTATGAGTTGGTTAGATAGATATTTTAAACAAAATATCACATTGCCAGCACACAATTACAGCCAGTAATGAAAGGTGATACATAAAATAATTAAAGAAACAAAATGGAAATTTGAATGACTAGTGACTCAGAAAAGCAAACGTGTATAGTGTGAAGTTTAAATAAGGGGTGTGTATGGTGAGATGGTGGTTTTGATAATAAGAGTCTCAGGAACACCCAGCGACATGCAGTCTGGTCTCTAATGCTCCCATCAGTAAGGGGTCTGTGTTGGGGGGGCATTACAAACTACGTTGTAGTCAGTGTGTCCAGGGGCTCCTCTCGCTGACGCCATCATTTTCCCTGCAGCCGACTCATTCACACACATGAATAAATGCCTCAATAAAATTATACATCTGCCCTTCTGAACAAACACAATGTGATTCACTGAGGCATGCTTTGCCCCACCAGGAGGACTTGATGTGTATGTGCAACATGTGTGAGTGCAAGCAGTTAAATGTGTGACAAAGGTGCAATGGCTTGAGTTCATGAGTGTGTGTGTGTGTGTGTGTGTGTGTGTGCGCAAGAACACACTAGCTCTCGTACCACTCAATGGTTGGTTGAGAAAACACGGGCAGGGGCAATTTTAAGTGGAATGAGGTGAAATAAATCAGGGGCCCTGTCCAGCTGTTCTCTGCTCCATCCCTGTGGAACACACTCCCAGATGGTGGCCGTTGCTCTCTCCCCTCACATGTGGGCAGCTTCATTATCATGAGGTGAATTACAGTAAAACATTACCAATCTGCAGTTCATGATGAGCTTCACAGCTGTGGCCCACACTTGAGGTAATGTGTCCCACTGCGCAGAAAGTGCGCATGGATTCAAAGGAAAGGTTTGCTCAGCTCGTGCTTTAAATGTCTCATTGGGCTGAGCAAGGTATGGAATAAAACAAGCACAACACCAGGATTTGGACTTTTAGACTCACTCTTTGGGGTTACGCTTGGAATAGCTTGGCTTTTTTACTTTAGTCTATGTATATTCCATTCAGGTCAAAATGACTGCTTTAATTTCTCCTTCTAAAGAAACATGAAGAATTTTGACTTATGAAATGTGATGAACAGTACAAGCCACTGAAGTAATCAAAACACGTGTCATTTTCCTGGAAACATTCAGAGCAGTGCTCGTTACATGGTGCATTATCAAGTAAGTGTAGATATTTACTGTAACCAAGAAGGAAAGTTCTATCTAAACACCATCACACACAATCAATGTCTCTGTGGATATGTGTTGTTTGGTTTAAATTTTGATCCCTTCATCAATATGATGCAAAAAGAACAAAATAAAAATCTGTCCAATTTTCACTTCTCAATGTTTTGACGTTTCTGTGTCCACTGGAAGTGTACTTCTACTGACTACCATTATTCACTTTTGCAACACAATGGCAGAACAGTGTTCCAACCAGATTTATCGTGATGTAACCTTGTGCCCTCAGGTGTATTACCTGTTTCCCAGACACCCTCATCAGGCAACTCTAGCTTTAGCTTGTGATCCAGTCGCAACCTTCCATAAATCCACTCTCTTAGCCCAGATTCATCTAAGGCACTCTCTATGGCTTCCGCGTTGTGGTAAATGGACCATCTCTTCCTTTTCTCCCATGACATTCTGTGTATGCCTTACAAAGAGACTGCCTGACCAATAAAACCTCACATCTGCAGACAAAGCAGCTACTCTCCCAACCTGTGGCACAGTTTTCCTACAGTCCATACAGTTTACACAGAATGGTGCAAAAACAACAAATATCCAGTGAGCAGCAGGCCTGCAGGTGGAATCGACTTGAAGACAGAGGTCAGAGGAGAATGGCCAGACAGGTTCAAGCAAACAGAATCAGAATCAACTTTATTTGCCAAGTGTGTGCAGACAGACAAGTAATTTGTGTTTTTTTAAGGTGCTCTTGGTACATACATACATACACACATATCTGTCATTCATTGTCTAACCTTATCCGAACTATTCTCGGGTCACGGGGAGCCTGTGCCTATCTCAGGCGTCATTGGGCATCAAGGCAGGATACACCCTGGACAGAGTGCCAACCCATCGCAGGGCACACACACACACACACACACACACACACACACACGCGCACACACACACACACACGCGCACACGACGGACAATTTAGAGATGCCAATCAACCTACCATGCATGTCTTTGGATTGGGGGAGGAAACCGGAGTACCCGGAGGAAACCCCCGAGGCACGGGGAGAACATGCAAACTCCACACACACGGCGGAGGCGGGAGGCACACGTGAGGCAAACGTGCTAACCACTAAGCCACCGTGCCCCCATATCTGTCATGAGAACAGTAAACATTTAAATAGTAAGACTTAACAATAAATTCATTCATTCATTCATTCATTGTCTGCCACTTATCCAATCTATTTTTGGGTCACGGGGCATATATCTCAGGCATCATTGGGCATCAAGGCAGGATACACCCTGGATGGAGTGCCAACTCATCACAGGGCACACACACACTCTGGACAATTTAGAGATGCCAATTAACCTACAATGCATGTCTTTGGACCGGGGGAGGAAACCGGAGTACCCGAAAGAGAACATGCAAACTCCACACACACACACACACACACACACACACACACACACACACACACACACACACACACACACACACACACACACACACACACACACACACACAGCAGAGGTGGGAATCGAACCCCCAACCCTGGAGGTGTGAGGCAAACGTGCTAACCACCAAGCCACCATGCCCCCCTATTTAACAATATATAATAATAATAATAATGTGTATGAATCTGGAACAAAGGATTTATGTTCAGATTTGTGCATTATACACTCTATATACAGCTGTATAAATAAAAAGATATTTATTTAATTTAACAGGAAGGCTATGGTAACCACTCGTTACGACTGTGGTGAGGAGAAAAACATCTCTGTATGCACAATAGATTAAACCTTGAGGCAGACAATCTACAACCTATGTGGCCAAGAACACCACATCCATTTCTGTGAGCCAAGAACAGGAATATGAAGCTATAGTATGCACATGTTCATGGGGTATATACACTATATATACTGTATACACTTTATGACTATATACACTTGATCACACTCATCCTATTCCAGATTTAGTCCCCTTTGCTGTTAATAACCTCCACTCTTCTGGGAAGGCTTTCCACTTGGAGTGTGGATTTGGTCATTTAGCCATAAGATCAGTAGCGAGGTCAGGCAGTAACATCATGTGAGGTGGCCTGGGGTTCAGTTGGCTTTCCAGTTCATTCGAAAGGTGTTCAGTGGGGTTGAGGTCAGGGCTCTGTGCAGCCATTCAAGCTCTTCCACTCCAACCTTAGCAAACGCCATAGACTTCGCTCTGTGCACCAGCACATTGTCATGCTGGAACAGGTTTGGGCCCTTTCGTGAACAGAAACTGTATAGCTACAGCATAAAAAGACATCCTATACAATTCAGACTTTCAAATGGGTGTGATGGTCAAATGTCCACAAAAATACAGCCATATATTGTACAAAAGCAAACATTTAAAAGGTATTATAAACACACAAGGAAAGAGCTACAAAGTTCTACATTTGTACAAACAATTTTATGACAATCCCATACAAAATTATTGCTCCAGTTTTGACTTATGACTTTCAGGGGACATATTTCTATTTCACACATGAATGTGTGCAAGAGTTTATTCATTCATTCATTCATTGTCTACCACTTATCTGATCTATACTCGGATCACGGGGAGCCTGTGCCTCCACATGGAGGCGTCATTGGGCATCAAGGCAGGATACACCCTGGACAGAGTGCCAACCCATCGCAGGGCACACACACACTCTCATTCACTCACGCAATCACACACTACGGACAATTTAGAGACACCAATCAACCTACAATGCATGTCTTCGGACCAGGGGTGGAAACCAGAGTACCCGGAGGAAACCCCCAAGGCATGGGGAGAACATGCAAACTCCACACACACACACACACACACATGGCAGAGGTGGGAATCAAACCCCCAACCCTGGAGGTGTGAGGCAAACGTGCTAACCACTAACCACTAAGCCACCGTGCCACCTATTGGAAGAGTTTAGATGTAATAAAAATGTAATCATTTTCTGAACCAGCTTAAAAGACCAATGATGATGCTACAATGACTGAGAAGCAATACACTTGTTTTTCACTATCGCATCTTTTTCAACTTGAGGACATTATTTAGCTTTATTTCTTTGATGTACCTTAAAAAGATCCAACAGGTTAATAGCAACAGGAATAAATTGCAGGAAAAACACTAAAATGTCCAGGGCAACCTGTTAGTTAGTGTCACAGCAACAGCCTTTATCATCCTCCAGATTCATGCAGTAGCAAAAAGACCCAAATATCCCAAATGTCATGCATCTCAGGACCATCTAAATTACAAGTAGCTTTGAATAAAATAATAAACAAACAATTATTATTATTATTATTATTATTATTATTATTATTATTATTATTGTTTTTACAAAATTAACAAAATTTACATTTCATGTAAAAGACATTAAGCAAAAATAGCATTTTATTTTATAGAGCACACGAGGATCAAGATACAATTTGAGCGTGTGTTTTGCCATTATGAGTGGAGTTTACATGCATGTATGGTTAGTCTCTTCCATTCTACACTGCATTATTAAAGATGTCAGTAATCATCTCTTAACATATGAAATGTATTAAATGGCTTTTCACTTCGTTAGATTTGGAATGGCTTAAACAACTGCTCACTTTTAAGAAATGTGTTACATAAGATGTTGGATTTTTACAGCACTTCTATAAATAGAATAAAATATAAAAGAAACTTCTCTGTTAAAACAATCAGTGGACTCATAAACAACACACCCTTGAACGCCTCATGAATCTGGCACAAAATGTCACAGCGCAGAGAACCTGGCAACCGCTAACTATCAAAATGCATGTCAAATAGAAGAACAGCCTGTGTATTGCAATGCTGTGTATCAACCACTGGATGGATTCTTCCTGCTAGAGTGCTCTCCAGAATGTCTAGTACTACTGGGAATAAACATCATGCCATTAGTTAGACATAATGTGATTAGTTTGAGACATGGTTGATTTTTTTTCTTCTTCTTCCTGCTGACCACTTCTCAATAAGAGTATCCTTCCAGATAAAGTAATTTCATAAGTCTTTCAATAAAAGTCATTCTATAAAATTCCACATAACAGTTAAAGTTAACAGTTAACATGATTTATCTCATGTGGATCCTGTTTGCTTTATCTTTTAGATAGTGAATTGGCTGGAATCCACCTGTGGCAAATTCAACTGACTGGACATGAGTCAGAAAGTCCAAGGAATTTTCCATACACCTCATCATGGTGGTGGAAGCATCACACTGTGGCGGAGGTTCCCATCAGCAAAGACTGGGAGACTGGTCAGAACCAGGGAAGCTTAAATGTAGTCAAATACAGAGAGGCCCTTGAAGAAAACCTGCTCCAGGCTGCACACAACCTTGGACTGGTGTGAAGGGTCACTTTTCAGTATGTCAATCTGAAACTTACTGCCAAGACAATGCTATAGTGGCTCTGACTTAGAAATGAATCCTGTAGAACATGGTTGTGGATGCTTGAAGATGGTAGTTCACACAAACTCCCCATTCAATCTAAATTAAATTGAAAGAATTTGCCAGGAATCCAGGTGTGCTAAGCTTGTAGAGACAGCCAAGAAGATTACAAGCGGTACTTGCTGCCAAAGGTGCTTCAACTAAGTACTGAATAAAGGTTCTTAATGCACATCTTAAATGAGAGATTTTAGTTTGTTATAAGTTAGCAAAACCTTTTTAAAAACTTGTTTTTGCTTTGTCCCAATTGTCAAAAACTAGATCAAATCCAGTGGCTGTAGTGTTATAGTTGCTGTACAGGTCTGTGGTGGTGAACCAGGAACTCCAATTGCAGAGAAAGCTCTCTGTTTAACATTTAATCTTAAAAACAGTAATAAAAATATGTTCCTATCCTCACCTATGGTCATGAGCTCTGGGTAATGACTGAAAGAAAAAGGTTATTCCACAGAAGCTGGGATCTGTGGCTCACCTTTTCAGCCTGTTGTCACTGTGAAGCCCAGTGGGAAAATGAATGTGTCACCCTCAGATGTACTCTGTTGTCTTCTCCTACGGTGCATTGTCTATAATCAAGAAGAAGACTTCTGTCTTGTGGCATTTAATCTGCAGCTTAATATAAATAACAATGAACAACTCTGTCTAATAACCAACGTTGGAAGTATGGACCTAAAAATTTTGTGAAATTCAGAAAATATCAACATTTAAATAACATGAATTCATTTTTATTAATCTAATCAAATATTTATTATATATTGTGATAACTCACACTTCTTGGTTTAGAATGGACAAAACTAGCTAGCTGATTTAAAACTCATTTACCTTATTGTGGGTCTACATGGAAAGCAACAGTGACATGTCATCCTGTATGAATCAGTGATACATCCAGCAAAAGAGAGCACTGGCTCAAAGGCCAGCTAGCACAGCTGTGTGCAGTTTCATGTCACATTGATTTGAATGTGATCGGATGTCTTTAAAAAATAGGCATGTGCTGTGCAAGAAAAATATTCCATGCATTTGAGATTTTTGAGAAGTTATTTGTTCAAACTGAACATTTAAGGAGTAAAATTTACTTCTGTAAATTTACTTTTGAATGCAAGGTTCAATAATATTTGAGTAAAGTACAAATTTTTCAAGAGAGTACTTGTGGTATGGTAAGAAGTACAGTTACTTACTGGGTGGACAACACCAACATGCTGTACACAATAAGGGCTCTTCTTTTTGTGGGAAATCAGGTCTTCTAATGTATTAGGAAACAACCTCACTCCATGACAGGAAATCTTTGCCACAACGTGTATGTGATATATGAATATAGACATGTCTGTTATTCACTTAAAATAACAGTGAATCAATAAAATCCATCCATCTATTGAAGATATGAAGATGTTCACACTAAAACAACTGATCGCTAAAAATAGGACATTCTCCACAAATTGCTGCCAGTTATGCATGTGGCTTGAGACTGCTCAGACTTACCACAGACCTTAAATGGGGAGAGCCATGTATGGCATCTCTGAACACAGTGCAGGCACTGTCTCATGGCTGCACAGATGTTAGAATTATATGTATGTTGGATGTGGGCCCACTGTTAAAGATGGAACCCACTCAAGGCACTTGGGTAAACTTTTGGGAACCTTAATGTAACTGATATCAAAGATTACTGTAGAGGGGGGTGGTTAATGAAAAGTTCAGTTAGGAAAATTTACGACAAATGACTTTTTCTCATCCAATGGGGCTCAAAGATGAGAGAGAACATCTTGAAGCTGAGAAGGAAAAAAAAAAAGAAATAAAAGGAAATAAATGTACTTGATGATTTGATCACGCTTTGAAATGTTAAATGGTGTGAAATTTGAACATGATCTCAATTCAAAATAAGCAGCACAAGGCAGCACATATTGTGATTGGAGAAAAGAGTGTTTATCCTTGAGCTAGGCCTTGCGCACTGAAGTGAGAGGTTTGCTCTGGCAGTGATGGCCCTACACAGACCAAATAAAGCAGTGGACAGTGAAAAAAAAAGGCTGAGTGAATTTCTGTCACTCCAGCTGCCCAGCCCCTGAACACCACACAAAAACAAGAGTGTCCCCATGGGGCCCTGAGTCAACACCACCTCTTTCCGCTGGCGGACGCCTGCGACTGCTTTTCTAATCACAGGAAAACCTATCAGGAGCACTGTGTGCCTGGGCCTGACTATGTGTAGGTGAACCAAGAGATTACACATGAATACACTTGTGCATTAGATCTTACAGTTACACACTTTTGCAAAACCACACAAAGTAAGTAAGCATACAGAACTTGCAGTTCCATGCTAACAATCATACAGTTCCAATAATTACCTCAAAATTACACATTCCATCTCTTACGCTTACCTAATATCTGAAAGTGCAGATACAAGTGATTCACAAAACAGTGATGATATCACTGAGTCTAAAAGACAGTATGACTAATCTTTCTAGACACCGGGGCCATAGTGACATCATCATCTCGAAACCGAAGTCTGATCTGTTGTAAGGTATTCAACATCTTAATTCCAAAATTTTATACCATGTGTTGACTGTCTCAACGAAGGATGAGTGTTCTCTTGGCAAGTTATAGTGCTTTCCAGATAAAATTCACATAAACACAAAAAAGGGAGAGTGAGAGTGCAAAGAGAGAAGGAGAGAGGCAGACACACAAATGAGTCATAGTGCAATGACATTACCACATATTAAATATATGCAGTATGACTCGTAAGAAAGAATTGTCTGAAACGAGACATGAGTAAATTTGAGAGTGATATCATCACGTTAAACAAGTCTGCATTTATCTCAGTGTGAGGCTTTTAGTAGTTGAATAATTCTCTTCATTAATTCAGATATGGCACAGAACTATATCTGAATTACTGGTGAATGACTATACAGCTCTCCAGAAACATTGCTTGTAGATTTCTTTTTCCTGTTATAATATATATATATATATATATATATATATATATATATATATATATATATATATATATATATATATATATATAATTTAGGACTATATTGCTAAACACTACCAGACAGTGCCACCTATTTTGTTTATGTGGGTACTACTAAATGCATTATGTAGCAAACTGACTGTTAAGCCTTGGGTTAACTGTCATAAAGCCCATCCATAAGAAACAGGAAAAGATAAAAAGAATTAGGACAATTTTGATGAGCTAAGCAAAAACATTTCTCTTAACAACCTCTCACAGCAAAAATGACCCTAAGGCAGAAGTTTAACTGAGCAGGTCAGCCAGCATGGAGGTCCAATGATGGTTTCTAACTGCCTGAGACACCGGGGTGTAATAAGTGTTCTCTGTGCCTATGTCAACCATGACACACACTACAGCATCTCACCATATACAATTCTGAGAAGCCCCACAAGGCCATTAACAAACAAAAGTTAAAAATAAAAAGCATAGTACTCTTTGAACTCAGGGGTGGCCGGTTAGTCTCTCGGACTGCTTTGTCAGCAATGAAAATTAAGTAGGAAAGGGGAAATGAGGAGGAAAAAGAAATATGATAGACACTAAGGATGTGCATTAAGTCATTGGTAAGGTGAGTCATTATAGGCGATAACATACAGACAGCCAAATAAGTCATGCAAAGGACAGCTTGTTAACAGCAAGAGCCAAGATGATAACTCTAACCCAAAATTTCCCTAAGGCCTAAAATGTACAGGCAGACTGAACTGTATTTAACACTTTTAATATAAAAACAATGTCATATAAAACCAAGCAGGGAAAAATAATCTGATAATCAAGATTTAGAAAACCAAGGAAATTTGATTAGATTTTTAAATCACAGACATTACACATGCTATGTTTTAAATTGGCTAAGAGCAGCATTTCACATACATCCCAGCAAAATATATGCTATGTTCAAAGCTACATAGCTGTTTGACTACTCTTCTACAATGGATATGAAAATTTTACACATCCCTATTAAAATGGCAGATTTCTATGAGGTAAAAAAAAAAAATTAAACAAAGATAAATCATTTCAGAATGTTTTCCACCCTCATTGTGACATGACAACATTTGAAAATGAAATAAAAATGAAATACAATCTGAAACATTTTAGGGGAAAATATGAAAAATAAATTTTATATTGAGGATGAGTCTGTGTTCAGAGTGAACTAATCACATTCAATCTGATGTTCAAAAGTAATTATCATACAGCTGTCATCAATGAAATGATTCTGATTAACACCAAATAAAGACCAGCTGTTTCTCTAGGATGTTCTTCACATCGACTTGGTTTCATCTGACTGCTGAAGGCATAGTCCACAAAGTGCTTACCAAGCATGCATGGCATCTTATTTGTTGAAAGGTATCAATCAGGAGAGAATTACTAAAATATGTACCATGGCACATCGTAAAGGCCACCATCAATAAATAGAGAAAATAGCACACCGCAATTACATCACCAAGAACATGACGTCCTTCCAAAATTTATAAAAGGAAAAGACAGAAACTTACAAGGGAGGCTGCCAAGAGACTTACAGCAACATTAAAGGAGCTGCAGCAATATCTGACAAGCCCTGATTACTATCTGCATGTGACAACAATCTCTCATATTCTTCACATGTCTGGGCTATGGTGTAGGATGGTTAGATGGAAGTCCATTCAAATAGGTTAATAGTTAATAGGTCAAATAGTTTAAAAGACCAGCATAGTCACAGTGGTGCAGCATGGTGGTGGCAGCATCATGCTTTAGAGCAGCTTTTCTTCAGCCAGCACTAGGGCCTTTATCAAGTTAGGGGGAATCATGAATAGCTACAAATACCAGTCAATTTTAGTGCACAACCTTTAGATATCTGCTAGTAAGCTGAAGATGAAATAGAATTTCGCCTTTCAGCATGACAAAAGCTGGCCCAAAGCATACATCAACAAAGGAATGGCTTAGCCAAAAGAAGATCCATGTTTTTGAATGATCTAGCCAGAGCTCAGACCCGAATCCAACTAAAAATCTGTGGGGCGACCTGAAGAGAGCTGTGCACAGGAGATGCGCTTACAATTTGATGGATCTAGAATGCTTTCTCAAGAAAGAGTGGGAAAATATTGCCAAGTCAAGATGTGCCACGGACATCTAATTTCTCTCTGGAGACCATTGAGATCATACACAGTTCTGTATGAGAGTAAGCACTGGACTCTGTTCTCTGAATCACAACAGCATATTCCTGATCAGGTTTGGAAAATCAGATTGCAAAACAGATTTTAAGAAAGACTGCTGCTTATATTGATATGCAATTGTTCTCCCTTCATTACTTCCTTTAGATATTATATCACAGTTCTGCTGAATTCTTTATTCTGATTGGTCAGAATATCTTAAATACTTTTCTCCTACAGCACAATGGGCATGCTGTTATAAAAAATAATCAACTTTGAGGTAGTAATTGTCCTCTGTTTTGCCTCAGACTGCATCACTCAAGCCTGTTATTTATGATTTTCCTACAACACTACACACTAATCTAAATAGCTAATTTATAATTTTACCTCACTGACTCCCAAGTTTAACAAAATGGTCAGAAGCTCAATACACTGTTTACAGCCTGGTGTATGTTTTAAATGAACAACTGTTTGGGTTATAAACCTCAACTCAAGGATGAAGGTCTCTTGATGGAGATCATATGGCATGTGTGACTTACTGATTCCTATGGTCTACATTTACTCGTTGTGATTTTAACTGACATGGTAACAGCTCCTAGTACACTTCTCTTGCTCCAGCTTGACAGAGAAGTGTGGTTTTAGGTTGAGGGTCAGTTGTCCAGTAGAGTCTGACCCTTTAAAAAAGCAATCTGGACCCTGTCAACACCTTTGTTCCCTAAACAGGCTTCTCTAGGCCTCTGGAGCGGCACCACATGGAAACTAGTGTGCAGTGGAAACTGGCTGCCAAAAAGCCCAAGCTCTGCACCTCTTCCAGATTAGCATTCTTTCCATCTGACACATGTGCTGTGAAGCGGATTATCATTTAAGTGGATGAAACACAACTTAAAGAAAGGTGGGCTTGTCAAAGAAAAATGTAAGTTCCTTAGGATATGAATGCTGAGAGGCAGAGGGTGTAATATGAGAAAATATAAGGAAGTCATCTCATTTGGAGCAGAGTCATGAAGAGTTCACTGCATTTAAACTCTGTATAAGGATATTACATATGAATGATGGACAACAATAATGAGTCTGATATCACACTGACATTTGTCTGACCACAACCACTTCACTGCTTCCCTACTGTAAAGGTAATATCCTTTTAAAGACTCTGACAGTTTTTTATTTCCTTACCTGATTTCAACTCATAAGGAGTAGACGGCATGGAGCCTTCTTCATTACCCCCACCTAGCCCGGGCATTAAATCATAAAAACGTCTGAACTTCAATCTGGCCCCAGCTCCCTAACAGTAGAAGTGAAGGAAGTGAAATGCTGAGGAAGAGGAAGATTGGGGTGGAGTGAGGAGGTGTGCAAGAGTGTGAGAGACTGCAGGGCAGAAGAGAGAGCGCGAGAGAGAGAAAAAGAGAGAGAGAGAGAGAGAGAGAGAGGTTATTCCCTATTACAGTTGAGTAAATGTTTGAGAGTACTAATGGTTAGCATGTGTATTTAAGATTGTACCACAGTGCTGCTGAATGCTGATGGGCCAGAAGGTGTAAATAAATTTTCTATAAGAGCACTCACTCTAATGCATTACCATTTTTATTTACAGTAACAACTTACATAGACTTGTATGCTGAAGCTAAACTTTTAAAAATGCATCGTGTACAAGTTGAAGCTTTCTGAGAGATGTTGTCAGCATTTTTTGGTAAACCAGAGATAAATCACTAAAAATAAGCTGTTATTGTAAATGAATCAGCTTCACAGTAGTATTACACTGTGCCACAATTGATGATTTTCATATCAGATTATAAATGTAATACATAGTATTACAATACACATACAGCAGAAAACATTGGATATTTGAGGGCTCATGCAGTAACAAGAATGGAAGCACTACATAACATACCAAGGCTTATTTCACCTACACAGACATTATTGCCATTGTAAAACATGGCATTGCTCCTGCCAAACTGTTTTGGGCATTTGGTTTATAAGTTGGCATTAAACAGAGCATAAATGCAATATAATGAAGCACAAAATTGTTTCTTTTCAATGGTAATTCAATCTAGGTAACACTTGCAGCTCATATTTTATTCACATTGGATTAGGAAGCATAAACTGCTTTATAATTAATAAAAGAGTCATCTTTGTTTGTATATATAGAAGTTTGCCATTAAAATCAGTAATGCCACAGTTAAATAGGTCCACTTGTGATGCGGGGGGCAGTGGTGGCTCAAGTGGTTAAGACTCTGGGTTGTTGATCGGAGGCTCGGGGTTCAAGCCCCAAAACCACCAAGCTCCACTGTTGGGTAATCGAGCAAGGCCCATAACCCTCTCTGCTTCAGGGGCGCTGCATCATAGCTGCTCCTGCGCTCTGACCCCCTACTTCCTCAGCTGGGACATGCGAAGAAAAGAATTCCACTGTGCTGTAACGCATGTGTGGTGATAATAAAGGCTTCTTGTCTCTCCTGTCCCCCCTCTTGTCTCTCTTCTTCTATTAGAGTTTCTTTAATATGCTATAACCTTCTAAAGGCAGCCATTTAACAAAGAAACTGCAGATCATCAAACTTACTCATTATACAATTCCCTTACTCATTTTCATATAAACATACTTGTACACAGTCCATCACCACTATGTCAATTTAAGTTTGTCTGGGCTTCTTAAAAGGCTTGATAGGTGCACTGTGGTCCTTCTGCATAATCTGAGCGAAGGGTCAACACAAATTCCAACAAAACACAGTGAATTTTCTAACAGCTTCATCCCAATAACCATTAATAAAGCAATCTGTGCTGTAGCCTGAGTCCACTGAGCAAAAAGCCCAGAGCTCCAAACACATGTTTAACAGATTTCAAAAGAAAGAGCGACATTGGTGCTTATGGGGGAAAAGGAAAAGTGAAGACGCGGGATCTACTACAAGCCTGCAGGAAACGGAAAGGGTGTCAAATGGGTAGGAATCCAACTTCAGACCACAAAGCTGAGTGGCATTCCTGCTTTCTGGTGTGATAGTTTTACCTGCAGCTCCAGCCTGACCACAACTATAGTGAGTGAAAGCAGGCTCAGTGAAACAGCCATCCCAGCACAGCGGCACTGTTTCAGCCAACACTTTAATGTGGTTCCTGCTGCCAGCTGGGAAATGTGCACAATAACTGCAGTTTTTTCAAGGGCAACACATGTACATAGAGCACAAACACCAAAGAAAAGTTTTATAGCTGTATTAACCCAAACTTATACACATGGATGTTTTTCCGAGCTGAATATGTTGCACAGTAAACAAATTATCGATAGCAGGTGCAATGTATTCAGCAGTTTATAAAACAGAACAAACAAAAAAGAGATTTTTATTTAATAGGAAATGAAAATGCTGCATGTCAACATACAAACAAATAGAACATTTTATTAAAGATCAGTTTATTTAGAGGAAAACAGTAATGTTTTTACCACTCAGGATTTGGCAGTGGAAGAGCTTTCAGATGGAAGCTTCTGCAGGATCCATGAACGTAAGAGCTCCAACTCAGGCCGGCAGAGCTGGTGATTTAGCCCTGGGAATGAGTGGAAGAAGGTAGTCATGCCAGCTTTTTTCAGCAACCTGCTAGTCTCTTCACCCCAGGTATGCGACACCAGCTCATCAGCTGTGCCATGACACTGGAGAAGTTCTGGTAGGTGATGACCTATTGCATCTTCAACAGCCTGCAAGTGGAGGAAGAGGCAAGAAGCAAATGTCTGGGATTTTGTTTTTAATGCTTGGAGCATTTAGTTACTTTGTGTGGTAGGTACAAACTGCAGAGAGTGTTGAGAAAAACGTGTAACATGCCCGTATGTCTGCTACAACTCGCACCCGAGTTGGACCTTAAGCTATCATTTGAGTATGTTTGAGTCAGTAGATTATAATGTAGGCACACCAGCAATGGGCCTCATTCATAAAACTGGATACAAACAAATTTATTCACAAAATGTTAAATTTGCAGTCCAATTTATAAAAAAATGTGGTAGTCAAGTAAATCCAATTAGTTCAGAAAAACATTTGTATAAATTCTCGTGTAAGGAAAGGCACGAACGCAAAAACCTCGATGGATATTCTCCAGATTATATAACTGGCCTGAGTTGCTGTAATTTTTTTAATATGAATCAGACTATCAAATTTAACTCGGTTATTTATTTTGATTGCACACACAAATTTAATGAATTTTGTCAAACTCAGTTTAATATTAATAATATGAAAGAAAGCAAACCAAAAAAACCCCAAGGCAAATATATTAAGCCATATAAGATTTAGCCGTTTAATTAGGACAAAAGAAATTGCCATATAAAAGCTAGGAGAGTTCTGTGCCTACGGTAGCTAACTTTCCCTTTTACATTTTGTGGAAAATCAGCTTTGCCAAAACATTTGTGAATATGGCTGGAGTTTGGTTTGGCATACAAACACGTTTACACACAGCTTTAGAAGATCCAAAAGATTGATAAATGTGACCAAATAATATACTTACTTGATAGATAACTGAGCCCTTATTAAGGAAGCTGGACAGTGCAAAGACTCCAGCCACATCCTGGTGGTACCTGCAGGCCAGATGTAATGCCATGGCTCCTCCCATAGAGAAGCCGCCTTGATAGGTCAAAACAGCACATTTAGATTACGAAGCTAATTATTCACATTATGACACCAGTCTTGTAACTTCTGCCTTTTTGCTTTTGAGCAGTTTTCAAGCTTATCCAGCAAATTTTGTTATGCAGCTGTATTTAATTTTGCTCTGTGGCTGTGGTGTTAACAGCTAAAGTGAAGTGACAGATTTGTGCCCTACATACACAGACGGCATTGTGCATGTGAACGTTCATGTGAACTACAGTAGTTTTAAGTTGAAAGCCAAAGTGGACTGTGGCAGAAAAAGAAAACGAAAGCTAGTTCTAAGTTCCACATCATCAAACTTCCATATTTCTGAAACCGTTCCATGAGCCTGTCTTTAATTTCACACATTTGGGCACATCTGGGACTTTACACAAGTACCCATCACTGTGTGGATGGAGATGAGTGGTACATGAGAGAAGATTGAGTTCATATGTATTTGAACCATCAGACGGTGATGACATGAGCATTGTGATTATCTGTGTCTAAGAAACTTTGTCTTAATTAGCTACAGCTCAAGTAAAGACAGATCTATTTCTTTTCCAGTGGAAGCATATTTCCCAGCCTTCAAACTACCACCTCCATCTCCAAAGCTCTCCTGAGCCCTTAGTTGTTTGGCTGGAGAGCTTGCATGTGTGTTTGAAACCTTATTTCTCCAGGGCTTTTCCCATGGATCAATACACCTAAAAGACTGAAAAACATATACAATAGCCTACGATTTCTCATCTTCCTTAAAATGTTTTCCATGGAAAGTTCTGCCGCTTGTCAGTCCATCAGCTTTAGGAGTGGACTCAGGGAACAGACCACTTTGTTTCTCCAGCGTGCAGAGTGACTCCAATGAGTATTTATAGTTAATGACAAAATGTTATGATTTAGGAAGATAATATTTCAGCAGTCTCACAGGAACATGTGTTTTTTGAATCACTTTCTCTGGAATGGAGTTCAGGGGCTTTTCTGTCCTTCCACACAGATCCTTTCACACAAGGTCCTGTTTTTCTCCCTATTTATAGGTATTTATATGTTACTTTCTTTGACAGGTAACCGATTCCCAACTGTTGGGGTTGGTTTTTACCTTTTTGGTAGTCTTTACATAAATAACCTCTGTGTGACTTCTCCTCCATACAACCCCCCGTACATTTCCTGAAGGAACTTTACCTGGGTTAGCATAGGATTCTCTCATAGAGTACTACTTCCTGCCATTTTTATTTCATAATGATTTATGTGTGAACCTGATAACTCAAATATTTTGAGATTAAGCTGTGCAGAAACCTGAGAATCTTCCAAAAAATTCCTTTCAAGCCTGCTATTGGCAACACATGAAAGCAACAAGAAATTTGATAAGTTTCATTCTTCACTTCATACAGTGAAGGAGAGATATAACAGTGCTGGCCTGAAACTCAACTTAATTTTGAACAAGTGATGTGTGAGAGCATTTAAGATTGTGCAAAGCAACAAAAGAAAAAGAAAGGAAGACGCATTGTCAGGGAAGAACATCAGAGCCGTACCGATAATCATCCTGTGCTTAGGTACACCAGCTCGGATCTCATCTTGGACTACAGCTCCTAAATTACTGCACATTTCTTCAATAGACTCTGAATGCTCTGGGCAGTCACGAGAAATTTTGTAACGGTCAAACCATACGTGAGACAGTCCCCCATGCATTGGTGTGTAAGGTCTGAGAAGATACAAGATACAAGAGCAAAATTCCTCAGTGGGTTTTAGAAATTCCAGCATGACACCATGTAATAATAATAATAATAATAATATTAATAATAACAACAATACTACTACTACTACTAATAATAATAATGGTGATCAGTTATATATAATAATAAATAATAAATGCATTTTTGCCATATATTGAACTGATTGCTGTGTATTCTAACATGTAGCCATGCAAACCTCAAAGAAAAAATGTCAATAAATCATATTGGCATTAGTAATATAAAGATGAAATATTTGAATTTACCTTGCTGGAGCTGTGGGGTAGATCAGTCTAATATGCTCAAACGCCAGGTCTTGTGTGAGAACATCCCGAATCCATGCTCGTAATCCCTGCCCTGTGTCTCCTTACATATCAAACAAACCGAATGCCATTTTAATACATCATACACCTACAGTGGTGTGAAAAAGTGTTGGCCCCCTTCATGATTTCTTATTTTTTTGCATGTTTGTCACACTTTAATGTTTCAGATAATCAAACACATTTAAATATTAGTCAAAGATAACACAAGTAAACACATCATGCAGTTTTTAAATGAAGGTTTTTATTATTAAGGGAAAACAAAATCCAAAACTACATGGCCCTGTGTGAAAAAGTGTTTGCCCCCTAAGCCTAATAACTGGTTGGGACACCCTTAGCAGCAACAACTGCAATCAAGCGTTTTCAATAACTTGCAATGTGTCTGTTACAGCGCTGTGGAGGAATTTTGGCCCACTTATCTTTGCAGAATTGTTGTAATTCAGCCACATTGGAGGGTCTTCGAGCATGAACCACCTTTTTAAGGTCATGCCACAGCATCTCAATCGGATTGAGGTCAGGACTTTGACTAGGCCACTCCAAAGTCTTCATTTTGTTTTTCTTCAGCCATTCAGAGGTGGACTAAGGGTGTCCCAACCAGTTATTAGGCTTAGGGGGCAAACACTTTTTTTCACACAGGGCCATGTAGTTTTGGATTTTGTTTTCCCTTAATAATAAAAACCTTCATTTAAAAACTGCTTGATGTGTTTACTTGTGTTATCTTTGACTAATATTTAAATGTGTTTGATTATCTGAAACATTAAAGTGTGACAAACATGCAAAAAAATAAGAAATCAGGAAGGGGGCCAACACTTTTTTCACACCACTGTATATTTCATTATAGTTCAGTTCACTAAAATATCAATTCAATACAACAAGAGCAAAGCAATACATTTGAAGCCATTACACCACAGCTCTGTTGAATTCTCTAATCTGGCCTTCTGTTTGCTAACATCTTCACCAGGCATGTAAGCAAAAAGCACAGGAAAGTTGCAAACTCCATGATCACAGAGCAGAGGCAGGAATTGAACCCCCAACCCAGAAGATGCAAGTCAAATGAGCTAACCACTATCCTCCCTGGAGTAAACATTACCAAAATCATGGGCATTAATATTTTGCTGCTCTCAGCAGCTCTTTGCTGCTATAACAGCCTCTACTCTTCTGGGAAGTCTTTCCACTACTGATGTTTGAAATGTGTGTGTGAGGATTTGTGCCTAGTGCTTTTTAATTCATCCCAGTGGTGTTTAGTGGGGTTGAAGTCAGAGCTTTGTACAGGCCACTCATGTTCTTCCACTTCAGCCTTAGCAAAGCATGTCTTCATGGAGCTTGCTTTGTGCACAGGGGTATTGTCATGCTAGAACAGGTTTGGGCCTCTTAATTCCAGTGCAGAGAAATTGTAATGCTACAGCACACAAAGACATCCCAGATGATTATGTGCTTCCAACTTTGTGACAACAGTTTCGGGAAGAACTACAAATGGAAGTGATGCTGAGGTGTCCACAAACATTTGGCTATATATCTTATACAGTATATTGCTAGGTCTGTGTAATTGGGCTGCCTACTTTAATAGACCGCAGGTTATTTATACAGGTTCAAATCCTTACACAACCAAAAACCTGTAAAACACTGATTATGTGTTCTTGCAACAAGTCCTATATTGATTTGAACATACATTTGAGGTTGTTATTGTAATGAAAGATCTGATCTATGGCAACACATGCTCACATGTCCTCTTTCTGACAAATTTTAAACTGTTCCAGACTTCCAATATCTCCTCTTTAATGTACAGGTTGTTGCTAATGGAACTTTAAACTGTTTGTATGTTGCTTTATATGCATTGTGCAGGTCTTTCAGTTTGGCGTTGAAAGCTTTGTCCCCAGCTAAATGATGCGTTTAAAATATTCTTTAGAGTTTAGACAAAAGGACGTGTTATTACAATAATATTTTTTACAAGAAAAGGTTTGATTCTAAGGTTAACATTTTTGTGTGATGAATTTAAAAAGCATTTTTATGCTATCCAAGTGGCAAGTTTGCATGAACAGACACTTCAAAATGGAAAGCGAAAATCACTTATGACCATAAGATTTGTGGAGAACTCACAGAGCTAGTTATGTAGATTTAGTGTTCATCAGTGACACAAAAAACCTTAATACATTAATAAAAAAAATGTTAAACTATTGAGCAGGCTTTAAAAAAAAAAAATCAGACAGTAGTCTATGTGAACAGGAATGTCAGCCTTTATGGCAAAGAAAAACAATGTGTAATCCACTACAGCCAACCAAAGTTAATGGCAGCGTGCAGAGTTTTATTCTGCAGAGTCTAAATATTGTGACATACGATTTAATACAGCGGAGAGCACTTTTGGACGTAGCTAACCTTTGTCCGGGCTCATTTACGCCTCATCCATTCTACACGAAGCGTTTCCAGCAGGTAATCTATTAAAGAGCAATTGATCTGTGCACTTTTGTACAGACTATGACTGAGTTTTGCTCATGACTAAGAACAGGCACCACTGAGGCTGAGTGTAAACAAACTAGTCTAATTCATAGCTGTTGCCTTGTGATGGCAGTAAATCATCGTGTTCAACAGCTGTATTTAATTACAAAACCTGGCTGTGATATGAGGATTCCCTCACAAAGGCTATATCCAAACAGAGAGGGTAAATTCACAGAAAGAAATGCTTTGCAATGCTCTGTGAAACCCAGACGTGAAGCTCTCCATTACAGTACTTAACACTTTATTTACTTGTCTAATTATGCACATAAACCCATCAGGCATAACATTATGAGCAATGACGGGTGAAGTGAATAACACTGATTATCTCCTCATCATGGCACCTGTTAGTGGGTGGGATATATTAGGCAGCAAGTGAACATTTTGTCCTCAACACAGGTTGATGTATTAGAAGCAGGAAAAATGGGCAAGCGTAAGGATTTGAGCGAGTTTGACAAGGGCCAAATTGTGATGGCTAGATGACTGGATCAGAGCATCTCCAAAACTGCAGCTCTTGTGCAGTGGTCAGTATCTATTAAAAGTGGTCCAAGGAAGGAACAGTGGTGAACCGGCGACAGGGTCATGGGAGGCCAAGGCTCATTGATGCACGTGGGGAGCAAAAAAGCCTGGCCCGTGTGGTCCGATCCAACAGACTGAGCTACTGCTGCTCAAATTGCTGAAGAAGTTAATGCTGGTTCTGATAGAAAGGTGTCAGAATACACCATGCATGACGGGTCAGGACTGTTTTGGCAGCAAAAGGGAGACCAACACAATATTAGGCAATGTTATGCCTGGTCGGTGTATCCAATTACGCAAATATTTATATTACTTTTATCTCCCATGACACTTTCACCAGAGGTCTTATACCGTACTATACCTTCCAAAATGGAGTGATACTGTTAATTATGTACACAATACACCCTCTGTATTTTACATTCCCTTAACTCTCCAGTCTTAGTTAAGTATCTGCTTTCGGTTTCACTGTTGACTGTGACATTATATCTCATTACAATTACAATCTAAATCTCTTATAAAAAAAAAAAAAAAAAACACCCCCCAACAGATATGTAAGCAGTTGAAAGGAAAAGCTAGCTCAGTGCCACATCATCGACGCCTGCTTCTCTGTGGAAGCCTCTCACGAGTCTATCCTTAATTACTGTTGTAGTTTCAGGCGAGTAAACAATATTTATGAGCTTATTAATGTCATGTCAATGTAACACAGGCCAGCTGATGTGTTCGTCGTCAGAAGCACAGTAGTAGCTTGTTAGCGACGATGTAACGATGTCTGCACTGTGATGAACGAGAATGAGGAGAAACTCATTCAGAAGGAAATATGTCCCAGCTCTAAATAGCGAAAATTCAAAAAAGTAAAGGCACCTGAGCCATGAAGAAAAATGACAGACGCGGTGTGTTTCCCAG
This sequence comes from Hemibagrus guttatus, assembly GCA_033459395.1. NCBI lineage: Eukaryota > Metazoa > Chordata > Actinopteri > Siluriformes > Bagridae > Hemibagrus > Hemibagrus guttatus. Next base: position 14,697,533 of record JAUCMX010000003.1, read on the forward strand.
TCTGAGATACGGCACACTTTTGCAGTTTCTGTACAGCAGCCATAGCGACGTCAGGTGATCTCGCGATACTTGCTGTGTGTGTGTGTGTGTGTGTGTGTGTGTGTGTGTGTGTGTGTGTGTTGGGGGGGAGGGGGGTCGGGGTGGAACCACGCTTCGCGGATTGTCTGATGGATAAATCGTTTCTCCCGGAAACTGTCTTCCGTGTATGAGTTGAAGATTTAATACACTTATCTGCAAAGCTACGTGCGCCTGTTTTCCTCAGAAATGCAATTCACGAAAACAACACTAAAGACAACGATAACGAATTTGATTGTTTCTATTGCTTTATTATTTTATCGTTTTTATTGTTTTATTGTTTCATCTTATATAGTCCTATTTAGCGACTCTGTCATTGTATAGATTTATCTGAGTTACATTATTATTGTTATTATTATTATTTATTATTATTATTATTGTTGATGATGTTGCTGTTGTTGTTGTTAGAATTTGCAGTTTTGTAATTGTAATTAAATTACCTAATTGATTGCAATTTTATAAAAGCCATCAGTAAGAACTGTTTCCCAGTATTCATTTCAGTCATCTGTTTTAAACATGTTCAAAGCTGCATCTTATAATAATTCTTATTCATTATGTCAGTAAAGTAACTTTTTCCCCCCGGTCTCTTGTGACTGAACGTTTATTTTTGGTGCTGTTTGGGTCCCTGTTCAGCCAAGAATGAATGGAAAGCATAGCCCTGTAAAAGCCCTGTCTGATAACAACTGGTCTGTGCTCCAGTGAGCTCTATCATGAGCAGAGATTTAGTGGAATGTCTGGATCTACAGTTCCATTTAAACACATTCTGGACTCTTATCTTTAATAAACATAGATCTGTTTTGCTTTGATTCTGGTATATTTCAGTTGCTACACACACCCAGACCACACATTTTGTGTGCTAAGCTTAACTATCCAAAATACTGTCATTATGTTGAATACATTGGTGAAATTGCCAAAGTGTGTGTGTGTGTGTGTGTGTGTGTGTGTGTGTGTGTGTGTGTGTGTGTGTGTGTGGTGTGTGTGGCAGGAGGGGGAGGGGGAGGGGGAGGGAGAGGGGGTTCGGGTTGGAGGGGTATATCTGAGTGCTGTGTGTGGTCAAACAGACAAATTACCTGGGTCATCTCCCCACATATAACAGCAAAGAAAATTACCTCCCAGTGTCTGTTTATTCCTCTTCTCTACACACAATTATGTAATGCAGTGAGATCAAAATCTTCTGATTTGCCAAATAGCTATTCATGGTGATTGCTCACTAACTCTGAGTCATGTTCTTGTAGCAAAAAATCTGAACTTGTAGAAAAATATGTTTCTATACCATAACTGTAGAAAGTCTTTAATGGAGAATAAACATCATTAAAATACCAGATCATCATCTTATCTTTATAACAATTCAGAACTGCTGTGGCTAAAAATTATCCCATAATCCATAACAATAGTTCCTGATTCCCACCTCCACCCTTTTTTTTTTTTTTTCATTTTCTCCCCATACTTCAGGGGTTTTTCTTTTAGGCTCCCTGTGACCCTAAAATTACTGTAAATACCTACAACAATTTAGATGTAATCTAATCAGAAAATATCTTTTTCAGGCATTTCAGAAAGATCATACCTTTATCTATAGGCTTACAGCTTTTACCCTGCAAATGAGTATTAATAGGTATATATTAATACATTTCTCAAAGATTTAGGTATACTTTGTTTATTGCTGCTCAGTATGATTTCCTTTGATCTGTGGCAATTAAATTTTAATAAATAAGTGTAATAACTCTAGGTGAACAAAACCCTGGTCTGACGGTGTACATTAGTAAGCACAGGCCAGTACATTCTACAAAGCTAGAAAAGAGTGTGGATACAGTAATCTAGATACAAACTTTCACGCTCACAGATTCTACATGGCAAACAAAATCTACCATCTCAGGTATTTTCACGATTTGAAATGAAATTCCATTTGCTCTTGAATGTAGGGCTGAGGTATTTATGGCCAGGGGAATTATACACAGCGCAGTAACCTAATAGCAGGATTGCAAGTGAGATACGTGTAAAACATCTTGTGATACTGAACAGATAGCACTCTGTTTTATTAGAGGATTCACTGTGTTTATCTCTCAAGTGTGGGATTTTATGCAGCGTATAGAGCCACTCATACAGAGTGCTTGTCTGCTGATGAAGTCAGAAGTTGATTTGTATTTACCACAACTGGTGTCTACAAGACATTATTTCTCCAGTGCTGCCACATGCTCCTTTTTAGAACAGCTAGTAGTGGAGTTTGCCAAAGCAAACCTACAGCGAGTATGTATTAATGCACCACTTCTTTGTAGTATCTGTGTGAACACACACACACACACACACACACACACACACACACACACACACACACACACACACACACACAGACACTTGAAAAAAAGGCATTCATTGAGTCAGAGAGGACTAACGCTTCTGTTAATACCTGCTTCTGGTTTTATCATAGTGGAAACTCTGAGAGGGGAGGAAGACCACTTTGACGGCCATGATTTTTCACCACGCTATTTTTCTTCGGCTTTCTTTTATGCCGTCCTTTTTCAAAAATGAGCTCACCGGTTAGTCCCCATGAGCTTTCCGTGGCACACTACTTAGCACTCATCAATCAGTGCTGATGAAAGACATGTCACATTTGCACTGAGAATAGTGATGACTAAAACAACGAACCATTCTGATTCAAGCTATTCCTATTTGATTTAAATTCACCATTTTGAGTGGGGGACTTGGCTCCTAGATCCTAGAGTTTTTATGGTTCACTGGGTGAGGAAAGGGTGCTTGCAGATCAAACTCTGCTTATTTTAATCAGAGGAGACTCATTTTTGCATTTGTTCTCTCTGCATGTGTCACAGAATATCATGTTAATGCTCTGTGTGGGTATTTCAAAGAAAGGAGAATAATTCAAATACAAGGGAGACATTTTACTCTCGTCAAGCAAATAACCAGCAACACCTGATGATGCAGAATTTAGGTCTGTAAAATAAGCCTTTTCCCCCTGATTGGTCATGCATGATGCACACAACCAATCAGACTTGCTCCATTTAATCCCGCAGTAAAATTGTACCTAATTCCGACATCAATGAGGAACTCTTGATTGAAATCGAAACAGTCAGAGCAGGACTAAATTGTCTTCCATTGTCTTTAGGAAGTGGTTCAAGATTTGCAATTTCAAACACTTATGTGGTGTTCCTTTCACTTTCCTGAACATGCTCCACAGCTTTAGAAGGTTAAAGGTTATTTACTTAACTTTCCTTATGTTTAATCCCACTGCCTTTTACATGCCCACACTGGGTACATGGCCACTCGAGTGGCACTTTGGAAGACCTCAGAATTATAAGGTCTGTCAATGCTTAAGATTGAGTGGCAGATAGAACTTTATTATACTAAATTTATGATCTTCTAAATAAAATATCATTCCAATCAGCATCTTACAAAAGACATGCCTGAGAGATTTATTACTTTTGTAAGTCATTTAGATGCAGAAGAAAAATGATTACTAAACTGTACCTTTTATTGTCCCTGAGGTGCCTTCCAGGGTATCTTTTGTTCTTTTAGTGTAGGGTACCTTTACAATTTTACTCCAAATGGTGATAACAGTGATTAGAGTGCTCATTCAATCCCAAGAGCATTAGTGAGCTCAGGCACTGATGCTGGCTGAGGAGGCCTGAAGTGCTGTCAGCATTCCAGTTCATCCCTTAGGTGTTCAGTTGGGTTGAGGTCAGGGATCTGTGCAGGCCACTCGATTTCTTCTATCTCTAATCTTATCAAACCATGTTTTCATGAACCTTGCTTTGTGCACAGTGGTATTGTCAAGCTGGAACTAGTTCGGATCTCTTAGTTCCAATGAAGGGAAATTGTAAAGCTATAGCATATACAAGGGCGTCCTATAAAATTGTGTGATTCCCACTTTATTGTAACAGTTAAGGAAAGAACCACGTTTGTGTGATGGTCATTTTATATAGAGTATGGCATGCCGCTATTATGTAATAGTGAGTGGGTCCACTACACAGAGTCTAAAACTTAAGGTTCCCTTTAAAGCAAGCTACACTTTAATATCTTAGCATGTTAAAGATTTCATATTGTTTACAACACCCGTAGTTTGTTTTGCCCTTCTGCTTTTTATATGGGGCAATAATAAAAGAAGCATTATTAAGAGAGCAATCTGGCTCCCCAAAATCACAGGCTATGCTTTCATCTCTCATATGGTGTGCACTAGGTCGGAGCTGGCTGGTTGGATCGGAGCGGACCGCTCACACCCCTGTCCTGCTTCCACCTCGGCGGGAGTGCGCGCTCTTGGCCGCTCGCTCGGGTCGTTTATGGCCTCACTTCAAAGCCCCCTAGCGCAGCTCTGCCAGAGTGCACCACATAACTCAGCCAACATGAAAGTATGGCCCATCGTAAATTTCACGAAAAACTAAAACAAACATGCTGGAGCACAACGAACCTAATATGTAAGGAACTGTGCCACAGGTTCGGACCCGAGCTCATGGCTCATGTTAAGCACGTAGTCAGCTGTTTTGATTTGGGCTTAATATGTTTAAGTGTATTTTCCGTATACAAGCTCTCTGTAATACGTACACCTACAGCACTGCAGAGGTATTAGAGCTTTTTTTTTTTTTTTTTTTTTTTTTTTTTTTTTCAGGAATGCGCATGATGGGGCCAGGGAATTTTTTTGGCGATGGGATTTTATTTTCCTCAGTAGACTTTGATGTGGAGCAACGTATTCTCTGTTCTTTCTTTCTGCCGCGGAAAATTAGAAGCATGCATGTCAACACAAAGGTCAAGGGCAAAACAAGCTGTTACAATGAACTTACTTTATTAATAGGAATGTTTTACTCAGAACAGTTACACGTAATAGATCATTAGTGGGCAGAGTTGCACAGCCATCTTCAGCAACTCTCTTCTAACCTCGTTGTAGCCAGCAGTAAATAATGATCCATACTCAGGCTGTGTAAAATACGACTTCAAAAGAAACTACACTGATCTTCACTTAGCATTTCAGTCAGCCTTAAAAAAAAAGTGATGAGTAATAAAATTTATTCCCATATTACACATGTACAGAAAATAGGCCTGCACTCTCAGAAAAAAAGGACCTTTTAGAGTCTGAGGTGTACCATTATCTTTTGTAAATTTTATGTTTATCTTTTATAAGGAAATATGGATATATTATTTATAAAGCTTTAGTATGTTTTATGTATATACAGCAATCAGGCATAACATTACGAGCACTGACAGGTGAAGTGAATAACACTGATTGTCTCCTCATCATGGCACCTGTTAGTGGGTGGGATATATTAGGCAGCAAGTGAACATTTTGTCCTCAAAGTTGATGTGTTAGAAGCAGGAAAAATGGGCAAGTGTACGGATTTGAGTGAGTTTGAAAAGGGCCAAATTGTGATGGCTAGACAACTGGATCAGAGCATCTCCAAAACTGCAGCTCTTGTGGGGTGTTCCCGGTCTGCAGTGGTGAGTATCTGTCAAAAGTGGTCCAAGGAAGGAACAGTGGTGAACTGGCAACAGTGTCATGCCCCACCTCACAATTTAGAGGACTTAAAGGATCTGCTGCCAACATCTTGATGTTAGATACATTCATGGATCTAGTGGAGTCCATGCCTCTTCGGAGCTATTGTGGAAACAAAAGGGGGACCAACACAATATTAGGCAGGTGGTCATAAAGTTATGGTCGATCAGTATATGTATATATATATATATATATATATATATATATATATACATATACTGATCGACATATATATATATATATATGTACATAAAGCATAAAGCTTTATGCTTTATGAAGCTTTATAAATACTTCTTTTACACATACAAAAAAAAGAATAGTAGTAGTAATGTTTGCTGTGGCTACTGCTAAGTGTATTGAGTTGTTAAAGATAATGTCCCATGTCCTTTTAAATAATATCTGTGTAGGATCCTGAGAGTCCGTGCAGTATAATGTTGCAGTCGCTCCTATGATCTACAGTGCACAATGGCCCTGCAGCCAGATCTGTGTCATATTTGCGTGACTCCACATCAATGTATCCGACCATGACCCTTCGTGGCTAACGCTGTAGAAATTAAAATAAACACTGGCAGTGAGTGCCTGCTTGTCTTCATTTTCCTGTCTACTGTGTAACAGCAGCACCTTGATGACCTCATTCCTCGCTCACCCTATAATCCTCTCCTCTTACTAGCATCCCCTGAGCGGGGCTTTGGAGTTCGGGGAGCACCTGCTTTCACCGGTGCTCTTATTAACAATAACACCATGGTTCTCTCTCTCTCTCTCTCTCTCTCTCTCTCTCTCTCTCTCTCTCTCTCTCTCTCTCTCTCTCTCTCTATCTCTACTTGAGACAGGTTTCCATTACACTGGGAGGGGGAACCAATGTTTCCTGTCCTCTGCGCCTCCGCTCTCGCACAACTCTGCCAATTCCACTATTTTTGGAAAATGGAGGGCCAAAAGAAAACGTTGTTGGGACATTTGCACTACCGACTCTGAGCTTGAGGTTGACTTTGGACCGATGTAGCACTCTGGAATCGATCTTCACACTTTGTTTTGATGGACTTGCCATGTGGAATGAAAGGAAAGCAAGAAAAGACGCAAGAATGTGAGAACAAAAGAGAGGGAAAGGGACAAAAATGATGCAATATGCAATCAGTAAAATGACATAATACTATACAAATGTAATCTTTGGTAATTGTGAAAATACGATATCCAGTTTCAAAACTACCTAACAGAGATGATGAAATCAGTGATTCACTTTTGAGACTTGGCTTCAGAGGTTCAGCTTCATAAGGCGTTATTTCTTATACGTGGGACCTTCTGACCCAAATTGATTCAATAAAGGTTGCTTGGAGCTACATGTTTAAAATTGGAGATGATTTTTCTTCCTTTTTTCTCCAGAGTTCAAGTGAAGTATGTGATGCTGATATGGAGATTTGGAGGATTTGTGCTGCGTGAAATTCTATAGTCTCCAGGAGGGGAGCAGCTGGGTGGTTCCTGATCTAATTTGCAAACTCTTTTCTATTCCACCCTCACATTCTGTTCCCAGATCATTAGATTGTGATGGCTCATCCCAGGGGTCCAGCTCTCTCTCTCCTCCATCACATCCTGGTCCCCGTGTTCACTTTTCTTTGAAATCAGACACTGTAGTGAATAAGTTATTTATTATTCTCTCCCCTCTCCAGTCATTCTCCTCTGGAGGCAAAGAGATAGGGAGAGAGATCAAGAAGAAAGAAGGGTTTCGTTGGAGAGAGTTACTGAAGTTAATGAATCTCTTTCTTTTCCTTTGTCTCTCAGTGGTATCGGTCCCGGATCTGTGCTACTGAACACACAGTGGCCAAATGTTTATTTGGTTGTTAGGCAAATTAAACATGTAAAGGATTACAAAGATCTGTTGTTTTTGCAAAATAAGGGATGTTTTTCTGGGGGGGAAAATATACAGTAGAGACTTGTCACTTGACCATTGTGAGATCATTGAAAGTATTTGAATCAGTTGTGGTTATGGTGTGGCAGGAAGTTGGCTTTAGCAAATCACCACAAGTTTTTGCTCCATTCACAATTTTCAGTCCTGGGAGCTTAAAGAAACCCTCACTGCATTTACTGGTTCTACCTTATGTTTAAAAAATATTCCTACTTTAAAATCCACCATAGACCACTTGTGTTTTTATAAGTAAAATGAATCCCCCTTGTTCTTTCAGTTCTGGATAGCAGATATGAAGAATCTGTTTAAAATTGAATGACTAGCTATTCATCATTTTATAGTCTTATAACTGATTGAGGTAGTATCACAGATCAGCCTCTCTGTGAGCTTCAGAAGAGTAACTAAGAGGAACAAATCTGAAACCTGAATTCCAATCTGGCTCTAAAACCCAGCAAGCGCAGGAAAACAGAAAGGTGATTGTGAGTGTGTTTATTGCTGTGCGTGTGTGTGCACAAATGTGAGAGGGTTGGGGTGTTAGTAATCTATCCTATCCATTTAGCTCTGTGCTGGCGCCTGTTTTGTGATTTCTTACAGGTTTAGGTTAGGTTTTGGGCAGAAGAATGAGTGAATAAAGGTCTTATATATGGTGTGGGTGTACATGGAGGAGTTGACACCAGGTATTCACTATGTTTCATGACAAGGCAGGAAGCAAACGTCACAGGGCACATACTGAAAGGATGCTATTTAAATTTGTTTTGCAAGTATTTGATAGAAGTGTAACACACTAAAATTATCTGTACCTGTAGCTGTATCTGTGTCTGTAAGCCTGAAGTAGGCATGGCCATAAACTAAAATAGTTTCTTTTCTTTACTTTTCTCAATATATATTTTTGCAGGACTGTATTGTATCCAGGGGGGCACGGTGGCTTAGTGGTTAGCACGTTTGGCTCACACCTCCAGGGTTGGAGGTTCGACTCCTGCCTCTGCTGTGTGTGTGGAGTTTGCATGCTCTCCCCGTGCCTCGGGGGTTTCCTCCGGGTACTCCGGTTCCCTCCCCTGGTCCAAAGACATGCACTGTAGGTTGATTGGCATCTCTAAATTGTCTGTAGTGTGTGTGCCCTGCGATGGGTTGGCACTCCATCCAGGGTGTATCCTGCCTTGATGCCCAATGACGCCTGAGATAGGCTCAGGTTCCCCGTGACCCGAGAATAGTTTGGATAAGTGGTAGTGTCACGACCCGCCCGGGAGTGGACCGCGAGAGGGAGCTCTCACCCGCTTTCTGAGACTACTTCCGGCTTGCGCCCCGGGCATAAAAGTGGTGCGCGCATCATGCACGCTGCAAAGTATCTTTCATGGGAAGTACCGAGCGTTTTGTTATTGGATTGCCTTCTGTTACTGACCTGGACTGTTTACCGTTTCCCCGATTGGATTATCTTTGTTGTTTCTAGCTTTGGATTATTGAACTTGGACTGTTTATGGACTTTCGTTTCTGCCTTTCACTTTGGGATTATACGCTTGGGATTACTGATATCACGTTGCCGAACTCTGTGCCTGTCCCCAACTTCGTCTCTGATCGTCCCCTATTGCCAGCTCGGCGAATGGATCCGAACACTTCCGCCTCTGGCGGAGCTCCATCACAGAATACTTCGCCTATCATGGATCCAGTGGAGCTTCGCAACATCATCGTGCGACAAGGAGCGATTATACGCTCCTATCAAGATCAGGTGGAAGCGCTGCAAGACCAGCTACGCGCCACACCACGGGATCCGCCCACAGCTCACGGTGAGTCACCATGTTTAGCTCTGCCCGATAAATTTGATGGCTCTGCCGATCGCTGCCGGGGCTTTTTGCGGCAATGTGAAGTGTTTTTCACACATCAGCCAGGCATGTACAGTAATGAAGAGATGCAGTGTGCATTCGTTATGTCACTACTTACAAGCAGGGCATTAGAATGGGCTTCCGCGTTTTGGGATGCCGACCCTCAGATTAGGTCTTCATTTTCCTACTTTGCTGGCTTAATTCGGGAGGTGTTCGAATACCCTGCGGGGGGCAAGGACATCTCCGTTCAGCTCATGGAGCTACGTCAGGGATCGGATACCGCAGCGGACTACGCCATCACGTTTCGTACCTTGGCGGCCCAGTCGGGATGGAATGACGCGTCGCTTTGGGGGGTGTTTCGTGCTGGTCTGAACCCAGAGCTCCAGACGGAGCTGGTGTGTCGTGCTGAGGCCACCACCTTATCCCAGTTTGTTGCCACAGCTATTCGTCTGGACAATCTCAGGCGCCAACACCAGGCAGGGGCTTCACGAGCCGCCCCTGTCCGCCATCGAGGCCGACCGGATTATCCTAGTTTCAGGGAAGAGGTGGCCGAACCCATGCAGCTGGGGAGATCCAGACTGGCGGACCCCACTCACCAACAGTGAGGCCGGATGAGGCTGTGCTACCACTGCGGGGCCTCGGGACATCAGAGCTCTCGCTGCCCGGAGAGAGAGACACCGGCACAGGTGGGTGGCAGTTCTCTGTTCTTCAGTCTGTTGGGGCCGGTGTCCTTGAGTGTTTCTGACTGCTGTATCTCTGTCCCAGCACTAATTGTCTCCGGGGCGGCCGTGAACCTTATTGACGGGGCATTGGTGGAGAGGCTCGGGATCCCCACCTTCCCCCGCGTACCATCTCTAAGGATTATGGCCATCGACAGTCAGCCTATTGGGGAGGGCTATCTCAAATGACAGACAGAGCTGCTGGAATTCCGAGTGGGTCTGTTTCATCAGGAACGTCTGGCGTTCTACGTCACCTCCTCACCGGCCAACCCCGTGATCCTGGGATTTCTGTGGCTTCGTCGTCATGACCCCCAAATCTCCTGGCGTTTGGGGGAGCTGGTATGCTGGTCACCCGTCTGCCATGACAGGTGCCTTCTGAACCAGGTGCCAAGGCCTTGCAGGGCCTCTCATGTGAGGGAAACGTCCCCTCCTCCTCCAGATCACCTTCCGCAGGCTTACGCAGAGTTCCGAGAGGTCTTCAGCAAAGAGAGGGCGGCTCGTCTGCCGGCGCACCAACCCTGGGATTGTGCCATTGACCTGCTACCCAACGCATCTCCTCCTAGGGGGCGGATCTACCCCCTTTCACTACCCGAATCGAAGGCCATGGAGGAGTATATAGAAACCGCCCTCGCAGCGGGGCACATTCAGCCCTCCACGTCCCCAGCGGCGGCTGGTTTCTTCTTCGTGGGTAAGAAGGATGGAGGCTTACGTCCATGTATTGATTACCGGGGCCTGAACGCCATCACCGTTCCATACCCCTATCCTCTGCCCTTGGTACCTGCAGCACTAGAACAGCTGAGGGGGGCGAGGCTCTTCACCAAGCTTGACCTCAGGAGCGCCTACAACCTAGTCCGGATTCGCGAGGGCGACGAATGGAAGACCGCATTCCACACCACTCACGGTCACTATGAGTACCGAGTTATGCCGTTCAGCCTTACTAACGTCCCCGCAGTCTTCCAGGCACTGATTAATGGAGTATTTCAAGACCTGCTGGGAAAAGGGGTCATTGCGTACATTGATGACATTCTCGTCTACTCCAAGTCTCTGGAGGAGCATGTGCTACACGTCCGGGAGGTGCTATCCCGCCTGCAGCGTCATCATCTTTACGTGAAGCTGGAGAAATGCAAGTTTCACCGGACTACGGTAACTTTCTTGGGCTACATGATCTCTCGACGGGGCATGGAGATGGACATGGTCAAGGCTCGGGCGGTCACAGACTGGCCCACTCCCACCACAGTGCGGGAGTTGCAGCGATTCTTGGGATTTGCGAACTTCTATAGGAGATTCATAAGGAACTACAGCTCTGTGGCGGGCCCTCTGACATCCCTTCTAAGAGGTAAGCCCAAGAGACTGGCCTGGACAGACCAGGCCCGGGCAGCATTCCAGCAGTTAAAGGAGTGCTTCACTTCGGCCCCCATTCTACGACACCCGGATCCGGACTTACCTTTCGTGGTGGAGGTTGACGCCTCCAGTAGCGGTCTCGGGGCTGTACTCTCCCAACATCACGGTGAACCAGGGAAGCTCCACCCATGTGCGTACTACTCACGGAAGCTGACAGCCGCAGAGGCCAACTATGACGTGGGCAATAGGGAGCTACTGGCTATTAAGGCGGCGCTGGTGGAGTGGTGTCACTGGCTGGAGGGAGCACGCCACCCATTTCAGGTATTCACCGATCACCGTAACCTGGAGTATCTCCGTGCCGCTAAACGACTCTGCGGCAGGCCAGATGGGCCTTGTTCTTCACATGTTTTCGATTCACAGTGACGTACCGTCCTGGGTCCAAGAACGGGAAGGCTGACGCCCTTTCCAGGGGCTTCGAGACCACCAGCGAGTCTACACGAGTTGAGCCCATCCTGCCAGTTACTGCTATTCTGGTCCCGGTCCGGTGGAACCTCGTGGAGGAGATTCAGCATTCTCACGCCAATGAACCCCCTCCAGCTGGTTGTCCACTGAACCGAATCTTCGTGCCGCCACAGTTCTGTCTACAGGTGATGCAGTGGGTACACGAGGCTCCCAGCTCAGGTCATCCGGCGATTCAGCGATCCACACAGCTCGTCCACCGTCGATTCTGGTGGCCCTCCCTGACCTCCGATGTGGAGGAACACGTACGGGCCTGCTCTACCTGCGCTCAGACATGTACCAGTCGCCAGCTACCAGAGGGGCTGATGGAGCCCCTCCCGATTCCTCAACGCCCCTGGTCCCATCTGTCAGTGGATTTTCTAATGGGCTTACCTGACTCAGGAGGTCACACCACAGTTCTGGTGGTGGTGGATCGCTTCTCCAAGGGGTGTAAGCTGATTCCCCTCAAGGGGTTGCCCTCAGCCATGCAGACTGTGGAGGCCCTGTTCCTGCACGTGTTCCGGAACTTTGGCCTTCCCAAGGACATCATGTTGGACCGGGGGGTCACAATTCACTTCCCGGGTTTGGGGATCGCTGTGTGCTCGACTAGGTATCGGAGTTAGCCTGAGTTCCGGTTACCACCCCCAGTCCAATGGCCTCAGGTCTTACTGCAGCAGGGAGCAGCATCGGTGGAGTGAGTTTCTGCCTTGGGCCGAGTACGCCCAGAACTCCCTCACCCACTCCTCTATGGGCATAACCCTGTTCCAATGCATACTGGGGCACCAGCCGCCTCTATTCCCCTGGGTGGGGGAACCTTCCGACGTCCCTGCTGTAGAAGAATGGTATCAGCGGAGTCAGGAGGTCTGGGAGAGGCCCATGTACGTCTCCAGCGGGCCGTGAGAAAGCAGAGGATACAGGCCGACTGGCGTTGTCGTCCGCACCCTTCCTACCGGGTGGGACAAAAGGTGTGGCTGTCCACACGGAACCTCCGCCTCAAGCTGCCATGTCGCAAACTTAGCCCCAGGTTTATCGGCCCGTTCGAGATAATACGCCAGGTTAACCCGGTGGCGTATCAGCTGCAGCTCCCTGCGACATATCGCATCTGCCCCACGTTCCACGTGTCTCTGCTGAAAACAGCTCACCCTTCGACGGAGAGGGCGCCGGCTGGCTGGGAGCCACCACCACCGCTGGACGTTGAGGGGTCTCCAGCTTACCGGGTACAGGCCCTCCTGGACTCCAGGCGGGTTTGATCATGCATTCAGTACCTCGTGGACTGGGAGGGTTATGGCGCCGAGGAGCAGTCGTGGGTGGACGCTCTCGACATCCTAGACGCTTCCCTCATGGAGGACTTCCATCGCGAACACCCGAATAAGCCTGCACCGCGTCCCAGGGGGCGTCCGCGACGTAGAACCCCGGGAGGTGTTCCTGGGGTGGGGCTCTGTCACGACCCGCCCGGGAGTGGACTGCGAGAGGGAGCTCCCGGGCATAAAAACGATGCGCGCATCATGCACGCCGCAAAGTATCTTTCATGGGAAGTACCGAGCATTTTGTTATTGGATTGCCTTCTGTTACTGACCTGGACTGTTGACCAATTGGATTATCTTTGTTGTTTCTGGCTTTGGATTATTGAACTCGGACTGTTTATGGACTTTCGTTTCTGCCTTTCGCTTTGGGATTATATGCTTGGGATTACTGATATCACGTTGCCAAACTCTGTGCCTGTCCCCGACTTCGTCTCTGATCGTCCCCTATCGCCAGCTCGGCGAATGGATCCGAACACTTCTGCCTCCGGCGGAGCTCCGTCACAGGTAGACAATGAATGAATGAATGAATGTATTGTATCCCATTTTCACTCCAGTTTTTATATTTGTTTCTATCTGCCTGCAATTTTTCTAACAAATGTAGCTGGTTCAACAGTATTTCCTTAAATATAAACAGACTTAATTTCAACTCCCTAGACTCTGACCAGGCACTTACTAAGGATTCATGATTGAAAGGTGTAGATACATCACTGCAAATGCATCATTCAATTTCATGTTAATGAATGTAATATTTCTTCTTTCTGCAAACTTTATATCTGCCTGCTTGCTTGCATGAAAGTCCTGCTTATGTGATCTTTTCCTTTAATTCACACTTCTAGTCTCATAGATGCCATGTGAACCTTTCTGGCATGCATTTGTTAAAAGAAAAAAGAAAAATCAACATCAAGAAGAGTATACACCCTATTTCTTTCTGTATCTGTTCATTCAAAATAATGTAATGTGTCTACTGTGTCCTTATAATAACTAACAGAGGAGAAAAAAGTTTTAAAAAATGGACTAATATGTCAAGTTTCAAGGTTAGTGCTTTAGGCACTGTCATTGATAATGGTGTTAAGATGTGAATATCAGCTCCAGGTGGGTGTCCTTGAGAAAGTGCAGACAGGGAATTTATTATTCGGTGAATAAAAATAATGAGCAGCAATCATTCTTCAGATAACTGAGTGTCCAATGCTCCTGCTCTTGGTATGATGTGGATTTGTTGTATGATGAGATCAAACAGTCAGAGAACGCAAATCTTGACTAAAGTCGTCCAGACCTGGACAGCAAGAGAAGGAAGTGAAATATATTAAAGCAAGATTAATGGTGTTACCTCTCGACCAACAAACAGCATATGCTTTTACTTTATGTAGAAACATGATGTAGCAAAGGCAGGAAAACTTTTTTTTTTAGGGATGAATATTCCTGTGTGAACAAGGCGCTGACTTGAATACCGAATCCATTATTTTCCATCTTTTGAGAAATCAGTAAATGTGTAAAAGCCATTTTGCCCATGTGGAAAGTGTGTGTGTGTGTAAAGTGAAGAAACAGACATTGGTGCTGTTCCAGAGCCATATAGAACAAGATTCTGGATGAAAGGATCTAGGGGGCTGAATGTGTGTGTACACATTTACATGGACATTAGTGCATGTATTTATGTAGCATCTATATGTGTATGCGTTGGGTTTATTTGTTGTCTGTTTTTGTCAAAGTTATTTATTTATTTTGGCTTCCGAGATTTGCTTTCTCTACCCAGATCTCCAGCAGCCCCAGTGAATTCTTAATAAGCCTGTGTTCAGTACACCCACCTGTTCAACCAGGTGCTCTAAAACTTTGTTATTCTAACTGAAACCTAAATTTGAGGTTTGTTCAATCAACCCTTTAGTCACAGAAGATTGTTTGGAAATGGACTGTAAAGGTCCACAGGTGGGTAGATGATCTTTCAGACTAGCCAGCTATATATACAGTACTAGAGTTACAGTTCCCACATGCTAGACTATAGAATGGTAACTGGATGATTTCTCCAGGTTAATGTAATATAATGAATAATCATAACCTGAACATGCAGCCAAAACTCGCAGCCAATATCTGGAATTGTTATGGTTAAATACATATTTTTGATCTAAATGCTGTTTTAAGTGGTGGGGAATTGTGTCACAAAAATGTAGGCATTTCTTTAATAAAAAGGTCTTTGGGAAATTACTATCTGACTCCAATAGAACAAAATTGCAATCAATATGGCAGAGGTGGCTCAAAAGGCATCTTCAATAATACAAGGGAAATATTTCACAATTTCTAGAATTTAAATCATTATTGACACAGCTTTGGAAGCGGTCCCATAAAAACATATGTAAAAGTTTCTTTTGCTGTTCCTTCCAACATTTTACTGTATCAATTATTAAAAAGATTAATGTAAAATTGTCCTGTTTCTTTTCCTCTCTGTTTTTTTCTTCCTCTCTTTTTCTCCCTCTGTGGGACACACACTCCAGGACACTGCGATATGTATTTGAGCGAAAGGAATCTGGTTGCGGAAGACTGCATTTACACAGTCATGCTATCCCATAATACGGATATAAGGTGCAGCTGCAAGCCACGGTAGGACATTTCTGGATGAACATATGTGTGGAGGCCTTGAAGACTCGAGTGATTCACTGTGACCGGGTGCATTTGCTTAGTATCCTGGCTGCAGCCCCCTGGCTCCCGTACGCTTGCTCTGATTAGGTCCAGGTCAAAATCTACCACACCACAGAGACCCCACAGACACTCTGAAAGCTTTTCATTCCAAAACATCTTGCTTTGTCAGTGCAAATCAGTTTCATGGAACTGCAAACACAACTCACTGTAACAACATCGATAAAGCTTCATCGTCACATTTTCACTCTATCCATAATCACATATTGCTTCCACTCCTCGGCTGTGAGCTGTGAGTCATGGCCCCTGTGGATGCTGGTCATGACCCATGTGCTTCAATTGCTCTCTTTTGTCTCATCTAATCTGTCGTCAGCTCACTCAATCAGAGTGACTTCACTTCTCTCTCCACCCCCATTCGGATGACATCACGCCCTCATGTGGCTCTAAACGGACCGAATGCCGCTCAGGTCCCGCAGGCTCTCACCTTGGATGCAGCTCCAGAAATCTTTCTCAATGTTCATATGTCATCGCCTGCACTGAGCTCCAGAGCTGCTGTGGAGAGGAGCTCCGCTGTCCAAGTTATCACAAGAATGTTGAATGTGTGTAATGAGGCGATGAAAGGTGGCATTGAGCTTGTTTTAAAGCTAGTGCATTAGGTACATTACCAAAAGTGTCTATCCCTATTTTTTCTCTCTCTTTCCCTGTTACTCTCTCACCCTTCTGTGTGACTCACAGGACACTGGGACATACATTTGAATGAAAGGAATTTTGCTAAGGCACTGAAATTTCCTCTTCCGACCTCTTTAGACTCATCTTACCAAGGCACACACATTTACAGTAAGAGTTCTCCTAGCTGTTATCATAAAACAAATGCCTGTATTATAGTATTCTTTGTTATGCTCAGGTGGTCGTGACTTGCTTAATCATTCCTTCATCCTGTTTTGCATGCCTTGTTTTCTTCTCAAAAGGAAAAAGACAACAACTATCATCTTCCCTGTAGGCAGAATAAGGGAAAACAAGGGAAACTGTTGACATACAGATAATAGTGATGGCTTTTGCTTGAGCGATGACATGATGCTGGTTGTTGCAACACTGGAAGATCAAAACCAGAGAGCAGGGTGTGGGTTTGGCTTTCAGATTCCTTCTCCACCCTCTGTGTTATTTTTTTTTCAGCCTCATGGCCCCCGAGGTACAAATATGCAATCAGCGAGCCCATGAGGGAGCCCATTGTGAAAGTTCTGGGGTAGTTACACAGAGACAAACACACCAACTGCCCCTTTCATACCTTTCTGTATATGAGTCTTCTCAGTAAACACTACACACCATGTTCAGGAAAGAGAGACAAATACTCAGCACAATTCTGTGTGTGGTGAAAGGAGGGCAATGAGTTTATGATCCTGTTTTACAAATAGCACAAATACAGTCACCAATAAAGCTGCTTCATTGATGATAGTAGCCCAAGTGAGGAAAGCAGAGTATACTTCAAGCTGAAAAACAAAGAAAAGAATTGTCCACTGAAATCATGCTTCAGCAACGAGAGCACACGCATAAGTCATGACGTCAGATCTCTCCTTTTTTGTTTACTTTTTGAATGGTTAGGGATTGCCTGCTTGTTTATATTTGGTTTTTAATGTTTTGCACTTTTGCTGCTATGACAGCAATGAAACGAAATAAATATTATAAATCTAGAACTGTTGGCATGAATGAATCTGCAGAGTGTAAGCAGAATTGAAAGAAATGAAAAATTAAAAAATACACCAACCATTCCCCCATAAAACATTTGGTCTAGGCAGGTCTTATCACTTGTGTTAAACTGGACTAGTGTCGTTTCTTGAACAGAGACAGCGTTGTTTAAGTAACTGACAGAATGTGTTATTTGTTTATTCGCTTGTTTATTTTTGTAGAGCGTTTTGTACCTTTGGGCAGGCCATTAGTCTTATGGACCCTGATATAGAGCTACAATTCTATAATAATGACACTTTTTAGACAAAAAAAGAATGTTAGGGATTACCTGTGATATCAGAAGCAAGAGTGACAGTGAAATTCTCAAGAAAAAACATTCTCCAAAGATACTGAGAAAAACTACCAGCTAATCTCTTTATAAAACTGCACAAAATATACCTGAGTCTACAGATGCAGTTTTCAAAGATTTCTGGACTGTTACTGAAATCTTGTCTTGAAATAGTGCACTTTATAGACTGTATTTTAAATACATATAATGTTTAACTGCATTATATTTAAAAGTATCTTCAAGTATTTAGTCATAATGCAACCTTCTGTGCTGCAGAAGGAAATACATCAACATTAAAAAAAACTTCGGTGAAGCTCTGGGTATGTAAAGCATCTGAATGTCCTTCTCATCATATGGAACATGAGCGATACCAAAATGACTGAATCTGCATCTGTGAACAAGCCTCAAATTACCCAACAATAACAAACATGCTATTTTCAAATCAACATAATTAGTGGTTATTCAAAAGTTCCTTTCACACTAATGATTGGTTTGAAGATTTATGGCTTATCATGGTGTGACTCACCATTTCTTTCCAAAGAGATTGCCTCAGCCTCATCTGATCTGATGTGCCCTATGTGGGATGAAGATAACACAAAGGGTGCCTCCATGTCTTTACATAATTCCCTGATGTTTTTCTCCCCCCATTTCTCCTTTGGTCAGGATCTGGAGGAAAGGAGAAGCCTTGTGATGCAATGCTATATTGCAAAGCATGTGTGTGTTTATAGAGTTCAGCTGTGAAGGAGGGGAAAGGTCAGGTTCAAATTGTTCACTAATGCATTAATACTACAGTCATTTATAAATAACTGCACACCTTAGAGAGCAAGAGCAAGCACAGCTGTTTAAGTATGTACGTGTATATATTTGTGCAATGTTAAAACAGAGGCTTAATCTATGTGTGTGTGTGTGTGTGTGTGTGTGTGTGTGTGTGTGTGTGTGTGTGTGTGTGAGAGAGAGTGAGTGAGAGAGAGAGAGAGAGAGAGAGAGAGAGAGAGCACACCATCTTGTTGAGGAGAGCAGAGACTAAATGGCTCGCTGCTTTGTAAGCTGTTTAAATCCTGTCAGTGTGTTTTGCCCCTGAACACCCCCCCACACACACCCCCAGGCCAGAAAAACAGGCAAACGTAGTATGTCAAGGCCACTGATGTCATCTCTCTATGGAGATTTGAGAACCATGTGCTTGGGACTTGTACACAGGTCAAGCACTGTATGCCATGAATAGAGCCAAAGACTGAGAGAGCGCTTCAGGTATTTTCACCAGAACAGAAAAAAATGGTAGAATAATAGAGTGTACAGCCAATGACACACTAACAATATGAGTCATGACTGTAAAGACTGTAATGTGCTTTAGTTAATGAAGGGGAGAAACTCATACAGATGGGATTAAAAAAAATAAAATCAACAGTAATTTATTTAAATTTATATTGAAATTCTTTATTTACAACATTAACAAACCATGAATTTCAGCACTATAAATTGTTTATTAACCTGTTATTTGTTTTAAAATGCCTGTAAAATTGCTTAGTTTGTTTTTACTTTTGCACGATGTGTTTCCTTTTGAAACAGGAAGTCCCAGTGAGGTGATATTGAACTGCTTGATCAAACGATCCGCAAAACAATCAAATCCAAACAAACCTGAAAGTAGCTAAACTGGCTATGGAGAATAGTGACGAGACTAATAAGAGCCTTTTATTTACTATTAGTGGTAGAGAAGCCCAGACAGTGTATAAAGACTGAATCACATTCTTGCACTTTCTGATGAAGCAACATATTTCAGCAGTGAATATAACTTGTAGATAAAACAATTATATATACATCCATCCACCTTATTTCTCTATTTTTGTACTGCTTATTCTACGCAGGGTCTTGGGGAACCTGGAGCCTGTCCTATGGGACTCAGGGCACAAAGCAGGAGACTCACTGGATTGGGTTGCCAGTACATCAGTCCATCCCAGGGCACAATCAAGCACTCACGTATACACCCATTCACACACTATGGACAATTTAGAGATGCCAGACAGGCAACAATGCATGTTTTTGGAGGAAAAAAATAGACTAGGAGAGGAAACTGGAGTACCCAGAGGAATTCCTAAAGGATGGGGAGAACATGCAAACTCCACACAAAAGGCAGAGGGTGGAATAAAACCCCTAACCTGGAGGTCCGATGTAAAGGTACACTGGTGTCTATAACACTAGAGACCGGTGCGAAAAGCTCTGAAACACCAAATTTGATTTCACAGCACTTTATTGTATATTATTCAGTAACCATTATGTTAACAAATGTTTACTCCAAACAGACTAAATATACAGTAATTTCACCATGATCAATATGAAATAATGCTTAAGTTATTAGATTCTTGGTTGTTAGTTCTTATGTAAGACTCCTTGTAAGTTCTTATGTAAGACGCTTATGTAAATGATGTGTGTACACCCTGTGAACAGAATAAACAAGTACAAACATCAAGTAATAGAAGAGTAAATTTGTGTAATTTCTTATGCTGTTTTGCATGCTCTGCTAATGTTAACTACTGCTGTAAATAATGCTAGTTCAGAAACATTAATGTAAAGTGCTGGATTTTACGGCATGAAAGAGGAATAATGGTATTTTTGTAAAAGAGGAATTATGTGACTACAACTATAATTATTTTCATCTGACTGATTTAACACAGTACCTAAAAAGCAAACATCTGCACTGATCACGGCTTACAGCTGAGTAAATGATTAACCAGAGTGGTTGGTGTGAAAATGAGTATTTCATCATCGGTGTTAAAGATCCAAATTGCCTCCTGACTCACTCACTACTTATTACTACATCACTACGGCATCTAAAGCAGCCTGGCACTGAGGTCATATTTTTCCATAATGGTAAAAGCAGAGTTAATGTGTCTTCCTAAGCCAGGATGCAGCCACAGTGAGTGAGACATGAAAATGAGTGTAATTGTGACCTCCTAAACAGCAGTCAAGCATAGCGAAGGCGGTAAAACACTCTATATGATCTTTGTCCAGTATCAGATAAAGAGCACATTCATGTCCTGGCATGATTACTTAAATGCTTAGATGATTTCTGTCCACCTCTCTCTCTCTCTCTCTCTCTCTCTCTCTCTCTCTCTCTCTCTCTCTCTCTCTCTCTCTCACTCTTTCTTTCATCACTCAGCCCATCTTGATCACAAGCTATTTCATGAAAAACAGGTGTGCATCATTTCAAACCCACATATTATTTGCTTACTGGAGCACACAGGGCTATAAACTGGAGATAATAGTGCCACATTAGCTCCCACTGCTCCTCCTGCTGCTTGTCCTCCTCCTTCTGTCTCCACCCTCACCTGCATGCTGTATGGCACTCTCTCATGCGTCACATCAGATCACACATCATGCTGAAAATAAAAACAATACCAAAAAGCCATAGACTCACTTCCACCACAAGAAAAAATTGACCTAAGATTGGGTGCAATGAAGCGCTTTACGCTAATGGGCTGTAAATGGTTGAGTCACACAATGGCAGTGTTAGTGTTTTGGGGACAGCTCACTCTGTTCAGAATACCGGGAATGAAAACGAACAGGGTAAAGAAAACAATCAGTTGACATCTCTTTATAAACTGGAAATCTGCCCTTAGAAAGAGCACAGAGAGGGCATAGGGACAAATACTACCACATAATGGTGAGAGGACATATCTGACATAGAAATCCACTTTCTTTGCACTTACACACACATTCAGCTGTCCATCAGAAGATTAATATGCTTTGAAAAGCCAGGATTTCTAATTACCCCTTCTGTGCCCATACACCAAATTCCTCATAACCATAAAGCTGCTGATTAGTTTGTTGGATGGTGGCACAGTCCAGTTCACTTTTTCCCTAAAATAAATCTTGGCTTGTTGGTGAAATACCCACACTTTTCAGGGTATAAAAATAAAACTATGCTTATAACAAGGTTACTACGTTTGCCTGTCACTATAATATTTTAGTCAGGCTGTTGTTTCATTAGTACACAAATATAAAGGAAATATAAGTACTTATACAGTATGCCGAATACAGTACTTTCACAATATTACCTTAAATTATGTTATAATTTTTTTTTATGACCATTGTCGCAATGTCACACAAAACCAATCATTATAAAACAAGTTGTGGGTTGAAACACCAATGAGATTTTTATTTTAATTCCCATCAAAAGTAGATAAAATAGGGATAAAATAGTAACTTTAATTTAAACTTTATATTTTTTCCTTCTCTGTTTCTATATTTCTGTAAAGCTGCTTTGAGACAATGTCCATTGTTAAAAGTGCTATACAAATAAATTGAATTGAATTGAATTGAAAAAGTATTACTATAAAGTATAACAGCACAATCACAATGAACTATAATTTTATTTATTCATTTATTATTTCATCTTCAGTAAACTCTTTATACTGGTCAAGGTGGCATTGGATCCAAAGCCAATCGTGGGAAACATAAGTTCATCAACTGTCTATAGAGCTGTAGTGATGTGGTGTCACAGCTCCAGTGTCCTGGGCTCAATCCTGAGGTCTGGTTATTGTCTGTGCACATTTTCCCATATTATCTTTATGTCCATATGGGTTCTGTAAACTGCTACAAAAAGTGCCAGTAGATGGATTAGCACTAACATTCCTCAAGGTGTGAATGAGTGTGTAAATGTGCAAGTGCATGGTGTTGTATCCAGGGTTTTTTCACCTTCTGCCTAGCATTTCTGGGGTAGAATCTGGATCCAACATGACCTAGAGCATGAAGATAGATGAATGAATGAATGAATGAATAAATGGATGGATGGATGGATGGATGGATGGATGGATGAGCCATTGCTATAATAATAATAATAATAATAATAATAATAATAATAATAATAATAATAATAATAATAATAATAATTTAAGTGTCCATTTCTGCCTTTAAATTGAAATACTGATGCAGTCCACATTATTTGGGTAGGTCTATTCAAGTCTTGATTTTTTCCCCCTCATGCCACTGGACAGAAATATTACACCATGGCCAATGAAATGAAAACGTCATATTTAGAGACTAGTGAGGGTCACCAGATTACAGAGAAGGTGCCCTGCACTTATCACAGATGGCTGCTGTTCAAGCCACTCAAGAGAAGTTACTCAACTGAGTTAACAACATTGGAAGGTATGCTTATTGTGGCCAGGCGTTTCATGTTTGGTTATATTCAAATGATCTCCAACATGTTAAATTCATCACAGTTAAAATGAAAAGTAAGACAGAGAGAGAATGTGCAGTCAGTTTTTCCATTCTCTCAGTTTGACTGAGCTCAGTTTGAGTGAGCAAGGATCATGTTGAGCGCGGAGAGAGAGGGAGAGAGGGAGAGAGGGAGAGAGAGAGAGAGAGAGAGAGAGAGAGAGAGAGAGAGAGAGAAAGAGAAAGAGAGAGAGAGAGAGAGTTTGTGTGTGAGTACAGTCTGGCCTTATGGGCCTACTGTAAAAATGTCTCCTGGCTGTAGTGAAAGGGCAGGGATGTTCGGTTTCCTCTGCTTTGACCATCTCTGCTTTAACTACTACAGGCAATGGGGGCATAAATCCAACTACTGTCCAGTGGAAACAATACCTTCACATGGTCTTGTAAATAAGGATGTCAATTCCCACTCTCATTTCCAGACATTGAAGCCATTTTGGCATTTTGTCAGTTTCAGAAGATTTCATTTGTTTTTCAATCAGTGAATTGAAGTGAAGTATGAAAAATGTCAGAAAAATGACAAAGTAGCTGCGAAAGTTGGACCTTCATCAATGCTATCCCCCTCTCTTTCATAGCTGTACTCATGCATGGGCTTTCATCCTCCTCCTTCAGCTGACCTCTCTTTCCCCTTTCTCTTCATCCCTGTCCACACTCCTTGGACCTGTGTCCATACAGCATGCCTTTAATGCTTGCTGCATGTGGTTTTATATGGCCTTATTAGAATTTATATCTGACAAGTGTTTCCCTGTGATATGATTCATAGCCTAATGCTGCTGGAATGGCCTGGGAATCTCCACTGCTAAGGGAACCTCAGGTAATGGGCCAACCTGACATGCACCTTCGGTTATAGGCAGACAAATAAATTGGGGGAATAAGATTGTAATATTACACGTAATATTCATTTGAGAGGATCATGTAAGGCGCTCATAGTTTCCACAGCAGGAGGTTGAAGAGGGAGCCGTGTGTGGGTGTTTCTGTCTGGTGTATTCAGAAGGAGAATACTTCACTGCCTCAGCCACAGTGAGTGGGGAGAGAGAGAGAGAGAGAGAGAGAGAGAGAGAGAGAGAGAGAGAGAGAGAGAGGAGAGAGAACAAGAGACAGATAAATGTGATACGATTAGATCAAATAACCCTGAAGAGCAAAGAGGGGGCTCTTGTTCTTTTCTGATCTCCTTAATCTTTCTAGCAAGCATACTCTGGTTAATGTTACCGGCTGCCACAAATATCTGAGATAATCACACACCCTCACACACATACCACCCCTATAATGATAATACACAAATATATGCTTATAACACAGTCATTTTGTGAAATCCTTCTTAAAAATGCATGGCACAAAATCACGAAAGCACATCTGTAGAACTATTAGTACATGTCACCAGTGTGCATAGTTGTATGAGGCCTCCCAGCATGTCCAAACACATTTCCACACCTGATTATAAGATCATTTGTCCATATTTCATGTAAAATAAGGGAGCAGCAGCACACAGCATGGGTCTAATGTTCTCCAGCAAGGTCCTGTAGCAAAAAAGGGGAACACTTTGTCCAGGATTATGCAGGGCTGTAGGATCAGGTGGCGCCTGTGGCCTGAGGGAAAGTGTGTGCGTGTGTTGAGGTTGTTGTGTGGAAGCGCAGCAGGTGCCTGCACGTCAGACGGCGCACTGGGGAGAGGCGACAGCCTCTGATCTGACAGACAGATAGGCTTCACACGCTACCCGAGCCTGATCTTCTTTCAGCAGACACTTCTGTCACGCAGACTCTCTCTCTCTTTTTCTTTCTCTCTCTCTCTCACTCACTCTTTTGCCCTGTCTTTCAATCTCCCTCTCTCTCTTTTCTCTATGTATTCCCATCTTTTGAGAGGATAATGTTGCCAGGGCTGGGAAACTCACTCAACTCTTTATCTTTCAAATTTGATCTTCTCCCCTGATCCAAGTCCAGATTTGAGGTTTCTAATCCTAATGGTTAGAATTTGATCAGGGACTGGGGGTTGTTAGGGTTGTGTGTGTGTGTGGTGGAGGAAAGGGGGGGTATCATACGACAAGATACTGATCAGTGCAAAATAGCGGTCTACCAAGACTCTTCCAACTGATAAAGAGCAGGAACAGAGGGACTACACAGTGACTGTGAGCCAAGAAACTGTAGCTCTTCCCATTCTTCAGATGGCAAGCTGTTATTAATTGTTGTTCAAAAGCCTTTTTTATTTATTTATTTTTTTTTAATGAAATTGGAGGACCACAATGAAAGTGAAAATGTGCATAGTTGGTTTGAAAAATAATGCAAAAAATGTTTTCCTTCTCTCCAAAACACAGTTTCTGTGTCTTGGATATGCAGTGGCTGAGATGGATGGATGGATGGATGGATGGATGGATGGATGGATGGATGGATGGATGGATGGATGGATGGATGGATAGATAGATAGATAGATAGATAGATAGATAGATAGATAGATAGATAGATAGATAGATAGATCAGCAGATAAAGTGTTGTGTAATTATATATTGTGCATTATGTACATTGTATGTACAACAGTAACAGAGATAATATACAGTGATATAGATAGATAGACAAATAGATAGATAGGTAGATAGATAGACAGACAGACAGATAGATAGATAGATAGATAGATAGATAGATAGATAGATAGATAGATAGATAGATAAACTAGGTGTAATCTATGAATTAACAATATGTACATTATATTATATTATATAAACGTATATAATATAATATAATGTATAATGTACAATACAATATAATGTATTATATAAATTTATATTATACAGAGAAAATGTAGCAGAATGTACAGGGTGAAGCAGAACTGCAAGGTGGTGAAGTGAAGTGAGGCATGAGTGCCCTAGCGGTGTAGTGTAGAGTTCAAAAGATTTATGAGGAATGAGATTTGAAAAACTTCACCAAAAATGTAAATGCACTGATTAAAAGAAAGAGTTATGTATATGAATAATGCTAGAATAAGCATAGTGTGTCAATAATATTATATTTGTCATATGATCAAAAATATGCTGAAGTAATGGTTTCCTTTACACAGCCCTCAGATGTTCTTTCTTTACAGATGAAGTCTAAAATCTTGACTTAACATTTGCCAAACATTTTAGCCAAAGTAATTATGTAATGTGTGCCATGAAAAAGCATTTATAGTTGATTATTTTTTTGCCTAACCCTGGTTTATTCTACTGTGCTACTAATGCCTTTTAACAAGATTCAAGTTTATTGATTAAATAGCATGAACAGAGCATTCTGAATAATTTCAGCCAGGTTATGCTAAACAATTATCGCCTAGTATTAACTATTAACTATTAAATTAGTATTAGCTATAACAGTATATTTGGGATGACAGTGGCAGTGCTGGTACAGAAAGTTCTACAGCTTTGAAATAAGCTACTGCATTTGTAAGGTAAAAGTAAGGCAACTGCAAAAGTACATAAAAATATGCTTAAGTATTTTTGATAGCATCTATTACGATAGTATATATTATTGTTCCTTTCCTACTAATCAAGATATGTTGAGGTCCAAGCTTTTTTCTTTTTTTGTAAAGTGTTTATTCGAAAGTGGTACTGATGCCAAGTTATTGAAAGCAAGACTAGAAAGGGATTAGGTGCTCTCTGAATTACTCCACTAATAGACAAAGTACCGAAATGTGTTTAAAAATATTTTATTAATGACCACCATTTTGTTATTACACTTGGTGAAACACTGAACAGTGCTATTTTGTTAGGAAAATTGTGGCTTTACTGGAAAGTGAAAAAATGGTTTAAACTATAATGTTGTTTTTAGGAAATCATAGCTGACTTTGGCCTGGACCACAAACACTGAGTCATGTTATGGACTTTAGTAAACTGATCCCTGGGGATATTCATTCTCTTTCTCTTGCCTTTGCAATGAATTGCCTTGTATTCAAAAAAATAAATAAATAAAATAAAAAGCTACTCTCTGTCTCCAGACTAAAAGACAATGTGCAGGTTGAGTTATGGCACTTCTGGTATCCACTTAAGAGAATACATAGTGAAGATTCTTCCACTGTGGATGGTCTGCTCCATCACCCACACCCCCATCATACCTGGAAGATTATTGTCTTCAGCTGAAATGCTGCAGATTTTTCACATTCTTTCCCCCTTGTTTTCATAAGGCTCTGAGAAAGTGAGAAGGGAGCCACTGGCTCGACTGGGCCAGAAACAGCCTCTGAAGTTACAGGGTTCACCAGTGGTTCAGTGTATTGGGTTGGAGGTGTGTGTGTGTAAGAGAGAGGGAGAGAGAGAGAGAGAGAGAGAGAGAGAGAGAGAGAGAGAGAGAGAGAGAGAGAGAGAGAAAGAGAGAGTGAGTAAAGGAGCTCTTTACCCAAAGAGATCTGTTAATTTGTGTGGGAATGAGATTCTATGAGTGTTAGTGTGAGGGAGAGTAAGGTGATTTAGATAGTGTGTGGTAAAAAGAGAGCTTGTCTTAGTATGGGAGTGTGAGTGTGTGTGTGTGTGTGTGTGTGTGTGTGTGTGTGTGTGTGTTGTGTGAACGTGAGAGCACAGCTTGAATACACTGACACTATTAACCTGCTATATAGAAATAATGAAAAACAGAGCTTTGTAAGGGAGCGGGAAGTGCTGGATTTTACATTGTGTTAAAACCTCCTTGATGCAATGAGTAGATGAAATGACTCTTTAATAGGCCTTGAGCCTCATAATTTCCAAAAATGGAAATATTGTAATGTCTAAACTTGGGTCATGAGCACATTCTAGAAACACACAAATCGGATGGCATCAGTACGTTTAAAAAAAGTGCAGATAAATTTGTGCTCGTCAATGGAGCAACATTTTTCATCTAACCACAAAGATCAAGCATGGTGGACATCATATGTTTATGGTGGAGCATATTTCCCTTTAAATAGGATTGACACAATTTTACCAGAAGAATGACACCCTTCTTTTGTTATTTAATGAGCACTTGTCTCAGAAAATGGCAAAAAAAAAAAAAAACACGCAAGAACGGGAGAAGAACGCAATTCCGTTGTGCTGGACCCAGGCAGCCACAAAAATGACATCTGATTAGGTAAAATGTGGTCAAGAAAAAATCAGGGAAGATGTGTGCCTCACACAGCTTGTGTCTCTGTTTAATATCTGCATTGTCAAAGAATAACCTCTGACCTTAGCATCATGTGAGAGTGCACTACTTTACTCTCACACCAAACATGGTTCTGAAGTAAGCAAATGGGGCCAGAGAGACCACTAACCATGACCATGAGAGAGAGAGAGAGAGAGAGAGAGAGAGAGAGAGAGAGAGAGAGAGAGAGACTGTTGGTGTGGAAAGATACAGTATGTGAGTTCCATGCCACTCTTGACTCACAATCCAGCTTCAGGAAAGCAGAGCTAGGCTCAGCTCTTCACACAGGAAGGAGAAAGCACTTGCTGACAGTGTAGCAGACACACACCAGCACTTCTGAGCAAACACGCCCACACACAGGGTCTATCACACACCCTCTCTTTCTTGTCTGCCTGACTCCCACACATGTTCTGTCTGTGATGGCCATGGCGTAGACGCCTAGACACAGTACATGGGACTGTATGTTTGTTTAAGATAGGAAGGAGAGGGGCTTTCCCTGCCAGACTAAGAGTCTCCTGTGAGATAGTGAGAAATACACAGAACACTCATGTCTTACTACAAACACAGGGCATTCCTGGCTTAGTTAGGGACAGTGATACTCTCACAAATCACAGAGGCCATAAATGTCATTCAAATCACATTAATATACAGTACTTTGTGCCATCATCACCACCACCACCATCATCATCATCATCATCATCATCATCATCATCATCATCATCAACGTCTCTGTCATCATCATCATCAACATCAACATCACTGTCATTATCATCATCATCATCATCATCATCATCATCATCATCATCATCATCATCATCAACATCATCATCATCATCATCATCAACATCACTGTCATCATCATCACCATTACTGTCATCATCATCGTCACTGTCATCATCATCATCATCATCATCAACATCACTGTCATCATCATCATCATCAACATCACTGTCATCATCATCATCATCATCATCACTGTCATCATCATCATCATCATCATCATCATCATCATCATCATCATCAACATCATCATCATCATCATCATCAACAACATCTCTGTCATCATCATTTCTGTCATCATCATCATCATCATCATCATCATCATCATCATCACTTTCATCAACATCAACATCACTGTCATCGTTATCATCATCATTACTGTTATCATCATCATCATCAACATCACTGTCATCACCATCATTACTGTCATCATCATCAACATCACTGTCATCGTCATCATCATCATCATTACTGTCATCATCATCATCATCATCATCATCATCAACAACATCTCTGTCATCATCATTACTGTCATCATCATCATCATCATCATCATCAATATCACTGTCATCATCATCAATATCACTGTCATCATCATCATCAACATCAACATCACTGTCATCGTCATCATCATCATCACCATTACTGTCATCATCATCATCCCTGTCATCATCATCATCAACATCAACATCACTGTCATCGTCATCATCATCATCATCATTACTGTCATCATCATCATCATCAACATCATCATCATCAACAACATCACTGTCATCATCATTACTGTCATCATCATCATCATCATCATCATCATCTTCATCATCATCAATGTCACTGTCATCATCATCATCATCATCATCACCATCATTACTGTCATCATCATCAACATCACTGTAATCATCATCATCATCATCATCATCATCATCATCATCATCATCATTACTGTCATCATCAACATCATCAACATCACTGTCATCATCATCATCATCATCATCATCGTCACAATAATCATAACTGTCATCATTATCATTATCATTTTCATTGATATCATCATCATCATCATCATCATCATCAACTCCTTGCTGAAAAAATATTAAAATATTAAAAATTATTTAAAAATATTAATATTTATTTCAATGCAAATTGGCCTAATGATTTCATTAAACATGATGATGTAAATGGTTTATCTAATAGCTTTATTGATCCACTGAATCTTTGGAACAAATTCAGTATAGACCACAAATGCTATACTTGTGCCCCATCCTTAGTAAATTCATGCCTCATGTCCAGTGTTCTAAGTATAAGCTCTGGCTCACTGGTGCCCCTGTCCTGGAAAATTACTCAATGAATTAATTAATGAATTAATTAATTAATGAAAAATTCCAAATAGATCACCATCAAACACCTCTTTGATTTATTACACAGCTCTAAAATCAGTGCCAGTCTGCTGTTTACCGCAAGGATACTCCTCTTATAGCCCAAATAATAACACAAAATATAAGTATTAACCTTCTATCCTGTCGTCCAAGACCCAATTGCGGTCATCTCATGCTCACTTTCTATCTCCATGCATAACCACACAATCCGCCTAATTTTCTTGCTCTCTTTGTTCACCATTTCTTGTCTATATACTCCAGCTTCCTGACAGGCACTACCTCTTGTGTTTGAGGTCAGGAGTTGAGCTGCATGAGCCACCCACTGAGACTCACAGGTACACTACATCATCAGCAGGAGGGATACTGTCGGCTTGGGGCAGGCAGGGAAGGCAGCCAGCAGGTACTACACCCAGATCAAACCACCCAGGAAGCAGTGCTCGAGTCTGTCAGAGCCGGAGTCAGTGAGTCTCACGCACAGTGTGAGTTATGGCACAGTTGAAGCAGTCAGACTGTGGAGGAAACACAGAGCACCAACAAACAAGTGCTACATAACAGTTTCACAAGATAATCAGCAATTAATAAAAGGGTTGGAAGCGCATGTGTATCTAATAAACATACAAATTCTTCATATGTATTTAACTCTCAAGGTTAAGTCCAAGGACCTGTTAGCTGGTCTCAACATACTGTACATTACTCAGACTTACTGTATAACTATTTTTTCTATTAGTGGCACTATAATTACTAAATAACTCATCGGTTAGTAATAATATTATGCTTTAAGTACAATAAGCCATTACAAGTGTAAAACACCGACTTAAATGTACAGCTAATGAGCCCAATCATCTGTACATAAAGCGATTGCTGAAGTATTTAGTTTCAAGGTAGGTGGAGAGATGGGAAGTGTAGCCAAAAAAACATACTTAAGTAAAAGTACTGCTACTTAAATTGACTCAGGTTCATGTAGTATTCTAAGTAACTACATAAGTGAGAGTTAGGAAGTATTTGAGAAAAATATCACATGACTCACAAAGGGTCAGAACATGCAATGATGAGGAGTTTAAACTTATTCAATTTAATCTAGAAAAAAAGAATAAAATATATTTAAACTTATTTTATTAAATGTATTACCTCATACAGAAAGTGCATTAGCTAGGTAGGTGACTTAGACACAACCACAACTTATCGCAACATGTTTTTGCAATAATGAGGTACCTCTTCAAGTCTAAATTCTGGAAACAAAAATCTTTTTCAACACATGACCATGGATATCCAGTCTCTGCCAAATCACTAGTTTCTCCCACTCATCCCTAGTTTCTCCTAAAAATTTATCCGTCTGAGCCGCAGTCGACCTTAATATGACAACATTTATTGGATGAAACTAAAAACTCTCTAGTGAACAAAATGAACCGTACTTACAACGCATTAAAATGTATGTCCACAAATTGTGAAAAGCTGCTCCATTAATACAAGTCTTATACTACAATTTATCCAGGTTAGCATTTCTTTTTACTCGGTTAAGGCCGCTGGTGCACTGTGAAAGGCCAGTGGTAAAATCTTCTTTTGTACTATATATGAAAGGAGACTGTTGTGCAGAAAGGGGCAGCATTGTTGAGAATTTGAGTGAGCTTAATGAGGCTGCCACACAAACACTCCTTCACAACCCCCCACATACGCTGTGGCCGGGTGGGTGGGTTTACCTCTGATTAGACTCATCAGACTGATGGACAGGGACAGTTGAGTTTCCTGGCTAATGCCCAAGGCTGGCATTCTGCCTGAGAGGCACTTTGTTCAATAAAGAGTCCATTTTACATGGAAGCTTTGCTTCATTCATTATTTCATTTGCTCAAACTCTCACCAACTGATGTTGCATCGGTGTGTGTGTGTGTGTGTGTGTGTGTCTGGTATTATTATGAAATGCTGTTGTGTTCATGACAATGAACTAAAGCTTGTGTACTGGATGTGTCAGTTTGTGTCTTTGTGTTACTATGGACCTGACAGAGCATGCAATGTGAACTGGCTTCAGGAATTTATGCGCAGCATTGTGCTTCTGTACCATGACCTGATGTACTGATTTTCATAAATATAACAAATGCAACAGTTGTCAGTAGTGTTGTATGTTACAGTGATTAACCATCAAAAGTGATTCAGACACTTAGAGTATGATGTAGAGTCACGGTGGCTTGTGAAGCATTTTCTCTGGCATGCTCTGTAGCCAACAGTCTGTTTTTTCCCCCTTCTTGACAAAATGGCAAAAAATGCAAGGCATTCTCCATTTGCTTTTATAGCCTTGGGTTTAGGCTCTGAATGATGTTATCAGTGCTTGAAAGAAATGCGAATGGCCTGATTGAACTACGTGCGATGCTACAACCTTAAATGGCCTCTATCATGCCATGTGCTGGACTTTAAGAACTAGCCATTATTCTGTATGAAAATGGTCAGATCTGGGTTTGTCATTTAAGATAGTTGTTACATACAGTGGTGTGAAAAAGTGTTGGCCCCCTTCCTGATTTCTTATTTTTTTGCATGTTTGTCACACTTTAATGTTTCAGATAATCAAACACATTTAAATATTAGTCAAAGATAACACAAGTAAACACATCATGCAGTTTTTAAATGAAGGTTTTTATTATTAAGGGAAAACAAAATCCAAAACTACATGGCCCTGTGTGAAAAAGTGTTTGCCCCCACTGTTAAAACATAACTTAACTGTGGTTTATCACACCTGAGTTCAATTTCTCTAGCCACACCCAGGCCTGATTACTGCCACACCTGTTCACAATCAAGAACTCACTTAAATAGGACCTGCCTGACAAAGTGAAGTAGACCAAAAGATCCTCAAAAGCTAGACATCATGCCTAGACATCATGCCGATCCAAAGAAATTCAAAAACAAATGAGAAAGAAAGTAATTGAGATCTATCAGTCTGTAAAAGGTTATAAAGCCATTTCTAAAGCTTTGGGACTGCCGCGAACCACAGTGAGAGCCATTATCTACAAATGGCGAAAACATGGAACAGTGGAGAACCTCCCCAGGAGTGGCCGGCCGACCAAAATTACCCCAAGAGCGCAGCGACAACTCATCCAGGAGGTCACAAAAGACCCCACAACAACATCCAAAGAACTGCAGGCCTCACTTGCCTCAGTTAAGGTGAGTGTTCATGACTGCACCATAAGAAAGAGACTGGGCAAAAATGGTTTGCATGGCAGAGTTCCAAGACGAAAACCGCTGCTGAGCAAAAAGAACATAAAGGCTCATCTCAGATTTGCCAGAAAACATCTTGATGATCCCCAAGACTTTTGGAAAAATACTCTGTGGACTGACGAGACAAAAATTGAACTTTTTGGAAGGTCTGTGTCCCACTACGTCTGGCGTAAAAGTAACACCGCATTTCAGATAAAGAATATCATACCAACAGTAAAATATGGTGGTGGTAGTGTGATGGTCTGGGGCTGTTTTGCTGCTTCAGGACCTGGAAGACTTGCTGTGATAAATGAAACCATGAATTCTGCTGTCTACCAAAAAAACCTGAAGGAGAATATCCGGCCATCTGTTTGTGACCTCAAGCTGAAGCAAACTTGGGTTCTGCAGCAGGACAATGATCCAAAACACACCAGCAAGTCCACCTCTGAATGGCTGAAGAAAAACAAAATGAAGACTTTGGAGTGGCCTAGTCAAAGTCCTGACCTCAAAAAGGTGGTTCATGCTCGAAGACTCTCCAATGTGGCTGAATTACAACAATTCTGCAAAGATAAGTGGGCCAAAATTCCTCCACAGCGCTGTAACAGACACATTGCAAGTTATCGAAAACGCTTGATTGCAGTTGTTGCTACTAAGGGTGGCCCAACCAGTTATTAGGCTTAGGGGGCAAATACTTTTTCACACAGGGCCATGTAGTTTTGGATTTTGTTTTCCCTTAATAATAAAAACCTTCATTTAAAAACTGCATGATGTGTTTACTTGTGTTATCTTTGACTAATATTTAAATGTGTTTGATTATCTGAAACATTAAAGTGTGACAAACATGCAAAAAAATAAGAAATCAGGCCAACACTTTTTCACACCACTGTACATCAAAATAAAAATGTGCAAGCACACTCTCTCTCTCTCACACACACACACACACACACACACACACACACACACACACACACACACACACACACACACACACACACAAAGGACATTTAAGCAGATGTACTGCCTGCAGACAACATGCCTCCTGGATAGACTGGAGAAGAGATAGCTGAGTAGCTGAGCTCACCCAGGGTCATACAGATCTCTGGAGATGTAGCTCTGCTTTACACTGATGAGTGAGGAAGAGTGAGAGGAAGAAAGAAAGTTGGTCAGTTATGAAGGATGTGTGAAAAATTACATTGGCCCTGTTATTGCTCACAGCAGCTAATGACAGCTCGATTACGCCCAGCATTACAACCCATTATGTACCATTAATCTTGCAGATTGGAGCAAGTCATTATGCACTATTAATCTCTGCTAGCTGGGTGTGACACATTATGCACCATTAATCTTTAGGAGTCAGGCTTGAATGCATGCTGCACTGGTCCATGGGTCAGACCCAGCTCTGGACTGTCCAAAAAAAATCATATCTCCTGAAAACACCAAGCTGTTTAATAGCTTTTTTAATCCAGCAAAGAGAGCAGAGCATAAATAATGCAATTGTTACTCTGCTGGCATAACCTCTTCTCCACCTGTATCAAATAAAGATATGTGAAGGAGATTGCCCCCAACAATAATTCCCCTTTCAGATACAGTATTGTGCTTTAGAGTGAAGAGTTGGGTAACATTTCATGAATAACAACCCTAACATGCATATTGGATAATAAAAAGAAAATAGCCCCCAGTGCCTTTCACCATCTCTCATAAAGAGATTGTTGATGCAACAACTTGAACATGAATACACAGTGTGAAATAGTAGCTAAAGAACTTTGCCAACTAAACATTTCTAACATTAATCACCAAATCCCACATTTTTGTGACAGTATTTTTTCAAGTTCAATATTAATATTTTACAAAAGAATCTCTCAGATGTAAAAGCACACCAAAAAGAGAGAATTGCTTGACCTCCAGTATTGCACAGTGTGCCACTTGAGCCTTGCCTTCTACCTGAAGAACAGAACCATGGGAAAATCATGTAACTGCTGAGTATCTCAGTGAAGTGCACCGCTGTCGGCTCCAGGCTCGGCTGTTCCTGCTTCCACCTCCACAGATGTTTTATTGAAGGCCCAAGAAAGTGCTGGATAGGTGAATTGCCTCTAAAAAAAGAAAAAAAAAGAAAGCAAGAAAGAGAGAGTGAGTGGGGGGAAAGCGAAAAAAAGTCTGTTGCAGGAACCACTGTGGTAAAGATGTGAGTAGAAGAGGAGCCATGCGCATACTTTCCATAAAATCTCTCTTCCATATCCTCCTTCTCTTATGCCGTCTCGCTTTTGCTTTTTCTCCCTAAGCTAAAGAACCAAGTGGCATAGTCCTCTTACCCCCCTTAACCTCTGCAGGGGGTCTAGGTCAGTCTCCTTTACTTAGGACAACCCTTTGCACAAGTTAAATTGAATACATATGTGTGCAGCATATAAGTGATTCTAATAAAAAAGCCCATTTGAACTATAATACAATCCTCACTTTCCTTCCCACTGTTACACTAAGGGGAAAATGCACTCTCTGACACACAAACACACACATATGCACACACACACACACACACACACACACACACACACAGACACACATACCCACACAGGAGCTGCAGTGTTTCCTTACGTGTTAAATAAAGTGTTAGTAAGTAACATGGTTGTGTGGAATGTCTGAAAAGGTAGTGAGAGATCAAGCCAGCAGCACTGTACAGTCCGAGGTAAGAGTTAAACCTTGTACAGCTTTTTCTGAACGTCTTGGCAATACCCCCATAATGACAATACCAGATTGCTATTATCACCAGCAATATGAATGCCCAGCATCCACCCTCCTTATTCCCATACACTTCTCCCTTAGTAGCATCCAATAAGAAGCCTGCTTGCTTTCAGGGGCTGTTGAGTTTTAATTGTTATTTGCTATTATGGTTGGTTGTGTTTTTATATGTAAAGTCTGAATGTCCCACCGGGATCCTAAATGTTTCCCAGTTACTGTTCAGTGGTCAATGCTGCCTGCATGTCTTGCACATTGTGGATTTTCCCTTCAAAGCACAGTGAATTGTGAGAGAAAGCGATGTTTTTTTCCTACAAAAGGCCACACTGCAGTGAAATGCTACATTACCAGTATCAGTCATACATAACAAGCAGTGCACTTTGACAAAGTTTGACACTTCACTTTTGACACTTGTGTTTGTGTGTGTGTGTGTGTGTGTGTGTGTGTGTGTGTGTGTGTGTGTGTGTGTGTGTGTGTCTGTGTGTGTGCACTGAAAAAGGTTCCCCCACATAGCAACAGCAATCCACAATATGTACAGTTATTGAGAAAGGTTTGTGTAATAGAAACCCTGCTGTGAAGGAACAGGCTGGACTTCAAGACTACTCCAAACCTCCTCTCAACTCATTGTTACTATGGCTCTATATAATCTGCACTGTATGTGTTAAGAGTTTGTGTGGGTTTGTGTGTGTTTTTCAGTGCACATGTGCACACTGCCCAGATTGGGAAATGTGGCCCAAGGAGAAGTTAAAGCTGCTGGATGTAAGATTTAGAAATTTCTGCCTTCCTGGTATAAGAATAGATTCTGCAAGCTATTTACGGAACAACATTTGTAGCATGTGGCTTAATCACACGGCTGCAAGTGCCAAGTAATACACATTTAATTAGAATTCAAGGCTGTGTTCCAAACAACTTACTGCGCATTAAGTAGTACATCTAAATAGCAAGGACACCAAAGATGTACTGACATACTATTTACTACAGTAGTATGCGGTTTGGGATGCGGCCCAATTCTTCACAGCTTGGAGAATATAAATAAACTGTTGCCTTTATGGTATTAGTGAAGTGTTATGAGAATAGAAACTTTTTATTTCAATAATTTCAATTAATTATCTTTTTATTTAATTTAAATGACAGTCACCTGGATATCACCATGGTAGTAAGCTAGCCCAATAAGTCTAGCCAGCTAGATAAAATATGTGTGTATCTTACACACTAATTAATGATCATTTATTTACCACTAAATGGAAGTATATGTTGAAAAATAAATCACACAACAGGAGATATTTAAAAGACATTTGTAAGATGTCTTGTCCAGCAGAGTGTTGTCGGCTATCTTAAAAAGGTAGCCTTGCCCTTTTCTGCAGCGTAAACAAAGCTAAGATTTTTGTGTGCATGAAGTCGGTTTTTCTTTTTGTTGGAAGTTTCAGTGTGAACACACCAACTGATCTGGGACAGAAATCCAGCTATACTTTTTGTATGACTTTTGTAGGAATATTTGGGCTGATTAAGTTTTCCAGTAATATGAATGTTTGCCTCTAGAGTACTTATCATCTCCATCTAGGTCCATGTAGGAGTTGCTCATAGGGAGGTGTGTAGGGTCATAGCTGAATTAGCATGGCCATAGGTCCTGGGCATGTGGGTGGTCATGGACCATATGAATCTATTTGAAATCCATAAAATCAAAAAGACATAACACAACACACCTGAGCATCCTCCTGCCTGATCTTGCCAAATAAAACAAGTTGCAATAGCATGCATAATTAAGGGGGTAAGCCCCAGGCTAAACAATCGATGACTAAATGCTTGTTCTGTAAAATCATGAACTTAATCAAAAAAGCATGGCTTTGACTATACCAAGTGATAGCTTATCAACCAATCATTTCACAACATATGGCAGAACACTGCAATATTAAAATAATTAGGAATGAACTAGCTGTGCATGTTTAACATTAGAAGCTCTTGCATGAACTTTTCTTTAATGATGTCTTTGATGTGAAACAAGACTGGCATTTAGGAAATATTAAAGTACGATGGCTTTTTCCCCTGGTTCACAGCTGAATGCAATAAATTTTATGCAGCTGCACGTTTGGAAAAATGACCACTGTCTATTACTGTCACCGGGATATCTTGACTAAAGCTGTGAGGTTGATGCCACAGTTTCAGCAGGGGCAATGTTGAGAGCTTACTTCATCATAGATGATAAACAGCATCACAGACAAACCTAGTGAACTAACCAGTATGAATACATATGCATTTGTTGAGGCTGCTGTAACTGTATTGCGTAGGTTATAAATGTGTCTTTATGCTTCTAATGACATTAATGTTGTATACATGTACACATTTTCTGCACAAGCACATACACAGTGAGAGAAAGAATACATGCTCAGCTATTGCAGAGAATCTTTGTGTGAGAAAGAGTGTGTGAGTAGCAGGTGTGTGTGGCATGATTTTATATCTTGGGGCCAAATGTTCCCACAAGGACAGCAATATCTAAAAGTTTACACCTTGTCTGGGAATTTGGCTGTTGCCCATGAGAAACACCGTTTTTTTTCCTTTTACAAAAACTGAAGCTTTTATTTAAATGATTTAATTGTGATTTAATAAAAACAAACAAACAAATAAATAAAAGAGATCAAAATATGTCACTTTGTTTACTGAGGATAAAGTTAAAGTTAAATGTAGGCCTAGAGTTAAGTAATTTAACTAATATTTATTCCAATGACAGATCTAATTGGAATAATTATTCCAGTTGCAAGGACAATAAGATACATATGTGCGTGTTTATGTCGATTTGTAAGCCAAGTAAGGTAGGGATGTGTGGCAAAGTGCTTGGTGCATTTTGCCCAAACTACAGACATGCAACTGAGTACCAAAGGGGTTGAATGCCTGAGGCCCTACATTTCTCTTCCAACCTTCCTCCATCGTGACATCTCCAAAATGCCTGTCAAGAGGAACTCAAGAGGAAGGTGGAGGGCTGGGAGGGAATCACTTTGTACCTCGATGCACTGATACTACAGTCTGCCAGTTTCTGGTGGATTTTTTTTTATTTTTTTTGTCTCTTTGGTGCCCTCACAAAGAGTAACTAATCTTCAGTTCAGCAGAACAGGCTTTCCTGTGTAATTACAGACACAATACAAGACTTTAGTTACAAGGCAATTACTGCTGACAGATGAGAGAGAGAGAGAGAGAGAGAGAGAGAGAGAGAGATCTTACACACACTATGCTCTCTCTCTCTCTCTCTCTCTCTCTCTCTCTCTCTCTCTCTCTCTCTCTCTCTCTCTCTCTCTCTCTCTCTCTCTCTCTCTCTCTCTTTCAAAAATATAGTCTTATCTTTGTGGGACATTTCCATTGTGGTTTGTGTTACAGTAGCTAAGAAAATTAAACACTGAAACCTAATCTTAATTTAAGTACACATAAAGAAATCTTTTAGCTCGTTCTTTCTTTGATCTAAAAATGCACTGGGAGAAAAGGGGGGCAAGCCAAATGTCTCTACAATCTTAAACCTGTCATGTATTCCTATTATCTTGGGATATTTGGTTGTTACATAAAGCAAAGTACACACACACACACACACACACACACACACACACACACACACACACACATTTTTGTCATCTCTAATTCATGTCTAAATTGCTGTCTGTGCTAATGGGTTCCCTGCATTGTTGCAAAATGACATCACCTTTGAGAGAATGCCTCTTTCTGATTTCATATTGTTGTGTTCAGGCAGCTGCAGCTGAATTACCAAACCCCTCAAATGGCTGTGATCGTACAGTATTGCCCCCCTTTCACCCCTACCCTCCCTCTGCTTCCTCATCTTCTCAGGCCTTTGGTGTGTGCCTGTGTTGTGTTGTGTGTGTGTGTGTGTGTGTGTGTGTGTGTGTGTGTGTGTGTGTGTGTGTG
The DNA here is from genome assembly GCA_033459395.1 of Hemibagrus guttatus. Lineage (NCBI taxonomy): Eukaryota > Metazoa > Chordata > Actinopteri > Siluriformes > Bagridae > Hemibagrus > Hemibagrus guttatus. Next base: position 14,737,596 of record JAUCMX010000003.1, read on the forward strand.
TGTGTGTGTGTGTGTGTGTGTGTGAGAGAGAGAGAGAGAGAGAGGAGAGAGAGAGAGAGAGAGAGAGAGAGAGAGAGAGAGAGAGAGAGAGAGAGAGAGAGAGAGAGAGAGAGAGAGAGAGAGAGAGAGCACTGCCCTCATTGCAACTGAAGAGCCTCAGACCAACTAGTGCAAAGTGGAGTCCAGCAAAAATTGCAGCACTGTTATCATCTTATTTGGGGATTAATGAAGTACTCTCTTCTCTAAGAAGTGAGGCTAGGATGTTCTTCTATCACAAAATATATCTACTTTTCTAAATTAAGATATTTAAAAAAAAAAAACTTTGTATGTATTTCCTTATTGTGTGTAATTAGGAAGAAAATTAATCTCATCAATGATTCTGAATGCAACCTTCGCTGAAAATGACTAGACAAGGCAGAGTGTCCAGGAAGTTTATAAAAACTGAGTCTCACACTGCCTATATGTGTGACATCATCTGTTTGTTTTGCATTCATCTCCAAAATGTGGAGTTCAGACTTAATCACAGTGCATGCACTTAGAAATTGACAGTCTCCAGAGCAAAGCCCAATCCTCAGCTTAGCTCCTAAATAAAGAATCACAAACTTACAGCTAACGAGGCTGGCGCCACTCCAGGACTGAGGGGCCACTGGAGGATATACGGTATCAAAGGATCCTCAAAATAAGCCAAAGGGCATATAAGGCAGTCTTGTGTGTGTGTGTAAGGACATGTTTGTGTATGTGAAACAGAAGAAGAAAAAGTAAACGGAAATGAATTTTTGGGTGCACCATTCAGTGACCTTTCCTAGTTTGCTTTCAGATTTCATAACTTTGCCTTTATATATTAGTTGAGTCGCCGCCTTTTTGGAGTGTAAATAATGAATCAACTTGCAAGGTGTAGGATTTGTTTTGGCAGCGCTGTTTGTCTGTTGCAGAGCCAGAGACTATATTAGGTTCTGCAGTCGCCTTGGCCTGCACACAGAGCACAGACCACACCATCTTTATTTATGCAAACGATTGCCCAGAAACGTGCCACATAACAGTTTTAACAGGATGCTTTCTGTCTTCCTGAGCAACATTCTGCATCAATGCAAAATACTGTCCATGTTACAATACACACTACACCATACTTCACAGTAACAACACAGGACAGAAACATGGCAAATCGCAAAAGCACAAAGGCATTAGCCATTACTTGGTATGTCTGTAACGATTCAAGCAATTCAGCTCAATTGCATTTGTATAGCATTTTAAAGAACAGACCCTGTCACAAAGCAGCTTTATAGCAATCTGTATCTAGATTTAGATCTGTAACGAGCAAGCCAGAGGCAACCTCGGCAAGGAAAGTCTGTAGAATGATTTGACGAAGAAACCTTGAGACTCAAAAGGAAATCTTCTTCATCCATCTTCTTCTGAGTGATACAGAATAGTATGATTATAAGACATTACATTACTTTACACATTAAGTATAAAAAAGTAGAGGTTGAGTAAGTGGAAAGGATGTTCAGTATGAACCCTAGGATGAGCACAGGACCGTTTTTATGATTACAGCAGTAGGTCTTAGGTACAAATCATGAATACTGGATATAAACTTTTTTTTTTTTTTTCAGATAATGGGAATGCTGCATTTGTTCAACAGGTAGAATACAGATATATAACAAGGACAATAAAGATCAATAACAGGGGCAATACAGATAAATAGATGATGTGTGGCATGCATGGCTTCATGTCTAATTTATTATTAGAAATCTAGGAATAAAAATTAAACACTTTCAGGCAAAATGCTGGAGTCTGAAGTCATTTCTTCATCCATTTTTAGCCTTAAAATTGGCGTCAAAGTAATATATGAAATATATACAGATAACGGGTATACTGATAATTTACCTGGAAATAAAAGCTGTAAAACTTCACTTCACTTTGAAATCTCACATTTATGCTTCCAGTTCAGTGCACACAGTTTTACTGAATAAAGGCCAATTGTTTTGTTTTCCCTCTTTTTTTGTGGCTATACAGTGGCTATATAGGATCCCAAGTAAAGACAGGTAGGCACACTTCTTTTCCCTTGTTACTTAAATAATTTATTTACCACTAGAGCATCACAACAATAATGTGTTACAATACATCATAGTGGGTCAACAACATCAACATCATCATAAACAACAATAACAATATACAGCTCTAACGCAGAGGTCACTGATATGGTCCTTGAAATCCCTTGGCCACTCCACACTCTATTCCAGATCATATCAGAACCAGGAAGTCAGAGTCGCACAGTTCTCTCTTACATGGTTTAATATGAAATAGAACAACAAATGTGGTTTGGCAAGAGGTGATGGAGGACGGAATAAAGAAACCCCTGTTCTAATGTGACAATGGTTGTGCTTCTTTCCACTTCCTGTGTCTTAAGGAAGTCCACTAGCACTATGAGGGGGCTGGGGTTAGGGTGTTGTATACTGTCACCTACATATTATACACTGTTGAAAAAACTCATTCCATACTGATCTGTGCTGGTTCCTTTTTGCCTTGCCAAATTTCTTTACAGAAGTTATTCATGTCATTAACACTTGCAGTATGTTGAGGGTGAGGTGTGGGACAGGAACTACAAGTAAAAATCCAACAGACAAGTTACAAATAAAAAAAAATGTAGTAATAAAATACAGTCAGTGCAATTCTTTGTATCAAAGGATCTCGGTTCCTTGGAACGGGAAAAATAAACAAAGGAGGGGCTTTTCTCTCAGATCTGAGTGCAACACAAAGTTTCTCAATGGCACATATCCATCCATGGCTACTCAAGTACGCTTGTAAGGCTGGCCTGGCCTCATTTATGCCACATGTTGAAACTTGATAAGCTGGAAGTGCCAGGCTTTTACTGACTCTCATTACTATAGCCAGCCACAGAGACATTGTCAGACATCTGCTCTACATGCCTTTAATCACTTGGCAAAAATCCCTCTGCTGTTGTCCTGTCCTTCCTCTGACTTTACTGACACAATCTCCTTTCCAAGACTTCCACGATACATTGTCACCTACCATAACCCTGCTCTCTATCCAACTCAAATTACAAATCATCTCATTACTTCATAGAATGTTGACATATGACTGTACCTGATCAGCACGATTGGTTTTATAGGAACTCTTAAGTTCCTTCATTATAAGTCCCTAAAGTAAACACTTTCATGTTTCTTTTGTGCCTCGTAAAAATCCTGCCTTTTAGGATGAATGTGTGGAAGTGCATGTACGTGAAAGTTTTTTTTTTGTAATCATGACAGATGTTCTGATAGTATATAATATGTTCTGTAGTGTGTAATCATGATCACTCAGCATTACAAATGATAAGGAGAAAGCCAACCTTTTCGGTTTAACTGCATGATTCACAGCGTCTCAGACGTTACACTTTCCAAGTTTCAAAAGCATCGTTTTATAGCAAATCCCTAACTCTGGGCATATGATGAGGCAGACTTCACACCTGCTGCTTTCCAAACTCACAGCCACTTACATGCTTGTTTTTTTGGAAGTAGCTTGTTCACCTCTTGTTCATCTGCAATGGAATTTAGCTAAACTATTTTCAGTCCCTTGGTGACTTTCCATATCACAAAATCTCTTCACCTTTCCCTTTCCCATTCCTCTTGTCATATCTTAGCCAGGAAAGTCACTAACAGGCCCCGTTGACATTAAATAAGTGAGGTCTTCAACAATTTCCAAGAATCAAAACCAGCTTTAAAAATAATGCAAAACAAATGTTACTACAGTTTTGAGGGATGTATAGGTAAAGAAAGAAAAGAAAGAGACAGGGCTTGCTGTAACTGTTTGCTGAAATGAGGGATTCTCTTTCCTACTACTTCACATGTAGACACTTTATCATGTACTTCCAGTGTTTGCCATACTCACGTCCTGGTGTGATGAGTGTGTGAGATGAGATGTACTAAAAGGGCCATTTTTTCCCCCAGCACATATACACACACAAACACGTATGCGCACACTTAAGTGCAAACTCTGCATGTGCGCTTTTGTGTGCTCAATTTGAACAAATACATATGCTGGTTGAAGGAAATGTACATTTCTGTTCCCGGCCTGCACAGCAATTTATATACCTGTGTGAATGAGACAGTTCATGACTGCATTAAAATTTATAGTGTATGTGCTGTGTGTGTGTGTGTGTGTGTGTGTGTGTGTGTGTGTGTGTGTGTGTGTGTGTGTGTGTGTGTGTGTGCGCGCGCATGTGTGCAGCTTTAGCCAGTTCCTAGCTGCATTTGCAGGACTTTACAATCATATTGGAAAGCTGCTCAATTTTGGGGGTCTTGCCAATGAAGTAAAGGATGGTAAGAGGTTCCAGGTCTTGGGACACGCAGCATGGAGAGGCCGATGCTTCCGGATTAATGGTGTTATATAGACCAAGGACCTGAGAGAGAACACAACAAATGTTATTATCAGTCCATCTTGCACACTCCATTTCAGTGGTGTTTACATGTGACACATTTAGCGACACAGGGAAAGCTGAAACTAGTTTCTTATGTATAATATTTTACATTTTTTGCATGCAGGACGCATCAAATATTAAGTCATAGGCCTACATGTAATATCTCCTAAGCCCTGAGTTCAGTATTTCAACTTTGCTGGTCACAGCATGAACAATAAAAAAGTAGAGCCTTTAAATGAGTTACTCTTCTCTAGATCAATCATAAACCTTAAACTTGTTAAATCTATATCTGACTTTGCTCTTCTCTGTTCTGAGGAGGGAAATATCCCTCACTCCTCACAACATTCTGTCTAACTTAGGCAGAACACTGAGGTGTCTTTTTCCCCTATGTTGTAGCCCCAAAGCTTTGAGGTAAAAAATGACATAATTTTGACTTTGAGGTAAGCTGAATGCAGCATTGTTAAGGTAAGCTGAATGCTTAATAAATTCCAGTTGCTTGCTTATTTAAATACTGGCATGCCCACTGTTAACCATATACGGGAAGAAATCATTTTTGTTAGCGCCATAAAGAAACATACGAACAATGAAACCTTTCTGAAGCAAGGATAACATTTTAAGCAAAAGTGAAGAGTTATTATGCTGTAGTGTTTAGTAACATTTCTGTGTGTCTGTGTGACATTTTTAACGTAGTATTTTCATTATTAATTTTTTTTGAGACAGCGATATGGTCGAACAAGCTTACTTTATGTTTGAAGTGTTTTGATGCTTTGAGTGAGTTTTGGAGTTGAAATTAACTGGTTGGCTAAGACTGATATTGGTAATGCAGACAGTATGAAGAGTTTAAAAAAATGGCTCCAGTATTGACTGATGCTTGTTGAGCAATTGAAAGAAAATAATAAAAAAAAAAACCACATGTGATGCAAATCAGCAGGGATGGAAACCCTTACAATAAACATATTTAATTTTTTGTTGACACTTTAATTGCAAAATGAGTGCAGTGAATAATTCTAGTGACTGACATGAAAGTCCTATTTGTGCATGTGCGCTCGATTCAAATTGCATGACACACAACATCCCTCATCAAAGAGAGGAAAGATGCATCTTCACCATGTCAACTCTCTTAACCTTTATATGGTTTTGAGAGAAACCACAAATATACTGCACTGAATTAAAAAACAGAAAAGGCTTTCATAGTTTATTAGCAGTCCTGACCAATGATTAAATTAACTTCTATGTAAAGCACATTCCACTTGTAAATATACAACTGTAAGCAAACATATTTACATTTACAGTGTTTGGCAGACCCCCTTATACAGAACAACTTACATTCATCTTATTTGTACAGCTGAGCAGGTAAGGGCCTGGCTAAAGGGCCCTGCAGTAGTAGCTTGGTGTTGCTGGGATTTGAACTCACAAGCTTCCAATCAGTAGTCCAAAGTCATCCAAAGTCTTAACTACAAAGCTACTACTTCTCTTATCTTTTGATAAATATGGCGCCGAAAAATTCCATCACACAATTTACGCACATATGTGTGCATATGCTCCATTAATAATAGATGGCCAAGGTTCTTAGACATGGCATAACGAGGGAATATCTGATCTGTTTCTGATTTGTGAATGGCCACATAAGGACATTATTACTATAATAGCATCATAGTTGCTCAATCATTCCTAATACTTAAGGGATTCTATTTAAGTTATCTACAATGCTACAATTATGATTCAAATCAACATGAGCTAGATATAACTAATTAAGTCTGCATGAACCGCATAATAGTAACAGACCTCCTCAGAAATAAGTAATCCAAGATTACAACCGGGGTAACAAAGCTAATTAAGGTTACATTACTGACCAAAATTTTGGAAGCAATAAAAATAAGTGTACATATAAAGATAAAACAGTACAGTGCCATTATTTTGATGTAGTAGGTGTGCTCTATGTTCTCTGTATGTCCTTTCTCTCTGGATGCTCAAGTAAATCTCATAGGAGAAGCCATATTAAGTGTTTAGGGCCTGAGCATTTTCCATAATATACCTTGACTAGAAAACATTGTGTTGCGGTTCTGGTTGGCAAATTAAATCAATTGTAAAATGTTTTCCAAAACTTTCCGCTCCTAAACTTCTGGCCTGTATTGAGTACACTTTATTACATTAGATATTCTTACCTTAGTGTGTTGGATATCTGCACTCCAGAGATAAGGACACGCTCCAGCACAGAAGTTGGCATTGTAACCTTTTGGCTCATGGATCCATCTCCATCCCAGGTCCTTCTTGAAATCAATGTATAGTGAGCGCAGACAGCAGTTGTCCTGAACGTTCCTGTGAATTGCAAGAGCGGATAATTGATGACCCAGATGCATAATTACAAATGGTAAAGCACTGTGGTTTACTGAGCACTCTTTCCTAGAACTAAATGGAGACTATATGTATTCTGACCTGGAGCAGAAAGCAGCATCCAGGGCTCGTTTTTGTCTGTGGCTCTTGTGCTGGGACTCCAGGCGGTAGGATGGGAGCAACATGAGTAGCAAGTGTGGAGACTGGCCACTGTGACGGCGGCTGAAACTATCATCAATCCCTGTCAAGCAGCATCCCCAAAACTGATTAGCAAAGCCAGGAAGTGAGAACATTTTTAATTCAGTGATCATGGAATTTATTGCAAACATTTTAATCAGCTAGGTGGATTTAGAAGATTAGGTGTCCTGCTGTGAGATAGAAACAAATATGTAGAGCATCTGCAGATGTATTCTTTCAGAGTTGGACAACGTTGTTCTGACTGATTAAAAAGAAAACTTAAAGAAAAAAAATCCCTTGTTGAACTGCAGAGAGACATGACACACTTTCTCAATTTCCTCTCTTCTCACACATGCACACATTCCCACACTGCAACCCACCTGCAAAGCGGGCCTCCAGCTCCTCACTCTTGTTTGGGATGATGTAATTATTTGATGGCACAAATGTGCAGCAAGGACAGTGCAGACTGATCTTGAATCCATTGTTTCTGTCTGTGGGAGGGAATGGGGAATAAGTCAGGATGGTTAACCTAGTGGATACTGTTGAGCTTACCCTGGAGCTGGCACAGAATTTGGGTGACTAAGATAACTCACTCTCTGTCATGTGGAGATACAGCTAAAGTGACCAGTTCCTTCATGCAAACAGAGCCAACTTCTGCATTCATCACAACCCTGCCAACAATGCTGACTTACACCCAGTGCACTCAATGCTCTCTCACTCATCTCTCTTATTTCATTTTCAAACAGATGTCTGTGGTGGTGGTGTTTTTTTCCTTTAGTTATGCTGAATGTTTGATTAATCTTGGACATAAATACTTCTGCAACTCTTGCAACACTTCTAACACAACAAACAATACATTACTATAACTGTATACTGCAGCATTTTTTGCTTTTCCTGTTTATTGTGTTCTCTGTTAAATAATTATGGTCTTACAAACATATCATACATCATATGCATTGTTCTATGCCTACAATGCATGATTTATATATGTATTACATACAGCATACAATGCCTTGCTTTATTATATTTACACACTATAATATATGTAAAATATAAGTTTTTGAAGGCCAATTTAAGCCATATATTTTGCCATCTAGGAAATGTGGCAATAATCTATATAGTGTATAGAAAATGACAATACTTTATCAATGTGCACTTTAATATGCATACAATATAAAAATGTTTTCATTTTATATTTTGCTGTCTTGAAAATTATTGATGTTCTTGCTATTCTGTGCTCAACCGCAACCACAGCTCTCCCTCACAACCACAACTGATTAAATGGGACGACTAAAGAGTAAGAAAAGCTAGCCAGCATATTGAAGGGCAATAAATTGTATTTGTTTTTGGGGAAGGATATGCAAGTAGACACACACACAAAAGTTGCTCACTTTTTCACTTTACCTCTGTGCAGTAGCCATTCGCTGACCGCTTCGGTTACGTCAAAGGACAGCCACTCGCCCTCTGTACGAGTGCGCACCACTTTGCTGTCAATGTAGCGCTGTGTGGGTGATGTGAGGTCCTTATGTCCCAGGATCTACAAAGAGAAACAGAAAAAAACGTTCAGCACTCACAACTAACAGCTCCCAAACCCCTTACAAGCTTTCCTGAATTTTTCTTTCGTTTCTCGTTCCTGCAGTGTCCCAGTGTGTGCAAAATACAGATTGGCCCTCTGCCTGCTGGTTAAAGCCAAAGTTATAAACAGTTCAGCTGCACAGGTCTGGACAAGGCCCCCCCCCACCCCACCTTCTCCACCACGTTCTCCACCTACTCCTTCTTCACTCCGCCCCTTCCCGTCGGAGGCTCCCTGATCGATTAGCCAGGTCTGGGAAAAAGGCTCGGAGGAGCTGTGCTGGCGGAAACAGATGCTGGCCGGACCAAGCTGTTATTGCTCTGTCCTTCATGGCTGTGTGTTTACGTTGGACAACGCACTCCTTAATGTGTAAAACACTGCTGGGTCTGCTA